>OY743172.1:39288388-39888388 GCA_963555705.1 Ligustrum vulgare | reverse complement strand
TTGATTGATTCCCCATAACTCGTGGTTCAACGGCATACTCCGGAAGGCTTCCTCTCTTTATCAATTTGTCAATTTCAAACTTCAGATCCGGCATTCATCCATCGTGTGTCCTATTGACATGTGGTATTTGCAGTATCATGATGGATCCAAATTGCTTAGGCTTTGCTTTATCAGATTCTCCAGTGGAATGATCCCTTTGTTCTTTACATTCATGAAAATGATATCCGTCAATGCATTTAACGAGGCGAGGTCACTTTTCTGCTCTGAATTCAAAGAACGGAATCGATCCGCTAGTTTGTAATCTCGCTTCTTCCCGAAGTTATTTCTTTTAAACTCCTTCTTTTCCTCTTTATATTCCTTCTTGTCTAATCCCCTGATCGACTCATGGTGATTACTTTTGGGCCCCGAAGCTTCTTCAAAATTGATAAATTTATCCGCCCTGCACAAAAACTCCTGGTATGTTCGTGGCCCATCCTCATGTACAGACCACCAAAAACGAGTTTGTGTTTGCAGACCTGACAAAATGGTCATCAATAGCGCGTCATCGGATATTTTTTCCATTCCCATGATCTGCCTATTGAAACGGCTCAAATAGTTCTTTAACGATTCCACCTTCTCCTGTCTAATAGTTACCAAACTTTCTTTCGGTGTGGTTAGAATTTTCGATCCCATGAATTGTTTCAAGAATTGAACACTTAATTGAGACCAACTAGAGATTGAATGCTGAGATATATTGCGGAACCATCATTGAGCTCTATCTCCGAGAGTTAAAGGAAATGCCCTACATGTTATCGCATCGCTTGCTCCTTGAAGTTCCATCCAGGACATATATTGGTCCAAGTGCGACACCAAGTAAGTTACCCCATTGTACCCGGTGAGATGTGACATCTTCATTTTACTAGGTAGAGGTTATGATAAGATAACCTCAGTGAAAGGCGACGTCCTCTTGGTAGATGGTTCTGTCGAATCCAAACCTTCCTGTTTTTCCTCTAGGTCGGACAATCTCTTCTTCAATTGCTGAACTTTTGTTGGATCTGGCTTGCTCGATGGAGGAGTAGGTGGCTGATTTAAGTGGAAAGTAGAACTATTAGCTGGCCGATTCTCCAAATTCACTCTTTTAGTTGGGGACCTGTATCCATTTCCCTTCGCCTTGGCAGCTTTACTTTCCCCTTCTCTTTCAATTCGTTTCTATGAATCTGATCCCATTCCATTCCATTGTATTCACTTCTTTCTGTCTGTCGCCTCTGACCGGGTGATTTGAGACCTCACAGATGAGGTGTGCTTTCGCCCACTGCACTCCCCGTGTAATCTGATTATTCAATTCGTTGTTCTTCATAACGGGAGGGACCATCAGATCTTTGAAGTTAAGAGTTGAGACTGCACTTCACCTTCTTTCTGATGATGACCTTGATTTTGATTTCTCCTCATCTCTTCCATATCTCTTTGCATCTGTTCAAGCTGATGAAGGACCATTTCCATGTTGGATTGACTTGAGGTCATGGGGGAGCATACGTTCTAGACCCGTGAGCATTTCTGTGTGAATCGTCACTATAGTGTGTCCGATGACTTCCTGAATCTTGTCTATGACTCATTGCGGTCATGGAGCAGGTATGCAGTTGCCGATAATAAGGATACGGGCCCTCCTTCTAGCGCCAATTTGTTGACGTCCTCTTTTTGTCTCAAATCCAGTCAACAAATAAGTGTGATTTACCTTTGAATGCTTGTTATTTAGAAATGATCAGAATGTTTGGTTTTTCGGTTAAGTACTCAAGTTCGCCTCTGATTGTGAAAATTTAAGGGAAAACAAATATAAATATGAAATAAATATTGAATCAGATCAATAATGAACTGAGATGGCGACTAAATAAATTCACGTCTAGTTCAGTGCTGATCTAATAATCAGGTCGGTTCACGACGTTCAAATGATGAAAGTTGAGAGAGTTTTTTAATATCCCATTGCCCATAAATGAGCATTTAATCCTCCTATTTATAGTAGTTGAGGAGGTTAGACACAATTCTTACAACATATCACGTCTGCAGGATGTGATTGATAATGTTGATTGACATTTCTGATAGACATACATCAAATAATTATACTGACATATTACATTTAATGATGATAACCGATACATAATATAGCTGATTTGACTACCCTGTACAATTCTTATAATTACTTCAGCTATGATCATTAAGGTTGGCTCGAAACCACTCACCTCGGGCAAGTCAAATCACCTCGCACTAGAAGATCACCTCGCTCACTTAATTCACCTCGGTCGTGAAAGTCACCTCGATCAAGTCAAACCACCTCGCATGCAAAGAACACCTCGGTCACTTAAATCACCTCGGTCGTGATATGAGACTGTGATCGTGGCCTTTCTGTTCAGTTCTTTTTGAAATACCATAAGTCACTCCGCTAATTTGAGATGCCCCTTGACCATTGACTATTTGACCGCTGATTTTACTTTCCACCTCGGATCGGTATATAACAATGACCATTTGGTATTTATGGAAATCTAAAAAATACGGTTCATTTTCACCTTCACCAAAATCTATAAAAGACAAATATTTGTCATATTTTCTTCTTCACGATTTGCCATTTTTCACCTTCATCTAGGCCTAGGCGTCGGGTGGGTCGGTTCGGGTATTTCAATATCAGGAACCACCCATTATACTTCGGATATTTCAAAATTGGAACCATTCAGATCCTTTTAATTGTTAGAACCAAACCCAAACTCGAACCCTTGGTTCCGATTCGGGTTCGGTTCTACTCATAATATTTTCTTTATATACACATTAAATAAATAATTTCATATAAGTCCTTTCGATACTATACCGAACACGTTACTACTCGACAATATTTGTGAAAATGAGAAAATTGAGCTAAGAAACTCAATTACTTGATTCAATAGTGAAGACTAATTATATTTTAAATAGAGAATAATGAACTCGAGATAACAAAAAAGGTACACTACAGTACTAACTATGAATATATCAAATTAAATTGTAACGCGTTATAAAGAAAAATTAAAAAAACACTTAAGTTTGTAAACAATGTAAGAAAATAAAAGTCTAAATTATAAAAAATGATAACTTTAATTCATCAACTTAAATTACAACTCAATCTTGAACTTTTGATTCATAGAAAGCTCAAATTGCAAATATTATTAACTAACCCATGAAATGTAACATTCTAATGTGTGACGAGAGGTAAAAGATTAGGAGATATTCTAAATTTTTTAGTGTTAGCCTAGAGTTTTAGAAAAATTACTACCTAAATTATATTTTTAAATTATGTTTTTTTTTTAAATTATGTTTTTTTTTTCTCAGTGTAAGAATTGTTAAAATTAAAAAACTATATAAAAATCGATTCCATTCGTACCCATTGTTCTGTTTCAAGAACCAAGAACCTACCCGAACCCAATTGATTTTCGATTTTCGGTTTCGGTTCTTAAGATATTTTTTTTTGGAACCAGACCAGAACCTCCGATTTCGGATCAATTTCGGTTCGGGAGGTTCGGTTCCGATTAAAATGCCCAGGCCTACCTTCATCAATTAATTTGTGTTCTTTTTATTGGAAATATTTAAAATTCCTATAATCATGATCTATCCCTTTTATTGTTGAAATTTGAATCGTAAAAAGACCCACTATTGACATATACAGGCAGATGTAAAACACCATAATTTTCGAGTCCCTTTGGATAGCAGATACTTCTCTTCACGCAACTCACTATTTCTTCACTAGAAAGTATACATGCAGGCCTGACAGGTTTTCCTTGTCAAATTGTATTGTTAGAAAAATGTTATGTTCATGTTCTGTTCATTTATTGGCCTAGTACCTGAATTTGTACTTTCATTATTTTGAAGGACTAGTTAGGAGCATATTCTTTTCTTTCATTTTTGATACAACATATTATTCAACTTTTCTTGTTCTTTTACTTTGATATGAAACATACTTCAATGTCTTTACATGTGCATGTCTTGTACATACTGATGCCCCTAATTTTGTGCAAGCATCTAAGAGGTAAAAAGTCTTAATTTGTGATCCTGTTGAAACCCCGAGCTATGGAAGTTGTTTGACAAAGGTGAATGAAGCTCTCTGTTTTAAAGAACGTAATGAATGATGTTATGGGGCCATTTTCATAAGCTTATCAGATTTTGCTAGGTTCTTAGTCATATAAGATGATGTTGGTTGCCTCTAAAAAATTTGACATGTTTTATTTTCTTTGGTTTCTCTCTTTTTGGAATTGTGTTTATACGGTAAACAAATTTTGGATGCTTCTAACAAAGTATATGTTTGTGCCATTCCATGCTACTCCTTGAGGATGATATTAGAAGTTTTTTTGAAGACTGTGGTACCATCACTGAAGTTGATTGTTTGTCATTTCCAGAAAGCATGAAGTCCCGAGGGATTGTCATATGTAGTTTTAAGGTAACTTCTTTGACTCAATGGTGCATGCTTCCTATAATGCATATATGATTAGTCTATAAGTTTACCTAATGATTAGTATGGAATAGTCATATATGTTTTCAAGGCATTTATATTTTAAGTAGTTGATATGTCACAGAGACATGAAATATTAATCAGATTCATTATATATGCTAGATTTTGATAGAGTCAAATCAAATAATGTATGACAGACATGGCTCTTGAATGTAGGGAAGGACCTTGGATGTAGTATTTAGTAGATTGATACTGCAGCTCTCTGCTATATCTGGCTATGTTAAAAAACTGATCATATCATATAATAGAAGGTTCCCTTTGAACTTTTTTAATGCCACTAGTTGATTAAGGGTTTATTATTTTATCTTTATTTTATACTTGTGGATGGGTAGGGGGATGATTAAATTTTGGGATGGAGTGTTCCTTCAGCTATGTCCCATGTTCTATTTATCATGCAACATCTACTTATATATATATACTCCTGGCGATTTCTTTGCGGTTGAGAGAGATTGTCTTAGAAGTTGCATGTCAATATCTGAAGAGTTTCTTAATAGAAATTTATTATAATATTTCATTTGTGATCTGTTGTCTATAATTTTTTATATGTCCCCTTTGTCCCCGGGCATGAAAGCAAACAATTTTTTGCCCGTGTTGATATATTAACGTGTCTATTTAATACAAGATAAACTAATCGATAGTACAACAAACTTATATTGTTTACAGTTTTGAGATTATGGTGAAATTTATGCTATTATGAGCTTCTTGAGAAGTTGTGAAATTAGTACTTGTGTTCTCTTTCTTCAAATCCCTGCATTCAGTTCCATTTCTTATGTAGGACTCTGAAAATTGATTGTTTCAAATTCATGCATATACTAAATTTGGTTCTGTTATGAGCTTTTCGGAATACTTGCCCTTATCATGATTGGAGTCAAGGATCAAAATGACAGACGTGATTCCTAGCATCATGGTGGATGGATTGCCAAATGCTTATTTGTGGTTTACTCACCATTCTCTTGTTTTTTTCTACCTAATGTCATCATAGCAATTTATGATCATACTTATATCCTGAATCAGGTATGATTTTTAGTTTCATATTTGCCTGTGGTTGTGTTGATATGCTTTCTGATAGATTTATGAATGAAACATTGAAATAATTTCCTTATAGGATGAGTTAAAAAAAAAATTCCAATGGGTTAATGGTTGACCTTATTTATGTACTTTTTATCAAGCTTGGGGGTGATTTAGTGTTCTAGAATTGTTTCTCCACTTTCACTTTTTTAGTCCTTAACCAATATGCTCAAAATCTTTTTGATCGATTTGTTCAAATTTGTTTGTATACTATTATTCTCCTGAATATAGTAATTCCTGAGCTCCATAAGAAATAGCTTTAAGCTGCCAAAATAATATTAATAGTCGTTCTATTTAATCTCTACTGAATTTAATTTAGCAATATTACCTCTAGAGATAGTACAGTTGGCAAAGTCTCAATCGTGACTATTTATTTGGTGGTACTTTTTATGACCTAGCTCGATTATCAGAAGTCCAAAAAGCACTATATAACACCTTCCCACCCACCCACCCCCTCTTTTTATCTTGCTTGGAGCCATTAGTTGATCAAAATGTGGCCATTTTGTTAATTTATGCTGAAGCGTAAATTATTGAAAGCTAAATTTAGATAGATAAATGTGCCTACAGCCTCATTTGGGACAATTTAAGCTTATAGATGATGTGGTTCAATATGGTAAAAATATTGAATCAACTTTCGCCTCTCCATTAATGTATCATGCCATTGGTAAACAATGGATCCTCCTGCATGTGAGGGGCATTTTGAAGACTTTAAACATGAATAAATAAAATTAACATGTCTCCTCACAATTTTAGTCATAAACAACGTTTATTCTTCACCATCTTCAATTTAGTTATAGAACTCCTTTTCTCCCTTTATTTTGCCCATTACAAAACAACGCAAAAATGCTCTGAAACAATGGCAAAAACCACAAATATTTTAATGACATGGGAAGTCAACATGCACGAACAATTGCTCCACGTATTAGGTTTGTCAATCTGTTTTGAGAAATTTCCTCCATTGCTAATTCCGAATAAATTCTGAAAGATGAACGAGACTTTCAATCCTAATTTCGTCCTGACATTTATAGATATTTACATTACCTAATTTCAAATCTAAATTATGTAAAATAAAAATAATACTTTGACCAATTTGAATAAATAGTTTTCAATTAAATAAAATTTGCATGTCGTTTGTTGTAACAAATTCTTTTAACACAAGTTTTGTAGAATTACTTTTAATTAAACTAATTTCTAAAAATTCGTCTTACAATTATATTTGAATAACGCTAATAAATGATTTTTCAAAAATTTATGTGATTAAAAATTGATTTAAGAAAATGTGAACAAATTTATCAAGCATATTTCTCCATAACCCGCTACACTGCTACACTTTTTTTTGGTCAAATGGCTTTTGATCAAATATAAGTTTTTGTCATATAAAGATATAATTGTGGATTAGTTATGATGAGATGACATATAAGTATTATATTAGAGAACTTTGTATGAATTTTAATATTTTAAATTATGTGGACCATAGATTAAATTCTAAGATTTAATCTCGTGGTCACATCTATATCTAGTCAATTTTCTTTTTCTCCAGTACAATTATTTGAATTTGAATTCAAATGGTTTTTGTTCTATAATTGAAAGACAATTCTCTTTGATTTCATTCGGACTTGGTAAGTGATAGAAAGATAAAATAAATAAAGATAAAGATACTAGTGGGAGAAATCATTCTCCAATAATATTCTTGTTGATCTCCAACAATTTCTTCTCGATAGTTCATTGTCATTCCTTGGACAACGGTGCTTTGATTCGGTATGACAAAAATTTGAGCTCAACAACATAAGGCATAAAGGTGTAAGGTTTAAGAAGATTGAAGTCATTTAGTTTGAGTTTCAACAATTCGAGAGTTTGTATTCCGGATTGTAGTTGTAATATTCTTTGTAAAACTACATTTAAACTCTACGAATGGCATCAGAGTCTTGTTGGCTAAATAAAGTGTTGAAACAACTTAAAAATCAGATTGGAAGCCTAAGGGGTTCGATTTTGATAAAAAAGAACCATACCTGAAACTTCAAACACATATTCTAGAAGATATATACATATAGTGGACGAACGACCACTACCATTAGACTCTGGACAACCAACAAAAACAGATGGTGTAGCGCCTTTAGCCCAGGCGTAGATAGAGGAGGTAGTGCACGAGACACGTGTCAATGAAAAAGACCCGTGTGATGGAACCAGTAACAACTAAATTATTATCATATGAACTATCGCCTCCACCTAACCTCCTTTCTTCAGAGATCAACTTATTTGTAACTTCTGCAAAATTCACCGTTTCATTCTCGTACATAAAAATCGGCTTGATGTGCTCAAACGTGGATGGAAGAGACCAGATGAACCTCAACACTTTATCCTCATCTTCAATTTTTACTCCAATAAATTCCAGTTAAAAAACAATCCTATTAAGAACACTAAAATGGTCAAAGATTTTGTAACTGCATTCATTCTCAACGAATGAAACTGTTCCATCAGATACAACCTATTTGACAAGCTCTTCGTCTGATACAACTCTTCCAGTTTTTCCTAAAGCTCCTTGCAGTAGATATCCTATGAATATTTGTAAGGATATTCTTGGCCAAACAAAGTCATATTGTACTAGCAGCTTTCAAATCCAAATCTTCTCAATATTCATTGCTCTTGCTGGATTTAATTTCCTATTCTTTGTATGAACTCTTCGTTGGGTTTCCCTTTAAAGCTCTGTGTAGACCCGCTTGAATCTAAACATCCTTGACTTGTACTTGCCACAAGCCAAAATTAATCCTCCCATCGAATTATAGCACAAAGAATTTCCAAGACTGTACTAGAGAATATATTAGAAAGTTCGAGTGGAGATTGGGAGATTGAGGTTCTGTTCGGTAACACGATGAATATATTAGAAAGTTCTCGCCCTCGTTATTAAACGGACCCTAATTGTAATATTATTATATTATTAATAATTAATAATTATAAAGTTAAATTAAATTGTATTTTTGTGAGGTTATTAAAAATTAATGAGAGAGAGAGAGATCAACTTCACTTTAGAGTGAAATGGAAGGGGACAATGATATATGTACAATTTTTTTTACAACTTTTAGTTACAGCACTCATGTGACAGTATCTTATTAATTCACACATCATATCATTTTCAGAATTAATAAATCACAATCCTCCACGTTATAAGTTGTAACTAAAATTGTACAAAATAATTATACAGTACGATGGAAGGGGACAAAGAATAGTAATTAACTAATGTGGTATACCATGGAAATAGCCACATGAAAATGGCCCTTTGGAAAAATAGCCAAAAATTTTATCAATTCATCAAAATGGCCTTAAAAACTATAAACTACCTCAAATACCCTTAAATATCATATTTCAATCAAGCCTCTTAGATTTTAGAAAAGTTACAACTTAGTCCTTAAAACTTTACATACTTTTAATTAATTTGTTTATATGATTTTATTTGATTTTTGTTCGCTCATAGTAGCACCCTCTCACTTTGGTATCAGAGCCATATGGCAGATCTAAAAGATAAATATTATATAACACAAATTAAAAATAAATATATAATATATACATCAAGATTTATGATTATGCATACATTAATATTACCCGATAATTATAAAATTGAAATCTTGAGAACTTTAAGAGACTTAAACAAAGATATAAGAAAACACATTTATGATCTAATAAATTTCGATATAATAAAAGAAGATTTTATCATAAACGAAATATTAGATTTAATCCACAAAGATATATTAGAAGAATTATACAAAGATTATAGAAATGGATTATCATAGAGGAGAACCCTTATTAATCAAATATCTAGATATGACAAATGAAAAATTAGATTCAATAATAGAACAAAGAGGAAATATATTAGACCAAATGATAGAAGAAAGAAATATAAAAAGAAAATGATTTCTAAGACTAAAATCATTAGAAAGTAAAAGAAAATACTTTAATATAATTCTAAAACAATTACCTAATAAACTTATGATCATAAATAACAAAGAAAAAATCAATATGGAAAAATATGATATAAGTGGAGAAATAAAATATTACATAAAAAGTTATAGAGCACAACAAAGAAAAACGATGTTAAGATCAATTGAAGAATTTTTTGAATATAATATAATGATATGTAAAGAAGTAAAATATGATACAGAATTAAGATTAGAAGTTGAGCATATCAAAGGAAAAATTTAATGACAGAATTTCAAGAAATAAAATTTGAAAAATAAATAATAGAAAATATTAATTTACCAGTAGGATCTTACCAAATAAAAGGAGTCAATACAACTATGTTTCAACCATTAAGCTCATGGGGAGAATCCGATGGATTTCTTAATATGCAATTAAATTGGATATGTGCATTTTTATGGCAAACATATAAAAACATAAATTTACAAGATAAATTAGCCATTGAAGAATTACAACAATTAAATATACAGGATATGAATATCAAAGAAAAATTACAAAATATTCAAAATAAACTAACAATACAATTCAAGGAATTAAAAGAAATGATAGGAGAAATTAAAAATATATATGAAGAAATCTTAAAAGAATTTCAAAGAAAGTCAGGAGAATTAATTAATCAAGATAAAATTGGAATAATTATATAAAAAAAAGATAAATTAAATGAGAATATAAGAAAGAATGAAAACGAAAAAATTATATTAATAGAAGAAAAAATAAAAAATATAGAAATAAAAATAGGTGATATGTATGACAGACTATTTAAGGTACAAAAAACTCAAAAATCAAGAGTATAAAATGTCAATAAGCGAATATATTGAAGATCTAAAAATATTAATAAAATCATTGATAGGTGATGTTCAAGAAGTAAAAAATGAATTAAAAGAAATAAGAAATGATATAAATATACTAAAACTAGAAATTAGAGAATTCAAAGAAAATAATAAAACCAAAGATAAGAAAATAGATAAAAAATTCATAGAAAAAGAAATACTTAGAATAGGAAAAAAGCATTTCAAACAAGAAAAAATTATAATAGAAGCAGGAAGTATGGATGATGAATTCAGGAGAAACATATTACCAAAAATATTAGAGGAAGAATTAGAATTACAAAAATCTATAGAAAAAACTTTAGGAAAATTAAAAGCTGAAGAAAAAATTAAAGAAGACCGAGACAAAAATGAATGAAGAATTAGATTTGCTTATAGAAAATTTTGACCAGTTAAGCATAGAAAATTTTGATGAATACCAAGTTTTAATGAATACTGGAGGAGTACCTAACCCTGCTCCTATAGGAACTTCTAAACAAGAATTACCAGATCCAAATGAAAGTTATGCACCCTTATATAGTAAACCACACCTGCAATATTATGATAGAATTAGAGATAGACAACCACCTAGGGGAAATAAATATAAAGATAAGTTTGAACCAAATAATAATTATGATAAACCTATTAATCATGGAGGAACAAAATTAGATTTGGATTGTAAAATAGATACTAAAAAAGCCTTATTAACTTGGGCAGATTCAATGATACTATTCTTTTTATACAATAAAGATGATACATGGGAAAATACTGATAGAATGATAAATTTTTTAGTAGCATCTTTTGAAGGACATGTTAGAAATTGGTGGGAAGGAATAAGTAGTGATACGAAAGCATTAATAAGAAGAAATGTACAGACGGAACTAATAAAATCAGATAGAAAGGGAATAGAAAAGTTAGTAGATTATATTGCAGATGAATTTTTAGGAGAAAATTTGATAAGTAATTCTGAAGCAGAATCAATAAGAGAAAAAGATAATGTAAGAGTAAGATTAATAAATTTAACAATATGTGATATGTGTAAAATCAAAGAATATACTTATGAGTTTAAAAAATACTATTATGTCCAATTTTATAGTAATGAAAATCAAGAAGTATATAGAGATATGTATTACAATAAATTACCAGGTTCATGGGGAATATACTTTAAAATAGAATTTGAAAAATTTATTAGAGATAACCCTGGAACACCTAGAACATTAGGATCAAGAATAAAATTCCTATTTGAAAGATTAGCATATATATGTCAACAAAGACAATTATTAAAGAAATCAGGAAAATTAACCAGAATATGTTGTGAAGATATGGAAAAATCTACTCAATGGGGATGTAACCCTGAAAGAAGAAGAAATAATAATAAAAGAAAATATAAAAATAGAAAGTTTAAAAAATTCAGAAACTTCAGGAAAAAATATATAAAACCTAAGAGAATATATTACAAAAGAAGATATAATCCAAATAAAAGACAGAAAAATAAAACTTATAAGAAAGACAAAAGCCAATGTAAATGTTGGAATTGTGGAGAAATGAGACATATAAGCTCTGATTGTAATAAAAAGAAGGTTAAAATATTACAAAAAGAATATCTAGAAATAGAAAGTGAACTAAGTGAAATATCAGACATTAAAGAATACTATGATCAAGAAGTTTATATAAGTGAAACAGATTCAGAAAGTAATGAATCAGAATCAGAATAAAGAAATAGAAGCAAATAGAAGCAATTAATAACATAAATAAACAAGAATATGAAGGAATGGAAGGTTATGGATTAAAGGTAACTTTTGATAATAATAAGTTCAGGAAGATACAAAAATTATCTTTAGATTTAAAAATAGGAAATATTAGATAGAATATGGAAAAGAGAAAAAGTAGCAATAAATGAATATCATAAAATTGAAAGGGCAATAGATGTTAGAACCACTCAAGGAACACACAAATTAAATCTTTTAACAAAAAATACAGTTGCAGAATTATTAACAAAGATCAATAGAAAACAAAGTGAAAAGATTCAATATGTTTACTTAGCAGGTATCCAAATAATGTTTAAATCCCTATTTAGAGAAGGATTATATTCACCTTTAACTGTAAGTTTACATGATGGAAGAATTATAAATTTAAAAGACAGTCATTTAGGAACATTAGAAGGAAATCTAGCATATAAGAAACTAATATTTACATGTTACCCAAAATATTGTATATCATTAAAAGATAGAAATTTTAATAAAGTTTTAGGATTACACTTCAAATTACATAAAGATGATATAATGGAACCAGGAGATAAAATTATGACTATAGAATACAGAGCATTATACACATTTACTAATTCTAATTATGGAAACATTTATTCTAAAAAATCATATATTGAAATTCATAAAGAATGTAAAGATTTTGGTAAAGCTGTAGAACCAGATAAACAAATAAGTTTAGTTCCAAGAAACTATGAACTTACTATAACAAAAAATAAACCAGAAATCATAGAGTTACGAGAAGAAGAATACCCTAATAATAACATAACATTTGAAGATGGCAGATTAATTAGGAGATCAGCAAGTTTACCTAATAGAAAACAATTAGGAGAAACTAGTAATACAAAAGAAATAAAACTTAATAGAAATGCTGAAAATATGAAAATAGAAGGTGAATATTTTAATGGAATAGAGCATATAAAATGATCAAATATATTGACACAGGAGCTAGTGAATGTCATATAGCTTCAAATAGAAATAAATGACTAATATCTCATAGAACTGATCCATATAGATATATAAATTTTGATGGACAAGTACATATGACTGAACTTGAAGTAAAAGTACCAATAAAAATAGGAGGAATAAATCTCCTAGTACCATGTCATGTAGATAGTAGTTTGGTAAATCCTCATGTATTATTAGTAATGAGCTTTCTAGATGGACTAGAAGATTATAGTATAAAACGTGAAGGATTATATATAACTCATAATGGTCAAACTATACTATGTAGAAAAGCTGAATAAATGAATAATCAAATAAGTTTTCCATTAGCCGTTTATATACAAGTTACAATTGTTGAAACAAATATAACAACATGTGCATTAATTGACACAGGAAGTGATATAATAATATTTAAAAGTTTCTTAATAAAATCATGGAATACTAATGGAAAAATAAAAATTACAGGAGTAACAGGAGAAAGTACCCATATAATTAATAATGCTGATAAAATTGATATAATATTTGGGAGTAAACAAATAGTTGTAAATAAAATATATAATTATAACAACTTAGAATGTGATATATTACTAGGAAATGACTTTATACAACAATTTCAATATTATAAACAAAATAATTACATGATAATGTTGCAAACACCTTGTGCACATTTACTAAAAATACCAAGATAATTTAGACCTTACAGAGTTCAGCCAACACAGCGTGGTGATAAATGGGAGAAAAAACCAATTACAGAAAATGAAATAAAAATAAAAGAATAATGTATAAAAAAATCTTAAAAACAAACATACAAACAAACATAGAAAAAATCATTGATCAACTAAAAAAAATTTGTGGAGAAAATCCATTATTATTTTGGAAGCCACATCATCCAAAAGCTAAAATAGAATTAACATAAAATGTTATAATAAGAGTTAGACCAATGATGTATACCATACAGGATACACAAGAATTTAAAACTCAGATAAAAGAATTACTTAACCAAAAATTAATCAGACCTAGTAATGGACCCCATAGTAGTCCAGCTTTTATGGTTATGAAACATTCTGAGCAAAAAAGAGGAAAAGCTAGAATGGTGATAAATTATAAAGAGTTAAACAAATATACTAAATTTGATGGATACTTTTTACCAAATAAAGAGGTATTAATAAATCTTGCAAAAGGAAAACAATATTATTCTAAATTTGATTGCAAATCACGATTTTGGCAAGTAAAAATGGAAGAAGATAGTATTCAATACACATCATTTAGTACACCACAAGGTAAGTATGAATGGATGGTTATGCCATTTGGTTTAAAAAATGCACCACAAATATATCAAAGAAAAATGGATAACATATTTAGAAAATTTAATGAATTCTTAATTATCTATGTCGATGATATATTAATATGTTCTAATAATAGAGAAGAACATAGAAACCATTTAATTAAATTTATAAATGAATGCAAAAAAGAAGGAATTGTTCTTTCAAAAAATAAAGCTATAATAGAAAAACAAGAAATTGATTTTCTTGGATTATCAATAGATAAAAGGGGGATAAAATTACAAACCCACATATCTAAAAAGATAGAAAGTTTTCCAGACAAATTAGAATCAAAAGAACAAATACAAAAAGTTTTAGGATGTTTAAATTATGCTGAAGGATTTATTGAAAATCTATAAAAAAAGAGACATAAAATTCAGATTTTACTCAGAAAAACAAATACCAAAGGATGGAGTGATGAACATACAGAAATTGTCAAATCACTAAAAGAAGAATGTAAAAATTTGCCAAAATGAAGATTACCAGATGAAAGAGATAATCTAATAGTTAATACTGATGCCTCAGATAAGTATTGGGCAACAATATTAAAAACAGATCTTAATGAAATTTGTAGATACTCAAGTGGAACGTTTAATCAAGCAGAAATAAATTATACTACTCATGAGAAAGAACTGTTAGCAATCATCAGAGGAATAAAAAAGTTTTCATTATTTTTATTATCTAAGAAATTCATTGTTGAAACTGATAATTCTCAAGTTGCAGGTTTAGTAAAAAATAAATTACCACCAGAACCTCAATATAGAAGGCTCCATAGATGGCAAGCCTATTTGACATTTTATAATTTTGATATAGTTCATATTAAAGGTGTTAATAATTATCTTACGGACTTTTTAAGCAGGAATATTGAATTTGCAGATGGATAATATCAAACAATCTCTGATAGACGCCAAAAAGCGAATGAACTTCCTCATGGAGGAAGCTGAAGATATAAAACTTGTAGTTGAACAACTTGCAGAAACTTTCCAAGGAAGTTTCAAACAATTGATGGAAATCTCAACATTTCATCACAATTATACTAAAGAATTGAGCGATAACATAATTGAGATTGAATCTCAGTTTGAATCGTTGATTACCAAACAGGCTGATACCAAACAGGTTATATCAAAAATACAAACAGGTACATCTTCTGGAAGCAGTGGTGGACCAACGATCAAAAGAGATGAACCAAGTCCCAAAAAAGTTGTTATAAATGAAGCCAGTCCTCGAAAAATCACAATCAATGCCAAAGATGAACACACAAGGGTAGTCAGAATTCGTGCTGAAGAGGAAGATGATTCTCTTTTTTTACCAAAAGAAAACGAATATAAAACTACTGTTGAAGTTATATATGAACTTCAAGAATGTGATTGCTATTACATCTCGTCTGGAGACCATGTATACCCACAATTGATCGTTACTCGGGGAGGAGATCCTTTCATGACAAAAATGGCATCTGATTATGGATTCTTGGATCTTATCTATCCAGGAAAAGATTTGAAAGAAATCGAAAAATTTGATGATTTACTAAAAGGAGAAATCTCAAAGTTTGCTCAAGGAAGATCCATATATTTAAAATTTTATTCGATCAGTCCTGAAATTGATGGAAGGATATATTATCCTGCTGAGCATATTATCACGATTGGATATGTTGCTCGAAATTTTCAAATTGAAGTTGGAAAAAATACCAAGCCAGTACCAAACATTACAAGATCATGGTTTAGATCCCGAAGGGTATTGTGAATTAAAGTTCTCTACAACATTGCCAAAAACCTGTATGAGAAAAAATTCAAATGCATATGCCAGTACAATGGATGGACCCTACTCACTAATGGAGGAAAAGAAAAATCAACAATCTTGCAAGAATACATCAATAAATTTGACACTCATCAAATCCATGGAAGCTTTGCCACTTTGCAAGAGGCGTGCATAGCCAGAAACTGCTCCACATGCCAAAGGAATTGATGGACAGGTGGAAGCCACTTGATGGATCTGCTTCACATGCCAACAAAATTGATGGACAAGTGGAAGCTATTTAATAGATCTACTTTAATTCAACAATGCAGGACAATGTAGGGGCCATATCAAGACCAAAAAAGAGAAGGATAAGTGTCCTTATAATGTAAGGGTCATGTGATGTAATAAATAATAGTGGGACATGTGTGTCCTTAGGTGAAAAAAGCTGTAAAATTGTTAGGACGATGATGTAAGCAATAATGTAATTGTGTCCAATGTAGTATTATAAATAGAGGCCTCCGGGCTAGTTGAAAGACAGAATTCTCTGGAGCACTCAGTTTGTGAGAAAGCCAAAAAATCTTCTGTCTTTGAAAAATTCCCATACCAATCCTTTGTCAATCTTCATATTATCAATAAAATCCTAATTTAGTTATCATATTATGATGAGTTTCTAAATTTTCGTCTTCTAAATCCTATTTCCAAAGGAAGATATATTATTAAGAAAACTCCCTACACTCTATCCTAAAATATTTTCCATCTAAAGAGTTATACAGTGAAGGCATCCAGGTTTAGCTAATAACCCGTGAAGGCAGGAAGCCATTGGAGGGTGTGGAGCAGAAACCTATAAGCCTGAAGGTTACTAACAATAGAAGGAAAATACAAAGGTACCGAGAACAGGAAAAGATGTTAGTATTCTTAATATATCTATCTTTACGGGATTAGGAGGAAGAAGAGCTTTTAACATGACAGAATCCAGAATTGTTAAATTTAATTATCAAAACAGTCCTTATAATGATGAATGTCATAGCATAATTGAACCTTTATTCATGCATAAACAGTTTACTAGACCAAATAATGAAATAAAAAAGTTATATCATGTCTATATGTCATGTTTGTTAGCTATCTTTCCAACATTAAAAAGAATATTAGGATTAGAAATTACAAAATCGATTATTTATTTTTGGCTTGATAGTAATAATACTGAAATAAATAATGAATTATATTTAGGATATGTGTTTAGTAGTGATAATGATTATGATCATGTAATAGATTATGACAGTGATGGAAGAGATGAATCTTTCTTTACCAGTTTTTGAAAATCTTAATATCATGAATAATAGTAATTATATCATGAAAAAACCCAGAACTAAAAGAGGTCCATATAAAGTTCAAAAGCATATCAAAAGTAAAAAAGGTATTGAATATGAAAATGAAATTGATAAAATAGGATACCAAGAGCAACTATATGCACCACAAGAGATATTAAAAAGTTTTAAAGAAAATCTGATAGAAAATTTTGCTAGAGGTACTGTAAGATCTATAATGATACAAGATATTCAAGATATAATTGATAAATTAGAAAAGAGAAAGAAAAGCATTTCAAAATATAATATACCATTTGAACCAAGTATAGATATTATGGCCGATATAGATATTATCAATTCCCAAACACTGATAGAGTTTGAAAAAATTACTTGAAATTTTATAAATTATTTTATCTTTGTGTTTATAATGCCTGGATATACTATTGAAGGATTAGACAATTTATTAGATAGGATAATGGAAAAAATAGATAACATTATATCTCAATTAATAGATATGGACGAATCATCTGAACAATATTATATACTTTTAGAAAATCATGATCAATACATTATAGATCATTCTGATATATTACAACTTAAAATAGATTTAGAAAATAAAATATTAACAAACACAGTTCAAACCTAAATGCCAGGATAAACAATAGAAGGACTATATAATCTTTTAGAAAAATTAAAAGATAAAATGGAAGATATTAAACAACAAATGGAAAATGAAAACATATTTTCTGAAGAATATAATAAAATTTTAGAAAAATACGAACAATATATTGCAGATTATTGTATTTTACTAGATCAAATAATGGATTTATACCAGAAAATTTTGTATAATAATTTACCAACCCAATAATCTATGAATACTTCACAAATATCAACATTTAATAACTGTGATCATAAACTATATTTAAATAATAAAGAAATTTCATTTTTATTAGCTATCGTTGAAAAATCTAAAAATATACACTTTGTTGGACAATCTAAATTAAAAGAAATATACGAAAATATTGATTATGCTATTCTAAATAAAATAGAATTCAATTATGTTAAAACAACTAAGAATATAAATACAGTTCATAAAATTATAGAAGAATACGAGGATATAGAAGAAGAAGTTTCAGAAGGAACAACATTAGGATATATAACTAAAAAAGAACATCCCAAATCTTTTAAAAAATTATCACAATATAGAACATTTTTAGAAGAACTTAAAAGATTAAAAAATATGAATATAACAAGAAGTATTGAATTAAATCAATCAGATTAAATTCAGGGACATAACTTGCAAAATAAATAATCAACTTTATTAAGAATAATATGGACAAATTACAAAAAGTGACAATTCTTAAAAATTGTATTTTTCGTACGGTTAAAACAATAAAACCCCCCATTAACTAATTGAGCTATCCCCTCCTCTCTTAAGGTAGAGGGGAGATATCCGCCAAACCGAGGCTAAAAATTTCGAGTAGCAATCTCTGCTAGATTAAGGGAAATTGAACGCAAAGATCGCCCAGGCGCATACTAAGTACTAACAAATTTTCCAACGATTGTAATGTCTGTCAGCGCCAACAAACTTCCCATCACTAACATTTTCCTCGTCGCATTTCTCTGTTTGGTAATATAATACTCTTCCTATTCAACCTATGCTTAATTGGGTCTACATCAATTTCTACACATTTTACTTACATGTTAATTTATGTATGCAAGTGTGGTAATCTGGACCGTTGCTGTATTTCTGGGTTTCTAACTTTCTGGGAGTCCTTTGAATTTTTTATATTTTTTAGTTATGGCTATAAGTATTTCCCCTGTCATTAAATTTCACTGTTAATTTAATTCTTACCTTACGTCTGTTCTACAATTTAATTTATGTTACTGTAGTTTGGGTTTCTGGATTGCTAGAAAAAGAAAGGGGAGAAAGGAACTCCTAGATTCAATATTCTATACTTTGTCTTATTTTCCTGTTGTTGTTAGGAATTGATTTATTCTAGTTTATTTTTCTTTTGAAGCTTAGGTTATGCTCATGGTTGGGTTTTTATTTTAGACTCCGTTCAGCAGCCCATTATAAGTTGTAATGATTGCAATTTATAATTTATATAATTTCCCAAACCATTTTTTAACTACACATATTTTCTCTCTCCAATTTTTTTCTTCATATTTTAACTAGAAAACACAAATAATGAATTATAATTGGTTTAATGTGCTACCGAACAAACACTAAATGTCGTGCCTTTCATATCCTATTCAAATCAAAATTCTACTAGCTACCTATTCAAGCGCAATACGCCTTTCATATCCTATTCAAATCAAAATTCTACTAGCTACCTATTCAAGCGCAATACGGTCAATATTATCTCAAACTGTACTAGAGAACATATTAGAAAGTTCAAGTAGAGATTGGGAGATTGAGGCTCTGTTCGGTAACACGATGGCATTTATAAATTGGGGGGTTTTTTTTTTTTAAGGCAAAATATGTGGTTAAAAATGGAGAGAGAAAACATGTGTGATTGAAAAATTGTATTTTTTATAAATTGTAATAATGATATAAATTGTAATGATTATTTTAAAGAACAAAGGTTGATATTCAATGGGAATGACCTAGAAATCCCGAAATTTGGTATTAAGAGAAGTAAACAATGATAGAAGATGTTGATAACTATCTAGTTTTCATGTAAAACAACTTGAAGCTTAAGTTTGATTTAAGAAAAGTAAATAAAGGCTATGTTGCTCGGACTTTCCATTTTTTACGAAGCATCCATGTCGGACACAATTCTTTAAATCAAAATAGGATACTTCATATCATTTAAATCAAAAGAGAATCATTTAGGGGCCGTTCTCTTTGGCTTGTTATGTGTTTTAGTTTTCAATTTTGAATTCTTTTTTTAGTTTTGTGTTTTTTGTGCCTGTTTTGAGATTATAAAAAATGTTTTCTTTATGTTATTCTGAAAAATTGTTTCCGACAACATAAAACTGGAAAATGCGTTTACTTTGTAATTTTGAGAAAAATTCTTTTACTGTTTTATTTAATGAATTTTACTATTAAGCCCCTGTTTGGTGGAGATTAAAATTAGATTTTTAGTAGATTTTGATAAAAGTTGATAAGATGTGTGGTTGAAAAGTTGTAGGTCCCACGAAATCTGTGGTTTAGATTGATTGTTGACTTTGACTTAGATTAAAATCTAGATTTTAATTCCTACCAAACAGGGGCTAAGCAAAGTAGATAGATTAATGCTAATATATCATAAATGTCACATATACATTTTGAAGTTTGTAAATACGACAATATTCTTTGCTCATTACAAATAAATTAAATTAATTTAACTGTAAAATGTGAAATATAGAAATATAAATTTAAGATAAGCTCAAATGATTTGACAAATTTAGGATTAGATTTAATTAATTCTTCCGTCAAAACACATTTTACCCCTTCTTTCATCTCTCATCATATTCTGCATTAAATTACTTAAAGAAAGGCAAACAAAAACAACAGAACTTAATGTTGAGATATATATGTGATAAAACAAGTAGAGAATTAAATTGAGTCCATGTCAGATGACAATACTAGATAGATGCATGATAAATCAAGAGATAAGATTCAAAATGAGTATATTCATGAAATGTTAAATTGGACAAGTTAGTGGCATGATCCTGCAACAAGTGTTAGTGTAAGAACTTTTTTTTTTTTTTTCCTGATAGGAAGCAGAATTTTATTAATAAAAACATAGGAGGTTACAAGAAGCTTTGTGGACGAGTAGTCCAACAAAACGGCTCGGTTTTATGCTTAATCAAGAGTACATAATGAACTTAGTGGATCTAATCGAAGCAAAAAAATTTCTAAGGTATTGAATAGACCAGCTGCTCTTGCCCATAAGCCTGTGAAATATAGGATCGAATCCCATATGTCATCCAAGTTCCTCTCAGAATTTTCAAAAATCCTCTTATTTCTCTCAATCCATATCGTCCAAGCTGCTGCAATGACGAGAAGTTTCCAGATCACCTTATTTTTTTCCTTGTTAACCCCGAAATTCCATTTGATAAGGATCAAATCAGCCCATCGTCTGGGTAATGCACCCCATAAGCCAAATGTATACATGATTCTATCCCAAATTCCTTTAGCAAATTCGCAAACATTGTCTACTAGAAGCCAAAGAGGTAACATACTAGAAACTATACACCAAACTAATCAGGGAAAGAGAGAAAAGGTTACTAAAAAATGCAGATAAAACATGTATTCTGTTTGAAATAATGATCTTGTGGTTGCGACCAACACATTCACTCCTAATACAATTAAGCTTCTACAACCTCCTAAACTCAATAATTCCTAGAGTTCAAAAACCCATAATAATTCCGCACACAGTCATAACCATTTCCCATTTAGTCTCAATGCATAATCAGATGATCTAAAATCAATTAGAACATCCAATTAGATGAGTCATATAATTAATTCCCCACAATTTTTTCTTGATCAATTTATAAGTTCATATGGATATCAATTCCTTATTATTCGCGTAATAACCAAATTGATATGTGAATTTGAAGCACAAGTTACGCAACAACAAATTCAAGAAATCAAATATAAACAATAGATAAACCAAAACCTGTCAAGAATAGAAGCCAGAAATACTAGTAAGGGTGAACAAAGTTTGGTTTGGACGGTTTGCAGCAAAATTTCAAACTAAATAGTTTAGAACGGTTTGAATTTAACTAAATTAAGCTAAACCATTTAATTTTCTAAACCAAACCAAACCATTTTTTGCGGTTTGGTGTGGTTTGAAACTTCGGTTTGCCAAAAAAAAAATGGTGATTTCAAACGAGCTTGAGCCTTTGTTTTGATGCTCATTTTAATGAGAAATTAGTTTTTGAATAGTGATTTTTTGAAGAATGTGTTGTTGAAAGTAAGAAAATTTTTTGGGTTTATGTGTAAAATATTTTATTGTATAAATGTGTAGTTGAAAATAAGATTCGAAATTAAGAGTTGTTTTGTGACCTTTGGATAACGGGAAATTTAAGTTGGGTTAGCCTGTGTTTGGTAAAATATTTTTGTTTATAAACATAGAATGTAATGTTTTCAAGTAAAATAGGGGTTGAAAAATGATTTGGGGAAACGTGTGGTCAAAAAAAGGATTGAAAAAATGCTGCATTTTTTTCTTCTAAAACTAGACGTAAGCATGCTGCATTTTTTTTTCCTTCTAAAACTAGACGTAAGCCTATATATTTTATTTTTTATAATTTTTAAAGCTTGGCGGGTTGGCAGTTTGAAATTGCAGTTTTGACAATTGTAACATAAATCAAACCGTTTAAAGCAGTTTGAAATTTTTCAAAACCTAATCAAATCATTTCACATTTGAACCTGAACCAAATCAAACCATTTGTTGTTTGATTTACTTTGACGATTAATTTGTTCACCCCTAATAAATAGGTTACAAATGATTCATGAAATAAAGTCCCCATCGTTAACATTTAAATTTCCAGTAATTATCAAGAATATAAGCCAGAAATTGATAACCTATGATCATAAGAAACAAAATCTTAATCAAGATTAAATTTTCAGCAATTAAATATAATAAAAAAAACCCATCAAGAATAGAAGAAATTGGCCACAAATCACAAGAAACGATATCCCAATTAATCAATAATTGACTACATCAAAAAACCCATCAACCATAGAAATCAAAAATTGATCACACTTGATTTCAAGAAACAAAATCCCAATCAAGATTTTCATATACAATAATTAAGTACATCAAAAACCCACCAAGAATGGATATTGGAAACTGATCACAGATGATAAAAAGAAAAAACTGTAGACTCTAAATAATAATTAATTAAAAAAAATCCTTGAAGCTAAAGAAGAAAACTCAATACTTCATCGAGCCTAATAAATGAAAAAAATAAGAAAAGACATCAAGAAGACGCATCCGCATGGAAGAGAGAAGGAAGAGAAGAGGGGAGGAGAAGAATGTAGAGGAGAGGAGACGAACCTGTAGGGTCTAGGGAGAAGAAGCCGTTTTCCGTGTTTTGCATTTTAGTTGGGTTTTGTACTGAAAATGATAAAAAGGGTTATTATGTGTTTTCATAAATTCATTTTTTAAAATGGGTAAAAAAATGGGCAAGTGAACGCATTTTCATTGTTTTGAAAAATTGAAAACAGAAAACAACTTGAAAACAGTAAATAGAACAACCCTTATATCTCCAAGAAATGCACATATAGTTACCAATACATGAATTTTTAAAGTAATTTGAAGTTTATATGACATATCCATGCACCTATGTCAAAACTTGGACTCTTTTTAGCTATGTTTTTTTTTATTTTTTTTTATAGGAAACTGAACTTTATTGAACTCATCCAAAAATTACAACTGTAGTGGACAAGATGTCCATCACATAAAGTATTAAATCTATGGTAAAATAGAGGGACTATCGACTAATCTATGGGGTATTCATAACAGTATTCCCCGAAAGAAGTCTTAGGATCTAGATTGAACAGAAAATTTTCTAAACCACTAAACAGAGCGGCTGCTCTAGCTCATAAACCCGTGAAAAATATGATGTTTTCCCAAATGTCTTCCATCGTTCTTTCAATATTGCTAAAAATCCTTTTATTTCTTTCTAGCCATATCGTCCACGCTCCTGCCAGTACAAATATTCTCCAAATTTCCTTCTTTCTTTCCATGTTATCCTCGAAATTCCATTTGATAAGGATCAAATCCGCCCAACGTCTAGGCATTGCACCACATACTCCAAACATATTCAGCCGTCTATCCCAAATTCCTTTTGCTAATTCACAATGTATCAATAAGTGATCGATCGTTTCATTAGCCTTTTTACACATGACACAAAACGATGGGGAAATATACCATCCAGGTCTCTTTAATTGTAATAAATCCCAAGTGTTCACCTCCCCCAAAGACACCAATCAAGCAAAAACTTTAACTTTCGTGGGAATTATTCCTTTCCAAATAAATTTGAATTGTGGGAAATTAGAATCGCTAATGTATTGGCAAAGAAGGTTCAGAAAGGATTTGCATGAAAAAGAACCCGATGGGTGACGAGTCCAAATTCTTTTATCCAATGAAAGTGGGTCAATAGTGATTTTTTCGAGCAAATTGGAAAGGGAAGTGAATTCTTCAATATCTCTGTCATTAAGATGTCTACAGAATCCAAGGTTTCAAGAAGGTGTCGAATTTGGTGTTAGGGATATTACATTGTTAATGGCGGAGTTATTATTATTAGATAACCGAAAGAGGCGAGGGAATAATGTTTGAAGAGTTTGGTCACCCAACTAATTATCTAACCAGAACCGGATTGTATCCCCTTTCCCAACCACAAATCTGGTGTTTACCTGAAAAGTATTCCAAACTCTTGTAATGGATTTCCATGGTGCCCGATAAGTGGAATTAATTTCCATGCCTGCCTCTCGACCGTTTGAATGGAGACCATACCGACTAGTGATTATGGAATGCCAGAGTGACTTGGATTCTGAAGGGAACCGTCAAAGCCATTTACCAAGAAGCGCCAAATTCCTCAAATGAAGATTGCCAATCCCTAGGTGATGAGATCCCGATCGGAGAATCTCGTCGAACACGCGGAATAACGATATTTAAAACCCTAGGATAGATCTAGATCAGATCGACACAAGACAAACAACGAAAAATAAGGATAGAACGACGGTAAAGCCTTGACCCGACAATCACGACGCAATTTATGGCGATGCGGATTGAAGAACCAAGATTGGTGAACGCCACAAGGACTTGTCAATTTCCTTGATAAGTATCGAATTTGGAAACGCCACAAATATTCTTGCGAATATTTGATAAGTTTGCTGGAAGAACGCCACAAAGAACGGATCTTTGATAAGTTCAAGAAAAAGGGAATAAACTCAACCTCTCAATTTTGGAGAATCCTCTCACAAATTTTATTAATCAACTCAAACTTGTCTGTCCTTACAATGAATTGAAAAAGCGTATAAATAAGCAAAATAACCTAGCATCTAATTTACTCAAAATAGAATTCTAAATAGACTAAAATTCTAAAATAGGAAAATAACCTAAAATAATAAAAGGAAACTAAATAAATTGAAAATTCCGGAAAATCTTGAATTACGGTCGTGAATATATAGCTTACGGCCGTAATGAACATTCTGTCTCAAATTTCAATTAGGTGTTACGGCCGTGATCAATATGTTACGGTCGTAAAAGATTTCACTTTCAGTTTTACGGCCGTGAGAAACTTCTTACGGCCGTAATCAGCGTTCTACCTGTTTTTGCCTTAAGAATGTTACGGCCGTAAAAATGAAGGTCACGGCCGTAAATCAAGTTCTGCCTTATTGTTTGATTTCCTGCCTCGGTTCGATCCTTTCGCCTTCTCGGCTCGACTCCAACATGGAACTTATTCCGTTTTGCGCGTAGATCACTGTCATATCGTCGATGGCTCGACTTTGCCCTTCGATGCCTGGTCCGGATCACATCACTAGGCCTCCTTGTTCCTTTGATTTTGTGACAACTTCCCATTTGACTAGGTGGTCGCTATATCCCTCCCCTTTTCCTTCCCAAAAGAAATCCCTCATCATCTTCTCAATCATCTTTACCACCTTCAAAGGCATTCTAAAAATTGACATGAAATATGTTGGAATACTTCCCAGAACCGATTGCAAAAGCACTAGCCGCCCTCCTCTTGATAAGCAACTTTTGTGCCACCCTTCCAATCTTCTTGCAATTTTCTCCACCACTGGGTTCCAAAAAGTATAAGTATTTGGATTTCCTCCTAATGGTAGTCCAAGATAATTCAATGGCCAATTACCTTTTTGACAACCCACTTTCTTCACGATGTCTTCAATCCTTTGTTCTGTCAAGTTAATGCATACTATCGTGCTTTTGGCCAGGTTGATTTTTAATCCCGCACTTCTTGAAAAAATCTCCAATATTCCTATGAGATTTTCGATGCTCTCATCCTTATTCTCCAAAAAGAAGATACTGTCATCTGCAAATTGTAAATGTGAGACCCTCACTTTATTATTGCCAATCTTAAATCCTTCCAATACCTTCATATCACAAGCCTTATTCACCAATCTACTTAGGACATCCCCTACTAGAATGAAGAGAAAGGGTGATAGTGGGTCTCCTTGCCTTAATCCTCTAGATGCATCGAATTTCCCCCTTGGTTTGCCATTAATCATCACTGAGAAATGTACTGATGACAAACAGCCCTTTATCCATTCCCGCCATCTTTCACCAATACCTTTTCTTTCTAACACAAAATCTAAAAATTCCCAACTAACATGATCGTATGCCTTTTCAAAATCAATTTTAAACACCACCCCTTCTTTATTCTTTGCCCTATATTCCTCAACAGTCTCATTTGTAATCAAAACCAGGTCCAGGATTTGCCTTCCTTTCACAAAAGCACACTGGCCTACATCTATTGTTTCTTCCATGACTTCCTTCAATCTCAATGATAGGACCTTCGCTATTATCTTGTATAACGAAGTAACCAGACTTATCGGTCGAAAATCTTTGATGGAAACCGAATTCACTTTTTTTGGAATGAGACTTATGAATGTTTCATTTACTCTAGCATTGACAATGCCCTTCACATAAAATTCATTAAACACCTTCATCAAGTCCTCTTTAATAACTTCCCAACCCTCCTTTAGTGCTGCCATAGAAAAACCGTCTGGTCCTGGTGCTTTATCTCCATCACATTCAAAGAGGGTGTTTTTAATTTCCTCTTCCTGGAAAGGTTCCTCCAATTTCAATCTCATTTCCATGTCAATACTCGTCCATTCTAACCCGTCAATACCAATACTAGTTGTCTCCTCCTTACTGAACAACTCCCGAAAGTAATCTATGATTTCCTTCTCAATTTCCTCTTCCCTGTGAAGGATTTTCCCGTCTCTGGCCTCAAGTTTATTGATCAGATTATTCATTTTCCTTCCGCTTGCAATTCTATGAAACATTTTAGAGTTGTTATCCCATTCTTTGACTCCTTTGAGCTTTACTTTCTGATTCCACGAGATTTCTTCCCTTATGATCAATTCCTCCAATCGTCTTCTTAGTTTCCTTCTCTCAACTCTCTCCTCTTCCCCGATATTCTGTCTACCATCTTCCTTGTCAATCTCTTCAATCCTCTTCATGATTGCCTTTTTCTCCATTCTTACGTCCCCGAATTCTTCTTGATTCCACTGTTTCAATTCTTCTTTCATCAATTTCAACTTCGTCATGAATCTAAAACCTGCCCAACCTTCAACTTTCCACTTATCCCAGCATTCCTTCCAGTTTCTACTAAAATTCTTATGCCTTAGTCACATATTTTCAAAGCGAAATGGGCTAGGCCCCCACTTGAATCTGTTTGTGTCTATAGTAATGGGACAGTGATCTGAGGTTACCCTGACAAGAGCTTCTTGCCTGACTTCCTCAAACATACCTTCCCAGTATTCCGTAAATAGGAATCTGTCTATTTTTGAACAGGCCAGTCTATCTCTCATATTAGACCATGTGTATTCTGAATTTAGAAGCTGTAAATCCTTTAATCCCGTGTCCTTTATGAGTTGATTAAACTTCCTCATACTTTTGGTATATTTGTCGCAATTCAATTTCTCCGAAGGATATCTAACTACATTAAAATCACCCCCCACACACCAATTTCTTCCACACAATCCATATAATCCTGCTAGTTCCACCCAGAAGTCTTCCCTTTCTCTTGGCCTACATGGGCCATAAACACCCGAGAACCACCAACCTTCATTACCCCCGACAACCTCCAAATAAACCGATACTGAGAAATTCCCCAAGACTACTTGTTTCCCCCTAAGCACCCTAGAGTCTCAAATTACTAGAATCCCACCTGATTTTCCAATTGAAGGTAGAAATGCCCATTCCTTAAATCTACTACCCCAGATACTTTGAATTAGTTTCTTCTCGATATTTTCTTTTTTGGTCTCTTGCAATGTAACTATATCAGGCTTTTCCTTGCTTAACAACTCCTTCACTACCTTTCTTTTGTCCCGGCCCCCCAGACCTCTAACATTCCAACTGATTATTTTCATTGTTGACCTTCTGCTACCCTTAGATTCCTCACCTTTGATCTCCTTTTCTCGTAGTTGACATTGCAGTGGAGATTCTTTAGCTCTCTATCCCCCTTTTTCACACATTTCCTTGATTTAACTAATCCTCCTTCATTGTCCCTGAAGTTAGCTTTGTTTTTGTTTTCCAATGTTACTAGGGTAATATTCAACTTGTTGAGAATAGATTTTAGCTTACCATCATCTTCCACTTGTGACCCTTCCCCCTTTATAGTCAATTCTTCCTTATTTCTCCTCCTTATCCAATTTTGGTTCGGTTCCCCCAGAATCAGTTTCATCAATCTGTGTGTCAATAATTTTAGTCGGATGGCCATCCAATTCAAATGTGGTTGCAGACATGATTAATTTCCTCTTGTCTAAGGTACCTGCAAAGTCATTACCCAAGTGCGAAAAATTTTCAAATAACACCAAATTAGGGTGAAAGGAATTACACATACCAGATTTTGGAGGGTCAAAAGAGCTTTTAATAGAACCTGAGTACACTTGCAGATTGCTGGGACATGTTGCTGGAAAAAAAATGGGCTGACTAGAATCTGTTTCTTTGATTTCACTATTCAGATTGTCTGAGCCGGTCAAAATTTCAGTCAGTTGGGTCTTTGGTTTCAGTTCCCCTTGGTCTTTATACAATTGACCCGCCTCCATTGGTTGTACAAACAAGTACTGAACATCTTCACAAATATTACTATTATCTCCTTCCTCATTATCTGTTTCATAAAGTTCCCCCTCACTTTGTTCTTGTTCCTCCACTTCATTAATGTGGGCTCCATATGCTTCAAAGAAGTCTTCATCATCTACGAGCTTCTGTTCTTCCATCTCTGAATTGTTATGAATAAACCCTTCGATGTCCTGCACTGATTCTTCTTCATTTTCTTTGCAATCGATAGTTTGCTCTTCCTGCACTTCTTCTACCTCTCTATCTTCCAGATTACCAAGCAAGATTGCAGCAATATTTGAAAAATGGTAGCCACCCGCTTCCAATTTCTGGTACTGGTCATTTTCACTGTTAAAAATTGCTCCCGTAATGAAGATTTTATTATTCTTCAAAACACCTGTTAATCCGAATCGGATTATATCTCTGTCTGCTTGGAATTTGCTCAGTTGTTGAAGCCCATATGAAATTGGATTATTATAGCCCACCGAACCTATCTGGGCATTCTGATTAGAGCTACCCGATCCCGTCGTTTTGTGTGGTGCTGTGTTTGGTCCAATATAATTCTCATTCTGGGCTTTAAAATATTTCGTTATGAGTTTGTAGTTGGGCCCAATCGTATTCCTCCTCTGATACACTTTGCCCATTAGATGCTTAGCCCGATTCGGTATTATCACTTTCGGTCCTGCCCTGTTTACTGAATTTCCAGACTGCTGACAGTATAACTTCTGGGCCGGATGTAGATCTTCATTCTTTGATAAACCAGCGGATGGATTTCCCGAGGCTAGGCTCGCTGTGATTCTGGCGAAAATCGTATTGACTCACAGTTTGCTCCTCGTGAGTTGGGAATTGGCTGCGTTTCTCATTTTTCGACGACTTCGCCTGTATCTGTCCTGAGCTGTTGTAGCCGTCCATCGCACTGTAGCTGTCCTTCACCTTGCGTTGCCGTTCAAATTCAAATTCAAATTTTCCAAATCCTGTGTCGACACTTGCCCCAGTGAAGTCTGAATTAATTTCCACGTCATTTCCCCTCTTTCGTACTTCTTGCCATGTCATCATCTTCTTCCTCCAATGTATCTGGAATGGAAGTTGTACTCTTTGCTGTAACTGGTTGCTTATGGATTTCATACCCTTCTGTATCTGGCCAAATGTTCCATGGAACCTATATTTCTTGTCATTTAGCTTGAAGAATCTTAACATAATACTTGACCCTCCATACGGAAGTAGAACTGATTCTGGAATGAAACCTTGTTTACTTCCTCTTAATCTTAGGCGTGCATGTGTTAAGAATGTTAGCTCAAGAGTTTCACGGTCTACATCTATCAGTCCTCCACAGAATGATCCTATTACTTTGAATACGTGAATATTCCATACGTCCAGAGGAAGGCCTTCAACCCCAATCCAGCTATAGCGGCAATCGACTTTGACTTTATCCAACTGATTCTTCCAGCTCCAGGGGGAAAATGAAAGTGTGGTCACTGTTGGAATTTCCAAAGATGCTATACTGAGCAGTCTCGTTGTCTCTTCTTCATTGTGGCACCAAATCATGGCTCGATCATCATATAATGGTCGAAAATCATACTTCTTCATCATGTTCCTCATACCATATTGAATCGATTCCCAGGGTATATTACTGCTCTGTCTGAATATCAACACTCCTTTTGTCCAGGTTTTTGAGTTTTCCATTTCTCCATTTTTTGAGATTTGTTGTCCCTTCAAGCCTCTCTTCTCCTCTATCTCTTTACCTTTCACTACACTGACCCAGGATTTTCCTTCTGATACAACTTTGAATGTGGGTTTTGGTTTTACATGTCTATCTTGATTTACCAACCTCTTCCTTCCAAGCAAATTTTGTAAGTTTTCATCCAACTTCCTCCAACCAATCATATCTTCCTCTGCTGGTACAATTATATTCCTTGTCATACCATTCTTTAAGGTAAATATTTTCAGAAACCTACCTCTTTCATTCTGTAGAATTTCGAACCAAGTTACTACATTTCTGTTCCTATACTTCTTTTCCTTGTTCAACTGCTTATCATTTCTGCACAATGATTCTATTGCTTTTGCCAACCAAAATGCTGCATCTACTGTGATGAGTATTTCATACTTCCATGTCTTGGTTCTTTCTACAATACTGACAAGCCCTCCATCCTTTGACAACATCAACACAAACACCTTGTATCTGGTTCTAAAACTCCACATTTTTCTAGCACTTGAACTCTATGAAGATACTCTGCTTTGGTAGTGATGGTGTGACCGACGATCCATCTCTTCACATAACAATTCTAGAATCTGGGCACAAAAAAATCGTGGCAAAATGCAACCAACCTCTACTTGTTCTCAAACTGCATTGTAGAGAAACATGGGAGTTAGTTGACACGCCTACAAACTTTTATACCTTGCATTTGAATACTTATAATCAACATATCATCCAAGTATAAACATATAGGCACAATTTGACTATCACTCACTTTTGAATATAAAATCATTTATCAACACTATTATTTTTAAATCCAAAAGACATGATTGTCAAGTCAAAATTTTTTTTTTTTTAGCCATGTTTTTGTATCCTAAATTTTGGAAAAAATGTCTGCTCTTAGATACGTACCCATACCCGATACCCTTACCAGAGTCCGAGCAACATAGAATAAAGGGAGATTTAGGTGGGGAAGATTTTATTGCTAATAATATGTTTGATGTTCATGTTATCAATTGAGAGAACATGTTACATTAGGATTCTCTCTCAATAAAAAGGTTTTGATAAATATTTAAGTTAATTATGTGTTATTATATTTTTGTTACATTTTGTTCACTATTGATTCTCCGGTTTATATGTTCCAAATAGGCATTTGGAGAAGAAGTTAAGAGCCCAGGGAATTACCCTCTAGTTGTGAGTACCTGGCCCTTCTTGGAAGCTGTTAGAGCTGCCTGGAGAACTGTTGATAGTGGGCTTTCAGCCATGGATGCAGTTGTGGAAGGTTGTTCTGCTTGTGAGGAATTAAGATGTGATGGTACAGGTTGGAATCTGTTATCAAATGCCTTTTTGGAGAAATAAGAGAATAATGTTTGGACTACTGTAGATGTGTTGAAATACTTCATCTAAAAGATAAAGCTATTAGTGTATTAGAAAAGACTGCATGTGTATCATTTTAAATCTCATCTTCAACATGTCCCTTCACTTGTAGGTCTTGTTTTCTACATTATATTCATCATATGATAAGGGATTTTTTATCGATTTGACTCAGTTTTAATGGGTTCAAGTTTCAGCAACAAAGATTACATATGCATGTATATTGAAAATTATACTCACATTCGCAAACATATAAATCTATCATATGTATAAACACATTAAGTTGTATTTTATTGTTTTAAAAAGCAATATAAGTTTTTTTATCTAGTGCACGACCAAATCACCTTGCGGCTTTTTCAGACTACTTGGCCCACCATTTTTTTTAGTGAACAGCTGTGCATTATCTAAATATTTGGAATTCTTAATGCTATGTGGATGAATGGCTATTATTTCATCAATTGTCAAGGGAAAAAAAAGATGGATATAACTTTCCGCTCTTTGTTTTGGATGTTGAGTTTTTGTTTGCATGAGAAAAAGATTTCTGCTGATGATGACATTCGTTCGAATCTGAATTTCAGCCCTGTGAAACCAGAGTTATCTGAAATAGCTAAGCCCCACAGATCACATATTGATTCAGCCTTTCTGAAATTTGTTCGCTGGTAATCTGGAGTGCTTAACTTTTGTCCAGTGGTTATGGGTCAAAACTGTTGAAATGAAAAATTAATCATAAAAGGTAACCTTTTTAAGTTAGTACTCAGTATCACATGGCATTTTATGCTATTGGTCATATAATACCAAATTTTTGATGATCTAGAAGATCCTATTACATTTTTCAAATCCCTGAGAACCTGTCAGTAGTATAATCTGAAGTAACCTACTCCTGCTATAATATTTGTTTTTTATCTAGGAAAAAATGTATTCTTGAATCTTTTTTTTGAATCATAGAGTAAAAAAACATTGGTCGATACCTTTGATTGATGAACCCCTCTCTTTGACTTTGCTGATAAGATCCAGTAAGGGATCAATTTTGATGCTATCAGACAATACTTTTAGTCTGCTTGCATTATTTTTTAACATTTGAGAACTTTCTTTTTCTTGAGGCTGTAAATAATGGGCAGTCATAGGCTCTTCCAGGGACTCAACGAAAACTAAATATCCATTTCGTTGAGTCTCCTGTCGTACATGTACTGAACTGATGATCAAACATTATAATGCATAAAATGGTGCAAATTAGAAGTCAGAATAACTTTCCCTGTAGTGGGGTTGGAGTTTTATACATCTTTTATGCGAGATAGATCTAATCCCGGCTCTGTTTAGCTTTAATGAAACAGGTATGCTTGGTTTTGCTGCTAATATTCAGCGTGGGTGGTTTTTTTGGTTATCCTATAGTTCATTCATTATGGGATTTGTTATATAGTTCTTTGCACCATTCATCACAAGGTTTACTTTCTTGAACAGTTGGTCCTGGTGGAAGTCCAGATGAGAATGGAGAAACCACAATGGATGCAATGATAATGAATGGGGTATATGATAATTTCACATTCCTTATATTCTTTTTGGATAAGGGTACAAAAGCATTTATGATATGTTTGTTACTCGATGGCACTGCAAAGGATAATGCATAAAATTTAAACTTATTTTTCTTCTTTAATTCTGTCGAATAGTGTCTAATCCAATGTGCCAAATATGCCACTAAATGATATCTAGTTTCCATATGCTAAGACATGTATAGGTGACCATGGAGGTTGGAGCTGTTGCTGCAATGAGGTATGTGAGTGATGGAATCAAAGCTGCAAGATTAGTAATGCAGCATACTAAACACACTATGCTTGTTGGCGAGCAAGCATCTGTCTTTGCCATTTCAATGGGTCTTCCGGGGCCCACAAACCTAAGCTCTGAAGAATCGATAGATAAATGGATCAAATGGAAAGGAAACAAGTGCCAGCCTAATTTTAGGAAAAATGTTATGCCTGTCTATGATTGCGGTCCTTACCTTGCAATGGATACTGTAAACCGTGGCGAGAACATATGCACGAATTCCAATTGGTTGGAGTGTGGTAAATTAGGGTCTTATCACATTAGTCTCCACAACCACGACACAATATCCATGGCTGTCATTGACAAAGTAAGCTGTTCATGTTCTTCCAATTTCCTTTTACTTAGTTTATATAATTTGGATTAGGTATAATCTTATATTTATGTTTCTTTTCCAGATGGGACATATTGCTGTTGGTACATCAACTAATGGGGCCACTTTTAAAATCCCAGGCAGGTATGGCAATTTAGCAGTGTTGCTAACAAGTGTTAAACCACATTATAGTTTCATCTTCTATGTTGTTTTCACCAATATGTAAGTCACTGTTGGTATGATGAGGAAGATAATGAAATTACATTGAACAGCTTGTTACATTTTGAAACAATGATGATGTCAAAATTTAGGGATTAAGATATACATGGATGAAGTGAAATTGTTATGTACTTGAGTATACCTATTGATTTTAGCTGTTACTGAACTCAAATACCTATTCTTAATGCTGCATCAACACGAATAAACTTTTACGATGTCCTAAATCAGCTGCCTTTAGGTTTCCAAACCAGTGCTTGTGATCTGAATTAGAAATCTTTTTGACTTGCAGGGTTGGCGATGGACCTATTGCTGGATCTTCAGCGTATGCTGACACTGAAGTTGGAGCTTGTGGTGCAACTGGAGATGGTGATATCATGATGCGCTTCCTTCCCTGGTACTTGAAACCATTAACTGAAACTTAGCTATTAATTTCTATATACATTGATGGTACAAAAGTTTGTAGATAAGTTGAATAAGAATTATTAGTTTATAAGGTTATGGTCCTTCTAAGTTATTCCTAAGCTTGTTGGATGAGACCTTCAAATTTCTACGCTCCGCTTAGTTTTCTAAGCTTATGTTTTAAAAATTTTGAAACTAAGATTAGAACTGGCAAAATAGGACCCCGTTTGATTCCTCTTTTTTTTCGCATATTCATTTTCAACTACACATTCGCACAATAAGGGTGTGTTTGATTGAAGGGATTTTCTATGGAAAATGTCCCATCAATCAAAATATTTTCCATTTTTGCATATTTGATTCCCAAAATTTTCCATGAAAAATGTTCCAATATTTTCCATAGTACAACCTTTTTATGCATTGTTTTATATTATTTGCCTTGAAAATTTTCCAATAGGGGAAGTGGGAAAAGATTTTCCGTGAAAATATTTTCCATTTTCATTTTCCATCTTTGTCTATTAAACACACTCTAAAATATTCTATAATTTTCCCTACTTTTCAGCTACACATTCTCCAAAAAATCACTTTTAAGCAAATAACTCTCTTTAAGATGGACGTAAAAAATTGGCTAGCTTAACAATCAATTTTATTTTGTATTATGTTATATTACTCATCTGATGAAAAAGCGTCAAAGTAGTAAGAGAAATGCTGGCCTACTAATATTGCATCATCAAGTAGAGATGACCCCCTGCTGTGCTAGGGTTTGAATTGCAATGGGTCGGGTTCGAGGCCGGTCGACCCCTTGCTCCTTTTATTGCCCTGTTTATGTTTTTGAACTTTTTATTTTTTTTTTTCTATTTTTTAATAGGGAAAAAGGAATAAAAGTTAAAAATAAAATTTTGGCCGTGGGGCAGAGGACCCTCTCCGCAGACCCAATCATTCGGGGCCCCCCTAATGGGATCGGGTCCCTGCGGGTTTCGGACCCGCTGATTTTTTTGCCGTCCCTAGGTTTGAAGGATGGGCAGCATTTAGAGAAATGCAGCCGGAAATACAAGGCCCTTGTGAATAATTCTAAGGCCCAAAACATATATGACCATCTGATCAACATTTGGTCGAATGACCTCATATTTTCAAGCAGAAACAAATTTTTGGCAAAGCCTATGTGACCTTATGATTTTTTTAAAAACAAATTGCATCATTTAATGGGTTAAATGCACGCCTTTATCATTTACCAGAAATTTAGGTTATTCATGCTCGTTTAATTTTTGAATTTTGGCTGTAATTATATTTGTTAATAATGATGCAGGAAAGTAACAATTTGACAACGAACAAAAAAGAAAGCGGGTCAAAGAATAGTAGTAATTAAGGCAAAGAGGAAATCAATTTATTCTTATATTTTAGTGTGCATATTACAATTAATAAGCCTTCTATATATTGAGTAGAGAAACTAAAAAGTAGCTAATTCAAATGAACTTCTCATAAATTAGAACTTTATCAAAATATTGCCTCTGTTCGGCGGCTCATTATAATGAGCCGCTGTCATTTGTTTCGGATTTCGAGGTAAATCTTGTGGTTGAAAATTAGAGAGAGAAAATATGTATGATTAAAAAGTGATTTGGAAAATTGTGTAAATTATAATGAGTATTTATAATGAGTTGCCAAACAGAGGCAAACAAATCTAATCTTCTTATCTAAACAAACTAAATTGAATTAACTCTATTAAAATTCATCTATTTCCATCAGTTAATTTTCTTTATTATAGGATTGTACTGCCAGAAATTAGTTTTATTCTAGGATTCTAATTCCAACATTTTTAATGCTTAACATTTGTCGTTTGGCCTACATTTATTTTATCGGACCAGACCTGAATTGGGTTGTATACATTCTTAAGGGTGAGTATATCTAAATAGAGATATACATTCTGTATAATTTAAATATGATTGAGAAGGGAGGCTTATTGAATCAAAAACTAACTCTTCTCAATTGTCTGTCCAAGTCCTCATTATGTTGGTAAAAGCTAGCTTGCAACTTACAAAAATTTTATAGGAACAATCTTCTTTCGGACTATGCTTGTGAAATTATACGACCTTGCTTGCACCCTTTGTTCTTTAGATGGTAGGAAAATGTTTCTTAGTTCTCGTTCCAATTCTGAACACAATATATGTTTTAGTACTGAACCTTTATTCGAGATACAAATTGCGGTTTTTCTTGTTCTTGTTCGACAGTTATCAGGTTGTGGAGAGTATGAGGTTAGGGATGGAACCTAAGCGTGCTGCTGAGGACGCCATATCAAGAATTGCTCGGAAATATCCAAATTTTGTAGGTGCTATATTTGCAGTCAATAAGAATGGCCTCCACGCAGGTGCATGCCGTGGATGGACTTTTCAATACTCGGTAAGGAGTCCCAAAATGGAAGACGTAAAGGTATTCACTGTTGTCCCAGAAATTCCAACACCTTGAGGCTGTTGCTTCCCTATTATGGCCACAGGAAGAGACATGTATTGGCAACATATTCCATATCTTTGAAGATTCATTGTTTGTGTAAATTAAATAAGAGATTCTGACTTCAAGAAATGACGGATTGATTGTTGTGAAAATCATTGCAAGTGCACAATAGACAAACAAGTAATAAAGTGGATTCAAGAGATCGAGTTGCCGATTTCATGAGAACTATATTATCTAATATTAGTTTTGATTAATCACGACCTAGTATAACGAGGAAAAAATAGTGATTTGATTTTTGTTAACGCTGCTGCTACTTAAAATAAGCAATTATGAAATCTACTAAATATGAAACAATCAAAAGATTGGATTTTTCGTTTTATAAAGTGAAGGTGTTGGGGCTCGTGATTGCACTCTAGTTCTCATGTGCAATTTCTCATTCCATGTTTTCTTTCTAAAGTAGTATTTTTCTTCTCTCGAGTTTAAATTAGTTAATATTTAATTAGGTCAACCACATCTCTTTGTTGAGTTAGAATAGGCTTTAATTAAATGTATTCAATAATAAGAATTTAAAAAGATTACAATAACTGTAGCCATGTATCTCTACCTTTTTGTTACATTTTTGGAATTTATTACATGGTTTAAGTATGTAACTCACTTATTGAATTGTTACAATCCACAAATCAATGAACTAGTGGCCAATTAATTCATACATTAAACTTAGAAATAAATTAAATACATAAGATCTAAGCATAGAACATGAGAATTGAAATTGAAATATTTAAGCTAGTCACATCATTTGTCTTAACTAATGAATTAGTTACACATGATAAAAGAGAATAAAACTAAAATTATAAAGAAAGACATAACCAGATTTTAATAGAAATCAAGAAACAATGAAGAATCTTGCACAAAGAATTGATTTTCTTGCTTGAAATCTTGAAAATCTTGACTTTCCCTTTGAATCTTGTGAATCCTCTTTTTGTGGTATATTGTGACCGTCAAAATTAGCCTCTTGATAGTCTAAGTTAGGCCCAAAAATCATTAAATAAATATAAAAAATCCTTGCGACGGACCGCGGGTTGCAAACCCACGGTCTACTCGCGGTAAACAGGTCCAAAATTAAGCCATGAGTCGACTACGATTTTGTGAACCGCATTTGAATTTTTTGCTCTATCAGTCGAATTTCAAACGTACATAACCTTTTGTCTACAATTCTGATTTGTGCTCCATTTGTTGCATTGAACTCTACATTCAATTATTTTTCAATGATATATTATGGGCTCCATTTAGATAAATGTACTAAAAGTTGTGCATTGATTTCTTCAGTACTCTGCACATGACTTTCTCGTTTTGCCTCAATTTCTTCCAAATTCAAGATTTTCCTAAGACAAACAAAATAAATACACAATTTAGCAATATCCATTCTAAAATACTCACAATTTTCTAAATTTAAGGTCAAGATAAGTACAAAAAACGTACTTCTATAATCCTCTAAAGTTAAACTATTTTTCGTCCTCGAATAAGATAAAACTTATACAATCCTACAATTATAATACAAAAATTCAATAAATACTCTCGACAACTAACACATGTTAAATAAAGCCATATTTTCTTCAGGATTTAAAACTGCTAATGATCCATGAACAATCTCCAAACAATGTTATACAATTTTTAACTTAATCCATGCTCGACGTGTGTATTTAGTCAACTCAATCATTATAGTGCGCTAATAGGTGATCTTCTGATCCTGGTCAAATTTCACTTTCCCTCCTGTGAGACATCCCCCTCCCCCCAGATTTGTTATTATCTCTCTAATTCAGGGTATAATTTCTAAGGTTGTTACCTAAATCACTAACTCATTTACCGTTCAAGTTCAGGTATGTCAAACCAATGATAGCATCGACCTAGGTTTGCGATGATTCTCTTTTGTTTAAGTGCCCCGACCTTGAAACATCTACTAGGAAATTCAAACTCACTATTTATCTCAAAAGGTAAACAATTTTAAGATATAAAATTAATGAATGAGAAAACATGCTAGAATCAAGAAAATACTTTTATTTTCATTTTTCATATCTTGATTTAAATGTCTAATAACAATTCATGGAGTTTTGAAAATCAATGTTCCTAATTTTTTTAAACCTTTTTTGATCAAGAATTAAACATATTTCTACATGTGACCTCCCTATATTTCCATGAAAAATACGAACAAATAGAAAAGCATTAGATATTCATGAAGACTTAAAGATAACATAAAAACATAGCAATATATTTCTATCCGCTATCGAACTTTATAGCAATTAAACATTTTTCATCTTTCGAACTTGAGAATACACCACAACTACCATACAATTAGTGATCAAATAATTGTAAAGACAAGTAGATTGAAATTAATTGATCAAACTCATAAATCGTATTTAGTTAAACAATAGTCAAAATATGAAATCGAAAATTAAAGCTTCATCAAAATCCTAACATAGAGTACTTTAGCCTAGAAACATAATTGAAGAATAATCACAATAAGAATTAATGGACTTCATCACCTGGATAATTTTGTTGTAGAAAGAGTCTTCACTTTTGCCTCATATATCTCCCAAGAAATAAGTAAAATATATTTTATATAATGTGGTAGAGAGCTCCTCGATTTCGTGCAATACATGTCTTATGTATAGTTGGGGCAGAAACCTAGTTGAATATGAAAAGAAATAATCAAAACCGGCTTTAAGGACTAAAAGTCTCGCCCACCCGCATGCTTGCGCGATCGTGTGCTTCATAAAGTGGTTATTGTAAGCGTATGTGAATTCCAGTTTTGCTTGTTTCATATGCAACTTCGTGATCGCGCTATGTAATAGCGCATGATCACTTGGTTCTACGTTTTCCTGCAATTTTTATCTTTACTTTCCCTACATTGGTCCTTCTTTAATTGTCGATAGATCCTTTAACTTCTGATTCATGCAATTTAGTCCCTGGACTTCTGAATTTCTTCAATTTGGTCCTTGAGCTCCTTCTTCCTTCACTTTATCTCCACTTTGCATCCTCTATTGTCTTTATCAATTTCCACTTTGTTCATTTTGGTCATTTTTGCTATCCAATTGACCTTTATTCACTTCAATTCTTTCATTCTCTTGACTTTGGGATAATTTTTGCAATAATTACACATTACAACGAAATCAATAGTATTTATTCTCAAATGACGATATAATATCCTAATTTTAGCATGTAAATAAGTGTATAAAATACACTTATTAAACACTCCCAAACTAGAATAATTATTTGTCATCGAACAAAATATAACTAATTACAACTTGAAAAATAAAACTAAATTTAAAATATTTTTCAATTGTCAACTTGCTTACCATATTGCCTCGGGTTCAAATAAAAATTACAATTTAGAAAAGAAAGTTGAACAATACAATAAAAATTATTTCTACTTATCTGATGTTCAACTTTTCATGTATGTGTGTGTGTGTGTGTGTGTAGAGCCAATATCAAATGCATACTCAGATAAAAATGCACTTAACACATTGTGGCTTAAAATTGCACAGACCCAGATCCCATGTGATCAAACAATGCTTTTTTTATTTATTTTTCTTGCATCTCTCACATATGATCACTTCCTTATACTTTTCTCAAATCTTGATGTTCCTTCGATTCATGTGGTTTCTAAATATCAGTATTTTGCATTTTTCCACCCAAAACATTCAGGATTAGGTAAGTCTGCATAAAAGATCAATAGTAAACAGTTTCTTATTTCACACCCTCGGTCTCTAAAGCTCTACCCTAAAAGTTTATACCAAGCACTTTATTTTCTCTGTTTTTCTTTCTTTTTATCATCTTTTGTGAAATAATTATCATCAAGCTTTTTAAGTGATCCCTTTAGCGAGCTTTAATTCTGTGATTCCCAAGTCAGATAACTTTAGAGCACCCAGTTTTGAGAACCCTTAAGACTTAATTACTCGAGTTAGGGACGGAGCTAGAGATTCGAGTGAGTGGGGGCCAAAATTTTCAAATGGTGTGAGGGGAGAGGCGGAGGTCTCCTCCCGGGGGTTCCGCCTCCGAAATTTTTTTGAACCAAAATGATTGAAATGACGAAGCAAATATGACAATACATCATCAATAATCAATTCTAAACTCTATTTGAGTCAATCTCATTGTTCTCAACTTTATTTGAACTCTTCTCAATAACATTTTCTTGACGATGTCTTTTTATTAAATATCTCTCCATAATCTATTAATCTTAAATATCAAATATGACAATACATCATCAATAATCAATTCTAAATTATTCGCAGTTGCAAATTTCCCAATTTTAATCCATTTTCTTTAAAGAAACAGGGAGATCAAATTTTTTTTTTTCCTAACCGCCCCTAAGAGGCCCAAACCAAAAACTGGGCTCAAATTTTTTCAGATCCCAGTGGGGGCCATGGCCCACACTGGGCCTAAAGAAGATCCGTCCATGACCCGAGTCCCAAGGCTACAAAGAATAGTAAAAGTCGTTTTTACGTCTTATGTGTAAGTCCTCTTACTCTTAAGATTTTTAATTGATTCATGTAGCGAGCTTTAGGCTGATAACTCCCAACTCAAATGAATTTAGGGTATCAGGTTTTAACATCCTTAAAAGCTTAATTGCTCGAGTAAAAAATGTTATGAAGAGAAGAATAAGACTAATTTTATGTAACTAGTATTGACTTATACTTGTTGACTAAAACCTCTTTGACCAGAGCTATATTTCAAGAATTTGAGACCTTCAAGTTTTTATCCTACCTTTATAGTCTTTCCACCCTAAATTACTCTGGAACAAGTTTTGTTTTTAAGTCAGGATATCTATAGATTTAAGGTTAGGAACCATAGGGTCAATCCTAGATAAAAAAAAAATACCCCACATATGCAAAATATATTTTTGCACAAGTAATAATTCGATATTGGCTATATACTCAGTTTCATAAAGTCTAACATGGATAAGCAGTTCAATGAAGATTCAAGTTCAAATGTTATCTAGTATTCCATCTAAAGCAAAATTTAATACGAACAATATCATAGGCAACAAGCAAGTAAATTGAGATTTCTTCAATTTTTTATATATACCCCAATAATTGAATGAATGAGTAGATAAACAGTGAATGAATGAGATATCCACCCAAAAACTAGAAAGTACAATTTCCTCAATGTATTACAAATAGATGTAACATTTAATAACAATACAAAGAAGAGAGATCAAGTACTTCTCGGGTTTAAAGGGGCAATATCATCTCTTGAGGCTTCACTCTTTGACGTCTTTTGGATGATCCGACCACTTCCTTGCATTTCCCTGTTCGATTTGTGTTGTCTTTAGGTGACACATCTCTTACACATGATAGATAATAAATATATGTAGCATACACACCCTATAGATATTGAAATAAAACAATAAAACACCCTTAAACTAGGATAGAGCAGAATAGTCAAATTTAGAACATGAGTGACAAGTAGTTTCCAGCCTCGAAAAAGTGGAATTTTCCCAAGACATCTCTGTGTATATGAAATTAAATGTCCTAGTGTACAACATATTCAAAACTTAGGCCAAAAGGATGGATCTCATTTGGGTCGAGGAATAGAGGGATGAAAGTGGTGAGTGAAGTGCGCTCCTGCGATGGTCCAGTGATGTCAAGCATTGCATGTTTTAAGTGCAAGGATGTCAACTAAGTGTTTTATGCATGAAAACAAATATAATTCATGAACATAAGATGGTTATCATGTTACAATGTGAATCGCTAGGAAGAATCAGACAAAATTGACTAAAGAACACTCTTAGGCATTATATCGAGCCCCTAGCGTGCATTCAAAGTTCAAGGGGGGAATCACAAGATTGGGGCCTTGAATCAATCCCAAAATATTCAGCATGGTTCATATAACAATCCAATCAAATGTCTAACCTAATCCCATCCTCCATCAATCTATAATTTCGAATTTCAAAAGAATGTAGAATTCTAGGAAAATTACTTTAAAACTTCCAGAAATTTGAAAAACTTACCTTGAATCCGATTTGAAAGTGTTGAAGACAATGAAATCAACTCAATGTAATGTGGAATATTTGAATTTTGTATGGAAATTGAGTTTGGGGCGATTTGGAAGTGGAATGTCCGTGTGTTGTTAAAGATTTTGAAAGAAATCAACTCCCGATTTAAAACTCAAAAACGTTCCTTCAGTAGAGCTACGCGATCGCGTGGTTTAAAATTGTACCTTCTACCTAAATCACGTGACCAATCACATTTTAGGAAGAAGGTACAATTTTAAACCACGCGATCGCGTAGCTCTACTGAAGGAACGTAACGCGATAGGTTTGGGTGCGATCACGCAGGCCTTCAGTTGATGCCTAAAATATTTTCTCTACTTTCTGCCAATTCAAATTCCAATCTAACTTGTCTCATGATGCGTGCCACTTACCTCCAAACACTTTGTTTATGTTCTAGACGTGCGTGTGTGATATGGGTCATGATGAATGCTAATAAAATGAAACTAAATAATGCATATAATTATGGGTAAAGCGATAAATAACACATAATAAATAAAAAAGTTCGAAAATTGGGTTGCCTCCCAATAAGCGCTTAGTTTATAGTCTTAAGATCAACTTTTACGACATATTTCAAGGTGGCATGAGTCATATTGTTGAGGTCTTGCAAGGCGGCTTTTAGGAGATGGATTTGACATTTTCTCTTGATTCATGTTGAAAATAACATGCTTTTCTTCCACCCTAAGCTTTACTTCTCCTTTTTTCATGTCAATTAGGCTTGCTCAATAACAAAGAAAGGTTTACCCAAGACAAATGACATTCTGTCATCCTCTTCCATAATCACGAAATCAACTGGAAAAATGAATTATCCACTTTTAATAAAAAATCTTCGAAAACACCATATGGATATTGAATTGAACGATCAGCCAACTGCAATATTAGTGTAGTGGGTTTAGGCAATCCTAAACCAAGTTTCCTGTAAATAGAGAAAGGTATCAAATTAATACTTACACCAAGATCACATAAAACTTTATCAAAATTTAAGTTGCTAATAGTGCAAGAAATAGATAAACTCCTTGGATCCTTGATTTTGGTTGAGAACTTATTTTACAATATCACGTTGCACTCCTCATTCAAGGAAATTGTCTCGAACTCCTCAAACATCCTCTTTTTGGATATCATATCCTTCAAGAACTTCAAGTAGCTTGGAACTTGCCTTATTGCATCAATGATAGGTATATTTATATGCAGTTTTCTGAGCATGTCTAAGAACTTACTGAACTAATGATCATCTTAATTTTTCTTCAACCTCTATGGGAGGGAACATGGATTTCATAAGGTTTAATTGTTGTTTTCTCCTTGTTTATTTCTCACATTTTCTCAGATGCTTCTTCAGACACCTCAACATCTTCTTCTTTATCAGCTCCTTGAACATTTTTGGCAGTAGGTCTTTTAACATGAATTTCAGGAAATTGAACCCTACTTTTATAACCCTACTTCTTATTGTAAAGCATTTACATGCTCTTTGGGATTAATTTTTGTGTTACTAGGCAGTGTACTCGGTGTTTTACCTACTAACACTTGTGCTATTTGTCAAACCTAAGTTCCCAAATTTCTGATTGAGGCTTGCTCATTTTGAAAGTAGTCTCTGTTTTCCTCATGAACTGATTGGTCTTGCCCATATACTGCCCAGTCTTCTCCATGAATTTTCCAAACATATTTTCTAGTGAAGGTTTTTTCTCTTCATATTGATATTGAGGTAGGTACGTGTGGGCCTGCATTGTTTTGATAATCCTGCCAAGAAAAATTTGGATGATTTTACCAACTCGGATTTCCCCAAATTATATGTAAATCTATTTCCAAATCACAAAAACTCCATACTTATCTCTCCTCAATCTCCCACAAATCATGTGACATTGCAGCCATCGAAATACTCCGACACTGACGATGGCACCGCCACTTCGTGGTGGCCAAGGTGTCTTCATTATCTTCGTGATTCTTCTTCACAATAGCCAACCATGGATGCAACAAATTCTGGTGACTGAAGGTTAGGATCGGAGTTCTGGAGACATGGACAAAGAGTGACTATGTAGGTCGTATTTCAATGAACGTACTGCGGTTTGTGGCTATGGATGCGTGGGGGGATTGAGGTGGTGGTGCTTTGCTGGATATGTGGTGTGGTAGGGAAAGGGTGGTGGGAGGGTTGGTTGAGACGGTGGTGGCTTTTAAAACACAAGTTATTATTGAAGAGAAGGGTCAAGGTGCTCTTCAGACACAGCTTCAGACTTTTGAACCAAATGTGCTCGGCCGTTCGAAATTTCAAATTGTGAGGAACAAGATGAATTGAGAGACCCGCTTGTTACATAATCACTTAAAAAGTCTCCTCAGAGAATGGTGGGAGACTCTAGGCAGTTTGAAGCCTTGCTGGATCAAGAATTAGAAAAGTCTTTACTATTCATTATAAGGGGCCTGAAAGGGGTTCCTTGTCTTCTCTGGTCACAGTCACATGTTCAGGTTATAGGTCATAATCACATGTTCAAGTCATAGTCACAATCACAATCACAATATCAATCACATGTTCACAAGCCACGGGTTTTAAGTCACAGGTCCACTTCATATATCATAGGTGTAGCGATCAAGAATTTTCGTGACTAACTTTGAATAAATATTTTAATTTTTTTAAAAGATGTGTCGCTACGACTTTGACCAATTTATCTTAAACACATTTAAGTGAAAAATTTAATTTATTTATTTATAATCATAGTCAAATTCCAAATTCTATTAAGAATATCCAAATGTCTACATTTTTTTTTTAATCTTAAGCCCCAGCTTTAAATTATTTTTAAATCCAAATTTTAAAATTTATTTTAGATCAAAACTATTTTAATCCAACCAATTCAACACATTTTTTCCCCAGCAATTTCTCTCTCAATTCTCCATCTTGTCTATCAATGGATAACTCCACGTTATTTTCTTTCTTCCCAAAATCCCTTCAATTCTCCCCAAGTCATAGCTTCCAAAACTTACCAAATTGTGTACACAAATCATTCACAGCATTTTTCCCTGCAGAATTTCCTGGTAAACACCCCCCAAAATCCCATAACTTCATCCCCTCAATCAATACCATTTCCTTCCATTCCTTATTCACACGTTTCCTCAATTTGGCTGATTCTTAAGCCCAAAATTCAGTCATCACTCAAATTTAATCCTCTGCAAATCCCTTAAACTTGCCCCAAATCAAAAGCTGTCAAATTTAAATACACAGCCAAGATTATATACACCATTTCATCCCCCATCACAACTTACATTCAAGAAAGCAATTACAGCAATTACAGCAATTCTGCAGCCTTCTTGGTATGCATCCCCTCCCCATCCTTCTCACACAGCACACACGTAACCTGCTACTGTCATGATCTGAACATCACCAAAGCAGCCCCTTCCAAAACGCCATGACCATTGTCCAACTGCAAAACACCATCGAACCTCCAAACCCGTCCATAATCAGCTGCCTCAATCGAACCTCAATCAACCAAAGGCAATAACACCACCACAATTCATCATCATCATCACCACCATATTCGTCCCCTGCATCCAAACCAAAACAACCACCATCAAACTCGACCAAGAACCCCCTCGTATCCAGCCACAACCACCAACTGCAAGCCGAAACATCACGATCAGTCCAACCACCAACACTGCCCTCTACCAACCATCACCACCTGCAGCACGCCACCACCGTTTCATCACTGCCAAACCAACCCAATCAAACCACCATTCACCACCACACAATCCGTTCAATGCTGCAACCAACACCAATCAAAGAAACCATCCAAACTGCCCCTGCACCCAAGCCTCATTGAACCCCAGTCCACTGCCATAGACAACCGCCACCACCACCGCACGCAACTAACTCTAAAGACACACCCAATCATCAAAATCAAATACCCTTTCACCATCGTCACCACACAACCCGCAAGCACCAAACCGCCGGCTCCACCACTGCCCAAATCCACCCCAAAATAAAACCCAAACCCAAGAATAAACAAACCCAAACACTTACCTCGACCGTCGGCGTACTCGACCCCACCTTCGCCGGAAATCGCGTGTCCCAACTTTCGAACCCAAGCCATTGACTACCTCATTTCTCGCACCAAAATCGCCCCAAATTAACTCCTTTTGACCAACCACCAACAAACCCGATCGCCGCCACACAGCGGCGGCGATATCGCCGGCTACGCTGCCGGCGATTTGGAGTTCGGAGGAGGGGAATTTTGTTTCCCCCTCCCGATCTCTCTCTCTGTCACTTTACAGAGAGAGAAAAATGAAATTTTATATATATATATATATATTGTAATTTTCAAAATTTGATCTTTAAGCCCCCAATTTGAAAAATGATCCTTCTAGCCCCCAAGTTTTAAAATCACTTATTTAAATCCCTCGCGTTTTTAAAAATGATTTATCTCAGCCCTTCAGTTTTGAAAATTTCAAAATCAGTTCCAATATTCGTTAATTACGTGAATCAGTCCCTGATTTTTCCATTTTCACTATTTACTCCCAAATAAATTCTTAAATCCTAGTTTTACACAAATTGCACCATTTAAGACTTGATTGTTCAAAAGTCTAATTTTAATTTATTTTGATAGGACTAGACGAGGCACGAGAACATTAGAAAGTGTTTATTTCCGTTTGCTCAATACTCGAAAAATTAAGGTAGACTCTTATCTACAAGTTTATATTTTTCAAAAGTGCGCATCAATAATTATTTGGATTATAAGTTTAGCATGTATGATTGTGTTCATGAGAATTGCTTGCTTTATAAGCATGAGACTATGTTACGAGAATTTACTTGCTTAAATGCATGAGACTTGAACGTGTATGTTATTTACTTGTTCATGAGAATACTGGTGATCGTTAGACATCTAAGACTTGAATATCATGATTATGTGTTTCGATTTATAATATTAAATGATTATTATGCGCGAGTCTACTGAGTATTTCTTTGAAATACTCACGTTTTTCAAAACAAATTTTGCAGATGACGGAGTCGGCGGCGAGGCGTACGATGGTGGCTATTAATGAGACTTTAGAATGTTTTATTCGAAATTAAAATTTTATTTTATTATATCCAAGTTAAATTTATATTCAAACATTTTGGCCGTTTGAGCCAAGTTTATGAAGTCATGTGAATTAAGATTTTAGTTATTAAATTTATTTTTCCGCTAAATGTTTGTTCCAAGTTTATTTCCAAATTATTTTCGAATTGTTGACCCTTTTGGGTCAAACTTTATAAAATTTAGTTTCCGCTTCAGCTTTTAAATAATGATTGTGATGTTTACAAAAATTCAATTATTTTTCGCAAAATATTGTTTCAAATGTTTCAAATAATAAATATGATGTTTAAAAATTTTTTTCCGCAATAAAATCAGATTTAAAGGACGACGAAGTGGCGTCCCGTGCTCCGCGGAACTCGGGGCGTTACAGCGTTCCGGGTTTCACGGAATCCGGGACGTTACAATAGGTCACATGCTCAAGTAACAGGTCACAAGCCTCATGTGACCTATAACATGTGACTTGAACATGTTAATTAGGTCACATGTCACAAATCATCTAATCACATCATTTTATAGGTGACAATTCATATTTCAGGTCACATGTTCAAGTCACAGCATGTTTAAGTCACATGTCACACTTTATAGATCATAGGTCACATTATATAGGTCACAATTAAAATTCATCAAATCACAGAATGTCATAGGTAACTTCATATGTCAGATCACATGCCACACTTCATTTATTACAAGTCATTTGTATAGTCATGTGTTGCACTTCATATGTTCACAAGCCATGTCTTCTTTGTGCATATATGATGAATAACATATTTAAGTTCAAATGTCTCAATTCACTTATTACAAGTCACAGGTCACAAGTCATAGTCCACAGGTCACATTTAAGAGAAATGGTCAAAGGAAATACAAAAGTTACATACTATATTTTTGATTGATCTTTACAACAGACACACACACACGAGTACTTCCCTGTGTGTATCTTCAAAAAGTGGTGGTTATTATTTGAGGAGGTAAGTCTGAGATAGTGGTGGTGGCTGTGGTGGTGGTGGTACGTTGGAGATGGTGATGATGATGGCGATGTGTCAGTCATGATGATGACGTGATGGTAACAAGACGTCGGAGATGCTGATGGTAGGTGGTGGTGGTGATAGTGACTATGATGGTGATGATGATGATGTGTCAGAACAATCTGGGTAATAATGACTACTAAAGATTGAGACGAGACTGAGTGTGGAGGAAAGGGGTGGTGTGAGTGAATATAATGTATATAATTTATTTTCTACCTGATGTATAAAGTTTTAAACTTATTTCCTTATATTTGAAATTGATGTAAAATAAACACCTGTTTGGTGTATTCTTCCCTATATCTAACTTTAAAATATATAAACAAAGCCCTTCGATTATGATTCTCCCACTTCCAACCTACATTCTTAGAAATAATTATTTTTTCACAATTTTTTACAATTTTTCATATTTTTAACCATACATTAAAAATACTTTTCCAAACGGTCATTCATAAAAAAATCTTTATAAAACAAGTGCAAAGAAAAAATAAAGTGCCAAAACAATTTCTTTAATTTCTAACACCTGTTTAGCCCTTGGTCCCAATTTTTTAGATTCTCGATTACTCGCATTAAAAAGACTTCATATGCATTTGTATGTCTTATGTCTACCTTCACCGTATCATTGCCTCCATCACTTATTTCCGGCCGTTTCTCTCCAGAATACATTTCTCCAATTTACACAAATCTTCAATCTCTTTTCATAATCAAAACTTTGCGAATTTCAGAATAATTGTGGAATAACACATTCAGAAAATGACTGAAAACAAAACCTACGATCGAATCCCACCGCGAAATAACGATATACTAGTTTACTTTCATATACTTCATAGAAGTACAACTTTTATCAAAAATTTATTTATAGCCAAACAAATATTTGTTTCCTGTTGTAAAACTATCAAAATAGAAGAACAAGATAATAGAGAAGTAGAGAGAAATGAGAGAATGCTTCTCATTAGGAGTGTCAAATAAGTAAGTATAGGCCCCTATTTATAGGGGTGGACAATGACACAATCGTAATAATGTAAAGTTTACAGGGGTATAATGGTAATGGCATTCACATAAATATATTATTTATAACACTCCCCCTTGAATGACATATTATGCAATTGTTTACCTCGTTAAAACCTTGCTAAGAAACCCAGTGGGATAAAACTTGAGCGAAGGAAAAAGAGTACAGCAGCTCCCCCTGATGTTGGCCATCGTGAATCATTGAGTCTAATGTTCAAAATGACATCCAATGATAAGTAGAACAAATTATGTAGTGAAGCTTGAAATTCTGAAGTACTGCCTCGTTAAAACCTTGTCAGTAAAACCCAATGGGATAAAACCTGAACGAAGGAAAAAGAGTACAGCTTGATTCTCACCTGAAGTGTGCAATCGAGTATTCGAACTTCTTGAACATTGATATCATTTTTCGCCTTGAATATGTACATATATGAAAGTCTCTTTGTGTGTAGCCGATGACATTACATTCTTTATAAGGTGGCAATGACTTTCTTCATTTGTTGATATCATTCCAGTACAAAACATGTTGTTGAATTATAGCTTGTAAATAGCTTTGATAATGCCTCAAAAACCTTGCTAGGAAAACCCCGTGGGACAAAACCTTAGCGAAGGGAAAAAGAGTACATTATTCTCATGAATTCTCATTAATACGCCTCAACTGCTCTCTCATTAAAAACCTTGCTAGGAAAACCCTGTGGGACAAAACCTCAGCTAAGGGAAAAAGAGCGCAACGCATATTTATTCCTTTCATGGAATATCACAAGTATATTGATGCAATCACGAATCTTTTCATCAAACATATCATTTATGATGAGCTTTATATAAATCGTTCATAGCTCACTATTGATGTCATAACATGCTATATTAAGCAATGTTTTGTTAATTTACCAATTGCATCTTTCACTTCTGGTGAATAATCAAATCTAGAATTCACTTTTGGTGAATAATTAAATATATTCATTTCCATATTCACTTCTGGTGAATAATAAAATATTCATTTTCAAATTTACTTCTAGCGAATAATCAATTTCCCAGATGTCATAAATAGTACACTCCAGTTTCAATTTCAACATTTAATATCATGGAGTCATTTGTATCATTCTATAGTGATACTACTCTGGGTATATTGAATCTTTTAGTGATTATACATGTATGTTATTACATCTCATAAACCACAAATTCGTATTTGTATAAGTATAATCAATCATTAAAATATATATCAATTTCGACATATAATCTACAATCATTTTACTTGAAATCCCAACGTACCGCGATCAACTGGTACATCAAAGAATACTCACAAAGTACCGAGATGAGAATCATACATTTTGATCTCACTCATTGGTATATCAAAGAGCTCAAGCTAGTGATTTAGATTATAATCTATCCACCTTATGTCATGCCAGTTCTATGAAAAATTTCGCGCGCAACGAGTCGTCTTTTGCGACTGTGTAATATTTTTCATTTGTACAAATAATTACTGGCTTTATACATTTAACTGTTTGGACTTCAGGTCATTGAACAATAATCCCTACATTGTGATTTTTATATTTGACCAAAGTATTATAATTTCATCAACCTCATTTTCACAAAAGAGTTGTGTATATATTTGATTTATTTATCGATTCCATTTCATCTCAATATAACATATAGAGATCCTTTTATATCACCAAGTACATAAATCTCTTATCATTTAACTATGTCCCTTTTACTCATCATGAGTATTTAGCCTCAAAGGGATCCTTTCAATTATTCAAGAGATATTTTTTTTGGAATCGATTGTCATTATGCTTCAGGCATAATTACGCTTCAGGCGTGTTTTCCACATAATGTTCGCAAATGTTATATTATATCAATCGGTTAAAAATGCCGCCACACGTGTCATTCATTTTTAGGGATATAATCTCAATCATATATCTAAGTACGTTTTGGTGGAGTGTATACATACCTTTTACAAATCATAAAGCTTCTTAAGCTAATCCCTGTTTGACATAGAATATTGTTGTATGATAAATAATTTCTAAACAAGTTATTCTCATAGCAAATAATTTGAAGCTTTTGATGATCTAACCGTTCATTATAGAACTTCTGGTTTAATACGATTTTATTTCACTTCTATATATGAATATTTGATTCAATACAATATCGATGAACTTCTGGTTCAATACAATGTATATTTCACTTATGAACTTCTGGTTCGATACTATATACATATTTCACTTGTACGTATGAACTTCTGGTTCAATACAATATTTACTTGTTCGAATTTATAAATCAGTATACCTTGATTTATTATATCTAAAAAGGTGATTAGACTGAAATCTCAAAAAATAATCCTTGTCCCCGTCCTTTTGATTACAAATCTTTTCCTTTTTCTTAGTGGAATCAATGACACGCGGAGCCACCGCTCTCTTACGCGTTAAATAATGCGTTTAAATAAATCATTTGGAAAGAAGATCAGATCCATCAAAATGGATGTTATATTATCAAATATTCGCAAATACTACTCTAATCTTTCGATAAATGTTTTGAAAAATATTTACGGATTTCGACTCGAAAGAGTGAGGTTGTTGATGGATCAAGGTATCCCAGAAGATGTTCGTTGGTTGATCGAAGCAAAATTTCGATTAGATGATGAATTACCATATTCATTTTCTAAGTACATGCCTGACTTAGGTAAGAGTACTTTTGCATAGAAGTGAAGAGCAAAAAGATTGAAAGTTTGTCACAAATGTGCTCGATGGACATGTGATACCCGTTGTAAATTCATAGGATATTCATCCATAAATCGAGATGATAAAATAGATTTCATTAAGGGTGGACTGATTAAGGAGTCTTTGGATGATATCCGATTGACTCTTGAGACACACCCATGTGGGTATGTGCAACGTGAGCTACTATCTTTATGGGCTCAATTCAATAATGATAAAGACCGTTATAGTCTCAAAAATATAATAGCAAAAGATCTTATTTGTCAGACTGTTATAAACAATGATGTTTTGGCTACTCAGCATTGATACAAGGTAAATCAGTATAGTGTATATATTTATACACATATATTTTAACAAAGTATTTTGTATTTTTATTTTTCGCTTATGAATAGATCGTCTATGGGAAATCACCGAAAGATTGTCCATTATGGAACATTAAATATGCTGTCAGAGATATGATCAAAAGTTGTGTCATTTAGTCAAAAGTAAATAGTAATTTTTTCAAAAGACGAGCAATAAATAGTGAATATTTTTTAGTTTAAAAAGCTAGATAATTTCTCAGTTTAATGTATCCCAAAATAAAAATTTTTGGTAAATTTTCCTTCATTATACTCTTAAAAGATGGAAGGATCAAAACTTCGATAGAACAAAACTATCTGTGTATTTTGTGGATCAAAAATCGGGAAAGACTTTGAGTATCTAGAAGCATCATGCTTCTAGGGAAGAAGTTGAGAGAAAGATGTATCAATCTAGTATATGGATGGGGCAGTAGCGGATTGATGGGTTGTGTTTCATAATTCGCTCAAACAGAGAAAGCTAGAGTGATATGTGTTATATCTGTTCCTTTAGCTGATATTGCGGCAAAATACAAGGGCATGAAGTACATACGTTATCTATTTATGAACGCATAACTTGCATGTTATATGGTTCTGATGCCTTCATTTCCATGCCTGGAGGTTTCGGTACTTTAGAGGAAATCTTTAATATTATCTCATGGGCTCAGCTGGGTCTTCATACTAAGCCTATTGGGCTTTTAAATGTTAAAAACTTCTTCGATGATTTAATAACATTTCTTGATTATGCTGTGGAACAGGGATTCATCTCTCCGTTTTCTAGGAGGATCCTTATTTCTACTTCCACTATCGATGAACTGCTGGAAAAGTTACAATCATATGTTTCAATACAAGATCCAGCAGGGAGTTAAGATAGATTGGTCGTAAGGAAGGGGTACCAAGCGACAATGGAGTCCGGTTAATATAAATTTATCTTTGTGAATCACCAAAATATTGTGGGTGGTAGAGTACGGAGTATTCTTACTCTTGAGACACACCTCTAATATTAATGAATATTTGAACTTTAATCTTGTGAACCTCAAAAGGATTAGGAGTGGTAGAGTACGGAGTATTCTTACTCTTGAGACACACAAAAAGATTAGGGGTGGTAGTGTATGGAGTATTATTACTCTTGATACACACCTCTACTTTTGAGGATCATAAATGTTTCCCGCCTTTTGCGTTTTGCATGTATCTCTTTTTTTGATATGTTTCAGTATGACTCCTTTATACTTCTTCAGGAGTAATAATAATAATATCATTTCAGTATGTTTGGATGATAATCTTTATTTCTTCTGGAGTAAATATGTACTTCTTCTGGAGTACATAAGTGCTTGTACAAAAACTTTGATCAAATATTTTTATCTCAATCATTAATATTTATCTCATAATACTGATGAGATTATTTTCACATTAGCCATTTTTGTGCTATCATGTGATATTATCTTATCATAGATAAAAAATTTCTTATTGGATAAATTATTTTCATCTGTCTTTTTAATACAGATATTGGTAACTTCTGGTACCGTTTGATAAAATATTTTCATTAAACTCTAACAACCTTTTGGTAATGGTAACTTCTGATCCATTTTGTTGAAATATCAAATAACAATAATATATCAAATTTATATGAACAGAAATATTTAAAACCAGTAGAACCAACCATATAGGTTGTAACGTAATATGCTTAAAACTGGTAGAACCAACCATATAGGTGGTAACGTAATATGCTTGAAACTTGTAGAACCAACCATATGGTAACGTAATATTTATATTTAAAGCTGATAAAACCAACCATATAGGTGGTAATAATATAATGAAATAATTACCTTTCATAAATGAGCAAGTCATATCTCCAAATTCAGTCAAGGTATTCATAATAGTCCAGTCCGTTAAGATAATGAGTTATATTTAATTAATAACTCAATACATCACGATATAGTAACTATTATATTATTTGTACTTGTTTCAAATCTTTTAATTTATCTTATTGATCACATAGTAGTGTTAAATGATTGAGAATATATATTCTATTAGCACTTATCATCAGATCAGTAATCGTGATTAATCAAATTCGTTACATCACGATTAATATACTTTAACGTATCATCAAGGGCAAAATTGTCCATATTTTAATATATTGATCATATGAGTAAATCGAAACCGCCAATAGGTTTGAAATTTGATTTAGAACAAACTTACTTATGGTCCAAAGTTCAAAATCTCGTCAAAATTGCTTCAAAATAGTTTTTACAAAACCGTCACTTCGACCATCGAAAAATGTCAAAAACTACATCAAACATAGAAATAAGACCATATAAAAATAAAAAAACATCGATATGAACAAACTGCATTTTGACACCATTGCCGGAAAATGACGCTCGCACTCTCACGCGCCGTCTCGACGTCTGCGCGTGGGCGTCACGTGTCTCACGCGCCGTTGATACGCGCCGGTGCTGGAGGATCGCCTCGCCGTCGTAGTTTCAGATCTGGTCTCCGATCGTCGATGGACGTAAAGTTTTGCGTAGATCGGATTTGAAAGTTTCGGATTATACAATTTTTTCAACTTTTCTTTTTGCACAACATCGAGACCATGTTTCTTTCCTCGTATGGAACTTTTTGAATCATGCAAAGTTTTCATCTTTCTTGAAGTTTTCAGATCTACAATATGTAGGTTATTTTCTAAAGCCAAACGTGTTTGATTTGGGAAAGGAAAATATTGATTGATAATAATCAGGTTTCTGATACAGATACTCATCATTTAGATGCAACTGTAGAGCATACTTCCATCATATTACTCAATTGGGTAGAGACACGTGCTGATAACGTGTTGTAAAATTATCAAAATAGATGAACAAGATAGATGTAGAGAGAAATGAGAGAATGCTTCTCATTATGTGTCAAATGAAAATCGTAATTCTAACTTTTAATAATAATAAAAAAAATATCTTGTTTCCTGTTTCCTCACCAGCAAAAAGATACGAGAACTTGACCCCACTTTTTGTTTTCCATTTTCTTGGATGACGTTTGAATGCAAGAATATAGGGTGAAAAACATTCTCCTCATTCATTCTCCAAATGGGAATTTGCTCATTTCCTGACATTTGTTTCCCTTGACTTTCCTTATTTTATAGGAAAATTGGGTGAGATTTATCTGAGGAGATTCAGATTCTACATACATCTATGCTAAATTATTCATGGAGATAAATGAAAGTGGTTATTCGCCGGACGATTCTTACCCAACGGCACTGTTTAATGATGGAGGTGAAGATTCTGTTTTGAGCTCTTATTTTTTATTGGATACTGTTGGAGAGATTGTTCTCACCCGGAATTCAGATGGGTTGTCTTGGCAATTGATTGAATCTTTATGTGATGTAAGTTTCTTTGAAATTAATAATATAATTTCTCTTTTGCTTTGCCCTTTACTATGAATGGATTTTCGCCTGCTGATCCTTTTATTTATTTTTAAATGGAGAGATTCATTCATAGACTAATAATTTTTATTATATATTCTTTATTATGACAACGATGAATCAACTAAACGGTTAAAATTCTGATTCCTGTGGAGCTCTGCTTGTTTGTTTCATTAGATAAATAATAATATGCGGCGATTTGAAATCTGTTGTCTTGTTTTTAATTCCGGTTATGTTTCTGGTTAGTGAAGATAATTGTTGTTTCGTTGTCCTATAAGGCTATTGAAAGATTTTGAAGAGAAAACACCCTTCTGAGAAACTTTCCAGTGGCATTCTACCTAGCCAACTCATATCGAGAACCTGGTTGTATTGTTTCTGCATCTTTACCTTGGCATGCTTTAGTACCCAAACACTGTCTCCATCCTCGTCCTGCAATTTTCTTCAATAAATGCTTTATGCCAGTCTAGCATATAATCCCAGTGGATTCGACCATTACTTCAGCCACCTAACGATCTCATTAACAGCAATGTTAAAACGCGTTAGTAATCCATATTTTAAAGCCCTGCCTCTCATGAAACGTCGAGTATGTTTGGCTAAGCTTAAAAAGTTCATTTGTAAGTAAATAAGTTTTAAAAGTCAGCTTTATGCTTAAAAAGTTCATTTGTAAGTAAATAAGTTTTAAAAGTCAGCTTTATTATTAATAGTTTTCGTATTGGTTACAGAAGGAAGTATATCATTAACTTATATTCAATGCTCCTCTCACATATAGGAGAGATTCATTTTTCCCATTACACGTGTCAATGATACTTGAATTTAGGATCTTTGGTTGCTTTGGTAACATGTTGAACCACTTGATATAAAGTTTACACTTTAGAAAGGGCTACATACATACCGTTTAAATATTATCTTCAAGACAAAGTAAGGTAAGATTTATAAAAATAAGTAAGTTCTTAAAATTATTTTCAAATATGTAACTTTTTAAGTTAATGTAAGGAGAAAAAAATAATATAACCAAATATGTTTGGAAACATAAAGTTACTTAAAAGAAACTTTTACATTTTCTAACCTCAGACAAACATGCTGACAATAATTAAACCGATAAATATGGAGGACTCAAGCCAAATAGTTCTAGTTTCCTTCGTGACACTCTCCCCATTAGTCTTTGAACAAGCTTTCAAACACTAGTCCCTTAACCCACAATGTACTCATCGGAAATCAATCTCCTTTCTTAAATCACTCTATTCATATGCAAACCTCCAATGTCTATTTCATAATAGAGATTTGTCGACAGAAACTAAATCTCAATGAAGATTTCACCTCGTTTCACTGGGAATTTAATTGTATTGTAGACTATCAAATAATCTTTTCTCATCCTCTTTGCTATCCTGAAAGAATTTTCTCTAGCTTGTCAAACCTCTTAGCAATAGGAACTGGAATAGAGGACAAAAATATGTGGGGAAATTGGTCAACCTGCATTATTTACTTCCCTTCCTTCGACAGATAATTTGTGTTCCACCTGCGACGTCTGCTCAAAATTTTTTATGATACAATTCCATACCTCTGGACTTAAATTCCAACTCCAAAGGTATTTTCATATAACCATCGGTATGCACTCCCGCTTAGAATCCATAACCTCAGCAAGCTCAACCAGGTTGCATTACCTTTTAAAATGGATTATCAACTAAGGCCTCTTGAACCTCTAAAATCAAAATTGTATATACTCTGCTCATGGCACAGAATATTTTATAGTTGATATGAAAAAAATCAACTGTCATCAATTTTGAAAATTTCATGTAGTACGTCACATGTGCCAAACAGTGCAAGTATATGTCACCGTATGTCTTATTAATATCTGGTTCAAAAAGTACACCATTCACCCACATTTGAGTCTGGAATCCACAAGTTCATTTGCCATCAGAATAGCTATCGAGATTTTTCAGTCACTCTTGGAAGCTTTGTGAATCAGAAATTACATTTTAATTAATTTCTTCAATCTGCATGAGACCACAACTTCAATTTTCTTATACACCGTTGGCTTGAATATTTTATATCCTCTACGATATTCTTTTGGTGAAGCAGAAGTTATATTTTAATTAATTTCTTCAATCTGCATGAAACCACAACTTCAATTTTCTTATACACTGTTGGCTTGAATCTTTTATATCCTCTACAATATTCTTTTGGTGAAGCACTTGTAAGAGAGTAATCAATATGCTGTTTTGATAGAATATTTTTTCAAAATTCTTAACTTTCATAACATATGCCATTTCTCAACAATGTTGAAAGATGGCCTTGGTGAGAAATCGTCACTCCCTGACTCCCTGTCAGCGAAAAGTTTACAGCTTCCACCCTTGGCCTCCAACCCACCCATGATCTTGGCTATGGAAGTGATGGCAGAGGCTCTTTTGGATTTATAAGTTGGATTTCTAACTGTAATATCTATCATAAAATCTTGTCTCGATGAAAATCTTGCCTATTTATCTTTTACTTCTTTTATTAAAAAAAAATTATTGTTGAATCCTATAGGAGACTCTTCTGCGGACTGCGGACTGTGGTAACCTAGTTACGAGCACTGGCGAATATTAATATATGATGGAACCTCGTTACGAGCGCTGGAAAATATTAATATATGATATCTTTCTTATTCTATTTCAATTTACTTTTTCAGGCGGAAAATGTTAGACCTTGAGATTACATATATTGCATGCGGATCATTCACAAATATTTTACGCCTATTTAGTTGAGATTAACTGATGGCATTCTCTCTTAATTACATCAGGAAAAAGATGAATCATCTTCTTTGGGCTTAAGATTTGTTACAAAGAGTGGAAACAAAACAAAGTTTTCTGATGTTTATGCTGTTGAGTTCCTTGGATGGGGTTTGGTGCGTGAGCCAGTTTATGGTGCTGAAGGTTGTATTTTGGTTCATTCATCTCAGGTTATACTCACTCTAATTAGTTTTACATTTTAACCTTTACAACATAAAAATAATTCCTCAGATAGTAAGTTTTTACCTTCTGCAGCAGATGTATCGGTTTACGGTGCATGTTGTCCAGAGGTCAAAGACCCTCCCTTCTCTTTGGACTCCATCTGTATACACCTTTGGTCATAAGAACTTGGAGATCTGTAAGACTTGGGTTAGTCAGATCAGTGCTTCACTGGATATGGAATCTAAGCGACCGAAGAATCTTTTGGTATATTTCAATTTCTGTCACTAGCTGATTGTTTTTCAAATGATTTATTGTAACATAAAATGGAAATAAACTATCAGAAAAGTTTTTCAAGACTTCATTTGTGATTGACTAGGTTTTTGTTCATCCAAGGAGTGGGAAAGGAAATGGACGTGGAATTTGGGAAGAATTAGCTCCCATATTTTCCAGGGCCAAAGTGAAAACAAAGGTAATTTGTAGCTTATCAACTGCTGCTTCTATATTTCTGTGGAAATTAAATTTTAATAATTAAAAAATATGTAATTATTTTAAACGAGTTCCAACTTTTTTTTTTTTTTTTTGTCTTTTTTTTTTTTTTTTTTTTTTGTAAAACAACACGTATCTGTGTGACTAAAATGTAATTTTCATAAATATTAGTATATTTTCTATATTTCAATGCATTTAGCCAAATCAACTCATCCACCTAATAATGAGTCTGGTATTTTTTGGCTATTTAGTGTGAGACTTTAGCTGTTGACCTTTGAGATCGCATGCTAGCATTTTGGTGAGAGAGTATAGCCCTTGTTTGGTATTAATGAAAATCAGATTTTTAGTAGATTTTGATAAAAGTTGATGAGATGTGGTTAAAAAGTTGTAGGTCCCACAAAATATGTGGTTAAGATTAAATGCTGATTTTGACTGAGATTAAAATCTAAATTTTTAGTTATACCAAATAGGGGCTAAGTGTTATAATAATGCTCATACTAGGGACAGAGCATATCCATGGCACGTGGATTCCATTTGATTGCTTATTATATGCATGTGAACATCCACATACAAATTTTAAATGATATCATAGAGCTGCTTGTAATCTAGATAACTTTGTGATTGGAATAGAAGTAAACTGAATTCCGTTGCCTGGAGTCATAATAGATAGAAGGCTGTCCTTTTGGTCCTCTTACTTTAATTAATGAAGTTTGCAAAGATCACCCATGACATTGGTGGCCTAGTTCTAGAAGTTGAGATAAAATAAATACAGACAAACCCAACACCATTCTCAAATGTGGAGTTCCTTATATGACTTAATTACTTGTTCTGTATCACGTGATTAATCATCACTATTAATGCCTCAGATAGTAAGCTTGCGACATCTCAGAGTGAATTGAGTGGTGTTCCATTTCATACAACATAACTGTGATTACTCTTATACTTGTCTACTTTCTTCAGGTGATTGTGACACAGAGGGCAGGGCATGCAGGTGATGTAATGACCTCCATAACAAACAGGGAGCTTAGTTTCTATGATGGTGTTGTAGCTGTTGTAAGAAGTCGAAACTCTCCTCTAACATTTCAAATTTTTAATTTTCGTAGAACATTGTTGTCTTTTGATGAGGGCATTATTTTGCCATGATAGTTATAATCTTGGTATACATAATTTTCATGGTTATGTTTTTTCTTGAGAGGCAGGAATTGATTGTGTGCAAGTGATCATGTTATCTTGATTAAAATTTGTAGTGGTTGTATAAAGTGAAGTATCTTTCATGCAAGACATCATTTTCTTTGATTAGCCCAAATTATTAACCCATGCCTTGTTTTATAAGGAATGAATAGTTATCATAGTTTCGATATGAACTTCCAAATTTGAAGTTTATACTCGATGGGCTCTATAGTCTTATCTAAAATCTCAAAAGTTGCTTGATGATTGGTATCTGACTCTGTAGCTGACCTGTTACAGTTTGTCAAACATAGCTTTAAAGAACCTTGGTTAAAGACTCAGTAATGCCGATAAAGATTACATCTTTATTTCATATTTCAACATAAAAATTTGCATCCCCTCAGCAATTTATGTTGAGTGGGTGGCAGGTTTCGACACTTATCATGGGACCAAAACAAAAGGATAATTACTGTGAATTATCCTTAACTCCTTTTTTCTTATTAACTTTTGATAAAATTTTCAAGACAAGTCAAGATAAATATCTCTCTAGTTAAGAACTCATTTGGCATAATAATTCTGGATTGCACCTTTTTCATGACTTCGTGCATGTTAGAAATTCCACTGATCTCTATTTATCTGTCATTTTCTTTTTCTGCCTTCTATTATCCTTCTTACTCATTGGCATGATTGTGATTGAATCTTTATTGGCTCTTACGCTAAACTTCTGCAACTATTTCTTGTTTATTTTAACCGTATCTTTTGTTTAAAAGAACAGGATTTGTATATGATTTTCATGACAACCAACTCGTGTCATTTATATGGGTTATGTTATGTTAGGTTTTCATTTTTGTTTTTCATCTTATTTATGCATAAACGAGAAATTAGTTATCCCAGACTGGGTGCGATTCCTCTGTTCTGAGGTTTTCTAACTCAGTATCCATGTTATCTGGCGCACAGTTTGTCTATGGTGGGGATTTAAGGGGTCCTCAGCCTCAGGCTACTATTTAAATGGGTTTTTGCAATATGATTTCTGTATATGTTCATACTGATTAGTGTTTCTCCTTTTAAATTTTATATTAATTGGGTTTCTTATATTTTATTATTATTATTATTATTATTATTATCCTTTTAAATTCTGATGCGTTTCTAGGGTGGAGATGGATTCTTCAATGAAATTCTTAATGGTCTTCTCTTATCAAGGCATAAAGCTCCATATCCACCAGATCCTGGGGATTCTATCTGTCCTGTTCAAAATGAGTTGAATTCTACAATGCATAATGGTGAGGAAACCATTTTAGAGTATTGTGATCATAATGATCAGTCTCCTCTTCTCCCAGGCTCTGACATAACAGACCTCTAGCCCTAAATTGTGGTATGTTGACATTAAAAACCGCCTCTACGGACATGAGTAAAGGTTAATCTGAAGTAACTTTTTGTTTTCAAACAGGTGTAGATATGCTATTTTATTATTTTTAAGTAACTCTTACCTTACATCAAATTAAGTAACTTATTTATTTCCAACTTCAACCAATAAAAAAAAAAAAAAAAGTTTAAAATTAATTTACTTTTAAGCTTAGCCAAAGATGCCTGGCACGAATGCATCTGGGGTTTTGGGACTGATTTAAGTTCTTGTAACACAGGTTATACTTCAGAAGTAGTCTTCCTCTCTATAACCACTATATTTGTATGTTTCTTAGCAAAACACCGTCATTGTAATTAGTGCTTTGTCTGTAACTAATGCGTTTTTTTTTTTTTTTTTATGTTTTACGCAGAACAAGATCCTGAGTTTTCTTTTCCAAACGAGCAGTTTAGAATTGGGATCATTCCTGCTGGATCTACTGATTCAATTGTGATTTGGTATTGTTAGCATTTTCTTCCTCTTCGCTACTTTTTCCTTGGGATGCGTGAACCCTGCATTGTGTTTTATACTGTCTTCTTTGAGGAATGTGTGGTTTTCTTGAATACATTTCCATTGAAACTGATCTGTGTTTCTCATTAGCATCTCTCTTCATGCTCTGTTCTATTTAGACTTTCTGTCGGATGTGTTCATTTCTTGAAAGTACCAGATGTCGCATTAGATTAAGCCTCTGTTTGGCCCTCATTATAAGAAAAACGCAATTTTCTTTCTTCTTTTTAATCACACATTTATCAATAAAATAATATTACAAATGAATCCATAAAGATTCCTTACTTTTTAACCACGCATTCTCCCAAAAATCACTATTCAAAAAACTATGTCTTCAAATAAACTCTTTAAAATCAGCATAAAAAAGGGCCTAATCTATTAATCAAGTTATATGATGTATGCATCGAATATGCTACCCAAAGATGTTGAAACAATGTGTGATGTAGATCATTGGAAGTGAAAAATCTGATATTTTTATTTTACTTGAACAAAAGTATATACAAGAAGTGAGTAATACATATTTACTACTCAAGTCTCTAACATTTACTAGATGCTAAATTGGTATAATAGTAAGAGAACTATAAATATTCACAACACTCCCCTTCAAGTTGGTGCATAGATATCACACATGTTCAACTTGGATATCGATTTATAGAATGAACCACTAGCTACTCCGTGTGTCATGATGTCGGCTAGTTGGTTTTCACTTTTAATATATGGAATCTCTATATTCTTGGAGTCGAGGTTGTCTTTGATGTAGTTTCTGTCAAGTTCAACGTGTTTCGTTCGATCATGTTGAACTGGATTGTTCGCTATCTCAATAGCTGCAGTGTTGTCACAAAAGAGTAACATAAGCTTACTTGGACCAAAACCAAGTTCACTAAGAAGAATCTTCAACGATGTAAGTTCGGTAGTTACATGATGCAAAGCACGATATTCTGCCTCCGTACTAGATAGTGAAACCACGTTTTGCTTCTTACTTCTCCAAGTAACAAGATTTCCTCCAACAAATGAAACAAATCCCGATGTAGATTTTCTATTCAGTCTTGATCCAGCAAAATCAGAATCTGTATAACCCACAATGCCTAGATGCTCCTTTTTTGAGTACAAGACACCCTTGCCCGGAGAGGACTTTAAATATGCCAAAATATGATTAATTGCACTCATGTGCTGATCACTTGGGTTATGCATGAATTGACTTACAACACTCACCGCGTATGAGAGATCGGGTCTTGTGTGAGTAAGATAGATCATTTTTCCTACCAATCTTTGATATCTCTCTTTGTTTGTAGGAATCTGATCTGGGTAGATAGATAGGCCATGATTCACCTCAATAGGTGTATCTACGGGAGCACAAACTGACATACCAGTTTCTGCTAGGAGATCAAGAACATACTTACGTTGGGAAAGGACAAGTCCTTGCTCGGATCTTGATACTTCAATGCCCAAAAAATACTTAAGAGTACCCAAGTCTTTCATTTCAAACTCCTTTGTCAGATGAACTTGAAGCCTTTCAACTTCACTGGGGTTACTTCCAGTAACAATGATGTCGTCTACATATACAATGAGTAAGGTAATATCCTGATCATTTCTTTTATAGAATATGGTGTGGTCAGCCAGTGTCTGCTTAAACCCGTACTTCTTCATTGAACAACTCAACATTCCCTTAGTGATTGTTTTAGTCCATATAGGGCTCTCTTCAATTTACACACCTTACCTCCTGGAGGATTAAAACCCGTAGGTGGATCCATATACACTTCCTCCGTCAGACCACCGTGAAAAAATGCATTTTTAACATCAAATTGTCTCAATGGCCAATCAAGGTTGACTGCTAAAGATACTATAACTCTAACAGTATTCATCTTTGCTACTGGAGCAAAAGTTTCCTGATAGTCAATTCCATAGGTCTGTGTGTAACCTTTGGCAACCAGCCTAGCCTTATATCTGTCCACGGTCCCATCAGACTTGTATTTTAACGAGTACACCCATTTGCACCCTACAGTTCTCTTTCCTGGTGGTAGAGAGACCATCTCCCAAGTAGAATTCTTTTGAAGAGCATCCATTTCTTCTACCGTAGCAAATTTCCACTTAGGTTGATCAAGAGCTTCATGGAAATTATTAGGAATAGACATAGAAGAAAGCTGAAGGGCAAATGCCAAGTTAGTCTTAGATAAACGGTGGTAAGAGATATAGTCAGAGATAGGAAAGGTAGTATTGGAAGAAGATGTTGAGAAACCCAATCTATCAGGTGGTTTACGATTTCGAATGGAATGTCTCCTACCTATGGTGTCAATATTGTCTGAAGCTGCAGGGTTAGAATTAGAAATAGGCATAGAGTTAGGAGAGGTAGGAGGTGAAACATGTACCTCATTTTCAATCATAGAAGAGTCCGATGGCACCGTAGTATCAACAGGAGGACTATCTGTGTCTTCAGTAACTAGTGCTGGGTATGAGGGATATCTAGATTTCTCCTGTTGATACTAGATGGCACCGTAGTATCAACAGGAGGACTATCTGTGTCTTCAGTAACTAGTGCTGGGTATGAGGGATATCTAGATTTCTCCTGGTATAGCATTTTTGGAACAACCTCGGTGATCTATCACTCTCAACTTCGGACTCCCCCTTTCCCCTAGAAATCCACACTTTCTTTTCTTCTAACCACATTTGTTCCTCTTCTTTACTACAAACCTCCCCCTGAAGAGGAACCAAGGACATATCATCCGAAAAAAAAAGACTCAGATTCACAGAATTCAACGTCCATAGAAATGTAATATTTCCCTGTAGGGGGATGAAAGCACTTGTAGCCCTTTTGAGAGCTAGAGTAACCAAGGAAAACATATTTCAAGGCACGAGGATCAAGCTTGTCTCTAAGGTGGGAGTGCACGTGAACATAACATACACAACCAAAAATTTTTGGACAAATATTCAAGGCAGAAGGAATAGGATGAAACCTTGATAACATCCTTAGGGGAGTTTGAAAACTGATTATGCGAGAAGGCATACGATTGATGAGAAATACGGCAGTTGTCACAGCTTCAGCCCAAAAACGTTTTGGAACCCGCATAGTGAAGCATAAAACTCTGGCTACCTCAAGGATATGCCGATTTTTACGCTCCGCTATACCGTTCTGTTGTGGTGTGTAAGCACAAGTTGTTTGGTGGAGAATACCGTGAGTCAGGAAGAAGTTAGCGAGGGTTTTGTTCACAAACTCACGACCATTGTCAGAATAAAAAACCTTAACACGGGTATGGAACTGTGTCTCAACTATTTTTGAGAATTGGGGAATAACATGCACGACATCACCTTTAGATTTTAACAAGTATATCCAACACACTCTGGTGCAATCATCAATAAAAGAAACGAAATATTTTTGACCTGAAGTAGATGGAGTAGAGAAAGGGCCCCAAACATCAGTATAAACACAAGTAAATGGAACTTGACTTCTATTAAGACTGATTTTAAAAGATACACGATGATTTTTGGCAAAAATACATTGTTCACATCGCATACTAGAACTAGGAGTTTTCTGAAACAAATTTGGGAACAAGTGTTTTAAATAAGAAAATGACGGATGCCCTAATCGACAATGCCATAAAAGGATCTTTTCTCTAGGAGAAGATCTACTAACAACTTGAAGCCCAGCACCAGTCTCTTTTTGCAGTGTCCTCGTCCTCTCCAAAAAATATAGTCCTCTTTCTCTATCAATGCCAATCGTCATCTTCGTTCGATTGTCCTGAAAGATACAATGAGAGGGTGAGAAAGTCACAAAACAATCTAGAGTTTTTGTAACTTGACTAATGGATAATAAGTTGGTAGAGAATGTAGGAGCAAGTAGGACAGAAGATAAGGATAGATTAGGTGAAAATGAAACATTTTCGGCCCCAGTAATTTGGACATGAGTTCTATTAGCCACCTGGACAGACTGAACATGTGAAGTGGTTAGAGAATCAAGAGTAGAAGGATTGCAAGTAAAATGATCAGTAGCTCCATAATCGATAACCCCTGTTAGATACAGTAGAAATAGATGCTAAACCAAAAATACCTTCCCCAGGAGACAATCGAGCAACATGAGATGCAGCAGGAGCATGAGTAGAGACAATAGATGCACGACTAGTTTTAGAGAGTTTCCAATCTTTCCTCTCAGCTTGTTTACGTATGCTCCAGTCTGGATACCCATTTTTCTTGAAACATTTGTCAAAAGTGTGTCCTTTGAAATGACAGAATGAGCAAATATCAGTAGACTGATTAGGGGTTCGTGATCGAGGATTGAATCCTCTAGCGGCTAATGCAGAAGCCTCAGAGTGGCTTTCAGTTCCCATGGTAAGTTGTCGTTGTTCCTCACGGCGGACCATAGAGAAGACTTCCTCCAAGGTTGGAAGAGGTGTTGTAGCCAAAATGCGACTACGTACCTGATCGAGATTATGATCAAGGCCCACAAGAAACATATAGATCCTATCTTCAGCAGACCGTTTCCTTAACTCTTCAATATCAACCGCACACTTCATAGTATTTGGCCTACAATAATCAAGCTCCAAGAAAATGGAGTTCATTTCAGTGTAATATGTGACAAGAGGTCGTCCCCCTTGACTCAATTGGAAAGACTTTCTAACTAACTCATAAATTTGTGAAGAATCCGAGACATCAAGGTAACTTCTCTTAACCGCATCCCAGACATCTTTGACAGTATCACACTGAACAAAATGTGCCACAAGAGTGTCTATCATAGAATTTATAAGCCAAGACTTAACAATAGCATCATCTGCCACCCACTCACCATAGTCACGATCACTATTACTCGGTGCAGTTTTCTCACCAGAGATATGATCCGTTTTCCTCCTACCAGCGATGTGCATCTCTAAAAGTTTTGACAAAACACGATAATTCTTTTTATCCAACTTAATATGAATCGGAGAAGGTGTCTCGTGAACTAATGATGTCACAATCTTGTTCTCAGTCATTTTTCTATTCAAAAAATTATCAGTGAAAGCCAACCAACACTCAAAGGATTTTTCAAAAAAAAAAAAAAAATATCACAATGCAGGCAGTGTCTCTCCTTCAAGCTCAATCAAAGAAACTACCTATTCCCAAGAATGAGTGACTCCAACATAAAACAAGACAAGAACCAGCAATACTTAGCTGAAAAAAGGAGCTCACTGAGCTATAGGAGTTCTCGCTGGAGCTGACCAGCAGCCACAGAGTCGCCAACGACTCGTGTTAGTGCGCAGGGAAGGCGCGGGAAGAAACGTGCAGTCAGGTCGCGCAGCACAGAAAAAAACGCAAAAAAAAAAAAAAAAAAAAAAAGGTTCCAAGGCTGAAACCCTAGTCACCGGCGTCGTGGAAGGTCTTCGTCGGCGTCGCTGGCGCTGTAATGAGCTGGGTAAGTAGTGGGTCAGCCAGTCAAGGAATGGAAGCTAGGGTTTTTTTAGCTTTGATACCATGTAGATTATTGGAAGTGAAAAATCTGATATTTTTATTTTACTTGAACAAAAGTATATACAAGAAGTGAGTATTACATATTTACCACTCAAGTCCCTAACATTTACTATATGCTAAATTGGTACAATAGTAAGAGAACTATACATATTCACAACATGTGACATTTAGTGGAGGCTTTCAGTTTTTGTTTAGTGACTTGATCATGTAATCTGAGTAAAAGAAATATAGGAGAGTACTATTATCCTTTCATTAAGTTTCCTGATTGATTTGCATTCATGTGGCTTGGTAAAGGAAGCCTGTAAGGTTTCAGCTTTGAAATTTGCATATTGTTTGCTTTGTGGATATCTGGGATGTGGGAATGAAGATGATGTCTTTTGCTACCATAAGTGGAAGCTAAAATCCTGTTATTTGGTGTTGAATAGATAATTTTAAGTATAATATATAGTCAGGTTATCAAACATAAGTTCAGTGGCTCACTGAGTTCATAATGTACTGTAATTTATTACCGAGTAATACTTTTTTTTATTGGCCAGTAATATGTTAACAGAAATTTCATTATTTGATCCTGAGTTTGTTGATTTATGTTTTTAGTATTACTCTAGCTGTATGTTATTTTGGGCTTTACAAAAAAAAATAAAAAATAATAATAATAATAATAATAATAATAATAATAATTTTTGCAGCACCACTGGAGCTCGAGACCCTGTAACATCAGCATTACAGATTGTCCTTGGCGAAAGGGTGAACCTTGATGTTGCCCAAATTGTTAGCTGGAAAATGACACCTGCATCGACCAATGAACCCTGTGTACGCTATGCAGCTTCTTTTGCTGGGTATTATGAATCATAAATGATCTCTCAGTTTCGTTTATTAATTGCACCTACAATAACAATTTTCTCATCAAAGTTTGCATATGATATGAGAAAAATATAATTTGTTTCGAACTTACCTTCTTGTATATACATTAATTACACTACACTTCTGAGTATTATGTGGAAATTTTCAATGAGAATATCCTTGATTGCATTTATATTAATCTGTTAGCAAGTGCATCTTTTACATTTATCATTGATTATGCTTCTGAAATTGGTCTTTCTTAATGTTAAATTGTCATGTTTTTATTAGTTCTCATTTTCCATATGCTTCGATTTGAAGACGAGCACTGAAATTTCGCTGTTTGCTTTTACATCAGCAATGGAGAAATTTTTAGCACATGAAGTTTTAATAAGTTTGATATCGACTTACAAAATTTTGTATCGTTCTTGTTCTTGAAATGATGCTTCTGTTTTCAAATAGTCCAGGAATTTAGTGAACTGAAGTGAGTTCACTGTAGTCTGTTTATTCTTATCTCAACAAAAATGCTCGGAAAAGAAATGACAAATGGTTTTATTTATTTATTTATTTTAATTTTTTAATCAAGATGAAAAAATTAAGATTTGAGTATCATGCAATACAATTTATTGTTTCTCCAGTAAAATTGTTTATCAGGATTGACAGACATACCGCTTAAAATGAAACCTTATGCTTGATTAATGCCCCAGTTTTGTGAGAGGATAATAATGCAACAGAAGAATTTGTTGCACACTTCATTAGTTCATTTACCTTAACAATTCATTAATTAACTTTTATTAAACATTATTAGGTACGGGTTCTATGGAGATGTCATAACTGAAAGCGAAAAGTGTCGGTGGATGGGTCCTAAACGATATGATTATGCAGGAACAAAGGTATTCCTTCAGCATAGGTACGCAATCAGTTGTCTATATTTAGTTGAATGATATAAATGAGCTGCTGCAGTCGACTTCAAGTCTTCCATTTTTAAGTCCATTTAGGTATTCTAAGGTCCATTTGGCAGGCTTCTACATCAATTTTTTGTAGAAGAGCTTCCTCTAAAAATTCTTCCAACCAGACAAAACACTTTCTGAAAATTATCTAAAAAGGCTCAAAGGCAGCTTTTGGCTTTTCAAAAGCCTTGCCTTAATGGGCCCCAATCCATATGTGGAGTTTCTTCTTGAAAATGATGTTCTTTATCGTTTCTGCTTACTAAACCAACAATGGAAGATAGAGACATCTGGAGAATCCCTTTCAGTCGCTTCCAATTAGGGGAAGTTAGTAGTAATTATAATCAGTTTTTCAGTTCTCAAGTGTTAAATTGAAGATGCATTTTCCTTAAAAAAAATTCCAAAAGTTGATGTAACACATCATGGGACAGATGGAGCTTTGATAAATTGTTCTGCTAACTGAAACTCTGTGTGTGTGTGTGTGTGTGTGTGAGAGAGAGATAAATCCCAATAAAAGAATTTTATAGAACATCGTTTTTAAATGAGCTGGCTATTCTACATTTAAAAAAGAATCTTTACAAACTGAAACTTTGTTTTGGGATATTAAATAACTTGGTCTGCTGATGAAAAATATATTTTTATTTCTTTTAGTAATTTTCTATGGAAATTGTTACAATCCGTAAATGAAATAGGTTGCTTACATAAAAGTAGCATATTTTCGCATAAATATCATGCCAGATGGCACATAATGTTAACCTTTCCTGGGCTGTTTATTTCAAGGTCATATGAGGCAGAACTGAATTATCTAGAAGTGGAATCAGAAAAGAAAAATTCAAGTCCAAAGGAAGAGTCCTCTGATGGCCTGAGTTGCATTGCCAACTGCAGCGTATGTAATACAAAAGGCGTTGACACATTGGTTGGGCCCCCGTTCCAGATTCAATATTCACGAGGATCAAGATGGTTGAGGTCCAAAGGACGTTATCTTAGTGTTGGTGCTGCTGTTATCTCTTGCCGAAATGAAAGAGCACCTGATGGCCTGGTTGCTGATGCTCACCTTTCTGACGGGTTTATGCATCTCATATTGATTAAAGACTGTCCTCGCCCACTTTATCTATGGTAAACCTAAGCATCTCTCTACCTGTATCTCTGTCTTTTGCAGCTTTGCTTAGTAACCTTATGATCCTACGTATAAAACCCAGACTGGGTGACTCTGGTTTAAGTGCAACGTTTTCTCATTGCGCTTGGCTCGTCGTATTCAGGCACCTTACTCAGCTTACAAAGAGAGGTGGGAATCCCTTAGATTTTGACTTTGTTGAAGTCCATAAAGTATGTTCCTCTGCAATCCTTTATTCCTGTTTTTCCTAGTTAATGGTATTTTACAGTGTGTTCGGCGGCCTTAATAAAAATGGTTCATAAACCATTTTTTAAACAACACAATTTTCAAACTACTTTTTAATCACATTTTCTCTCTTCAATTTTCAACCACATATTTTACCTAGAAAAAAAAAACTGTTTCTCGGCCGCCGAATAGACCGTTATACTATTCTGACATTTCCGTGTTTTTGAACGAACAGACTCCTGCTTTCACGTTCACATCTTTTGGGAAGGAGGGCGTATGGAACGTGGATGGCGAGGTTTTTCTAGCCCACCAACTCTCTGCTCAAGTATTTCGAGGCCTTGTTAGCTTGTTTGCGGGAGGCCCCATAGCATAGCCGTTCCTCAGAAATGTGCATATCCGTACGATATTATCCATTTACTCATGACTCGTGTCCCACTTGAAATCTAATGACCATTGTTGCTATATGGTCGTCAAGTAGTTAATTTCTCAAGGATAGATGCTATATTATAGCGATGATGAAACCTCTTTCGTGAATGAAGAATTGAGCTCTGCATCCTAGCTTGTAGCTGAATTACACGTGTTAGTGACCAGTTGTATATTGTAAATTATATATATAAGATAAGATATTATATAAGTAAATCGATAAAATTATAAATAAACCACGAAATTAGAGAATGAAACAAACAAAAATAGAAGGCCGAAGCATGAGTTCAATTCTTTGTCTTTAAGACGATTTTTTATTGCCAGGGTGTTTATGGTGTTATGACAATTGTCTTTCAAGATACAACGGGTCTCTTCTTGTAATAGAAGTACTTTAAATGGCAAAAAAAAAAAAAAAAAACCCCGAACTCGAAACAAGTTTTGCACTCTCTACAAAAAAGACTTTTATGCAAAGATTTGAAAATTATACAAGTGGAAATGAAATGAAAGAATGATTGGAATGAGTAAAATTCAACCAAAGGGATCCTATTTATAGATGTTGAAGTGGCGTGGCTGGAGAGACATCCCAAAATTGGCATTTATTGGACTAATCATGTCCCTTCACCGAATCATGCTCGAAGGGCCGCTCGAGCAGTTTTGAAGAATTGCGCGAGCGTATTTAACAAAATCAACTTGCTCGAGTTTTGCTCGAGCGGTTAACTTATTTTTGGAATATCTTGAATTAAAATTAAAGTTTAAATAAATAAAAAATTAATTTATTATAATTTTCTCCAAAAACAAATATAGATGAATTGACCACGACCTGAGCTCGTGTCAAGCCTAGTTGGTCGGTAGGACGAACGGCGGAAGCGACGCGCGCGTGTGGGCTTTGGAATAAATCCAATAGGATCTTTGTCATTCCTCCTTCAAATATTATTGGGAAAAGTATATAACTATACAACTAAAACTTTCACTTTTTAAACATAAAAAACTTAAATTTTTTTTGTAAAAATCAAGTCTTAATATGTTAATTAATTAATACAATATTATAATAATTATAATGAGTTGACAAAGAAAGGTATAATATTAAATAATAAAATAAAAACAATATCTAATCCACAACCACTCCATCCCAATCTAACCCTCCACCCACCCCACCCCTCCACCCATCCCACCCACCCCACTGGAACCCACCCCACCCCACCCCATAAAATAACTTTTTTCCTTATACTTTTCCACACTCACCCTCACCCTCACCCCCACCCCCAACACCACCTTATCCACCCCACCCAACACTCCTCCCCAACCCCACCCACCCACGCACCCCGCCACCACTCACTCACCCACCAACCCCACCCCACCACACCACACCACACCACAAGAATGATGTTACTTCTATTTTTTTCTCCCCCCACCCACCCACCAGTCCCATCCCATCACACCCACCCACCCACCACTCCATCCCAACCCAATCCAACTCAACCCCGCACTCACCTCACCCCACCCCGTCAACCCACTCCCAACCCTATCCCACCCATGACCCCACCCACCCCACCTCAACTCAATAAATGAATTTTTTCCTTCTACTTTTTCACACTCACCCCCACCCCGACACCAACTTATCCACCCCACCCCATCGCACCCCTCCCAAACCCCACCCCACCCCACCCACCAACCCCCACTCACACACCCCACCTTAAATCAATAAATGAATTTTTTCCTTCTACTTTTTTACACTCACCCCCACCCCCCACCCCCACCAAACCACACCACAAAAATAATTTTACTTCTATTTTTTTCTCATCTCAGACACCCACCCACCCACCCGTCCCATCCCACCCCACCGCTCCCCAAACCCAACCCACCCACCCCTAGTCCCACCCCACCCTATCCACCCCCACCTCACCCAAAATGATTTTTTTTACTACTTTTCCACAACTCGCCTAGACTCTACCATATCCTACCCCGTCACCTACCCCAACCCCACCCACCCCACTCAAAATTAATTTTTTTGCACTAATTTTCGACTCCCCATCAGTCTTGCCCCAGACCCTACCCCCACCCACCTCATCCAAAATGATTTTTTTTTACTACTTTTCCACGACTCACCCAGACCCTACCCCGTCACTCATCCCCAACCCCACCCCACCCAAAATTAATTTTTTCTCATAATTTTTCACTCCCCTACCAACCCTCGCCCCGACCCTACCTCGCCACCCACCTACCCACCCCACCCCATCCTACCCCATCAAAATATGATTTTTCTTCTATATTTTCACACCCCACCCTAACAACCCCACCAGACCCCACCCTAGCAACCCCACCACAACCCACCCCACCCAAAAATGTTTTTTCTTCTATTTTTTCACACTTCACCTCAACCGCCCCATCCTATCCCATCATACCCTCATCCAAAAATGATTTTTCTTCTATTTTTTACACCCCTCCCAACCACCTCCACTCCATCCAAAAATAATTTTTCTTCTATTTTTTTACACTTCCCCCCAACTGCCACACCCCACCCCATCACACCGCACCGCACCCCGCCACCCACCATACCCCATCAAAAAAATATTTTTCTTCTATTTTTTCACACTTCACCCCAACCACCTCATCTCATCCCACCCCACCCACCCAAAAAATAATTTTTTTCTTCTACTTTTTCCAACCCCCAACCCAACCTAGACCCCCACCCTACCCACCCACCCCACTCCAAAAAAATGATTTTTTTCTTCTACTTTTCCCCACCCTGACCCACCCTACCCTACCCTACCCCCACCCACAAAAAAATGATTTTTTTCTTTTACTTTTTCAACCTCGATCCCCCCACCAACCCACCCACTTCGACCCTACCTCACCAAAAAAAAATGATTTCTTGTACTTTTTCTAGCCCCACCCGACCTCTACCCCACCATCCCCACCCCCAAAATCACTGTCAGTCACGTAAGTTGACACGAGATCGCAGTTAAGTCACACAGAGTCACAATTACAAATTTAGTTGTAAAATCTCACCCCTCCAAAGTCACAGTTGGTCACACAAGGTCAAAGTTCGATCACACAAAGTCGCAGTTTGGTCAAACGTGGTCACAGTTAGGTCACAGGAGGTCACAATTAGGTCAAACAAGGTCACAGTTAGATCACACGTGGTCACTGACGACGCTCCGCAAGTGCACGGGTCGCGCAAGTAATAAAGTGGATTTTAAGTCCGAATATCGTTCCCACAGAGATTGTTTTAAATCGTATTTTAGACTACTACCTTAACCAGAACGAGAAATTGTTTAAATTTGAGATTTTTGAATTAAAATTAAACTAGAAAGAACGAGGAAATTTGATTTAGAGAAAATATGAGAAAAACATGCTAGAATTGAGAATCCACATTTATTCCATTAATTACGCATTAAATTAAACATCTAACAATAATTCACGAGGTTTTGAAAATCCATATTCCTAATATTGTCAAGACTCCCTTTCGGACAAGAATCAACACCTATTTCTATACACAATCCGACTATATTTCTATGACGAATCTAAATGTATAGAAAAGCATTACAAGTTTTGTGAATACTATAGCAGATAACACAAAGCATAGGGGTATATTTCTATCCCCTATCGGACTTTGTGTCAATTGATACAAGTCTAATGAAATCTCAATCTTTCGAACTTAAGAAATCATAACCTAAATTCATACAACTAGTGATCAAGTAATTGCATGATAAAAAGGTATAAATCAATTGCTCAAACCCATGAATTATGAAATTAAATGATAATCAATACATAAAATCCGGAAATAAATGCTTCATCACAATTCTAACATTTAAGAACCTAGCCTAGATACATAATTGAATATAAATCACAAAAGGAATGGATAGATGTCACCCTATTCATGCTCTTGATCTTCGTTCTTCAATTATGTTCTTGGCGTGGCATGGATCCCTCGGCACTTCGACAGCGTTTTGGCCTCTCTTCAATGAATTGGGAACCCCTAATTTCGTGCCTTAGGTCTGGTATATATAGATGCTCATGAGAATTAGGTTAATTATGGAGAAAACTGCTGAATTCCACGTAAAAAGCCCAGCTGAGGCCCAGTCGGGACTACCGTGCGGCCGCACGGTTCAAAAACACGCGGTCGCATGACTCTGCAGGTAAACTTCAGTCGCCGAATTTTTTGACCGTGCGACCGCACGCCTTTTTCAACCGTGCGGCCGCACGGTTGTAATTCCGGCTGCAATTTTTATCTTTTAAATTCTGCAACTTGGTCCCTGTCTTTTAATTGCACAGCAAGTCCTCCAACTTCTGATTGTTGCAATTTAACCCCTGAACTTCTGATTTCTTCCAAATTCGATTTTTTCTTCAAATTAACCATTTGATTGACTACATCCATTCTTGATTTGCTCACTTTGACCCCTTTTACATCCAATTGCTCAATTTTAGCTCCAATTCCTTTGTTTTCTCGACTTTGGATTATTTCTGAAATGTAAACAAATAACACAAAATAAATAGCGAATATTCTAAAACAAACATATAAAATCCTATTTTTAGGATAGAAATAAATGTATAAAATACACTTATCAACACCCCCAAACTAGAACTATTGTTCGTCCTCGAACGAAATAAAACTAAACTATAAATGTAAAACGGAAAAATAAAAAAAAATTATGTTTTTGCTTTTGTCAACTTATTTACCATGCGCTTCAATAATCCAAATTGACGATTCTCTTTAGACAAAGAAATATGAACAACATAAAATATTTTCATTCATCCGATGCTCAACTTCATTGTGTGTGTGTGAATAGCCAAAATCAACCGCAAACTTATGCAAAAAAATAAACTTGACAATGTGTGACTTTTTATGCAAAAGTAAGCCCGAATCCCATGTGGTCAACAATGATTTTCTTTTAATTTTCCTTACCCTCTCATGGATGATCACAACCTTATTACTTTTCTCTCATATCCCGAGGTCTTTCCTATTGATGTGGTTTCTAAACATGTATAAATCGCATCTTTCCACACAAGGCAGTTAGTACTAGACAAGTATGCACGACAGACCAAGAATAATTAACAACATATTAGGAATTTCAACCAACAAAGCTTATACCATTTTATTCTATTTTTCTTTCATATGGACGACTTTTTCTTTTAATGTCCTTGTCTTTTACCATCTTTGTGCAATACTTTTCATACTTGCTTTCTATATGACCCCTGTAGCGAGCTTTAGGTCGGCAGCTCCCAACTCAGTTGAGCTTAGGGTACCAGGTTCAGAGAACCCCTCAGACTTAATTACCCGAGTCATAAAGGCATAAACAAAAAAAGTTAAAGATGTTTTAACGTCTTATGTGTAAGTCCACTCTCCGTACTTGCTTTCTAGTTGACCCCTGTAGCGAGCTTTCAGATCGGCAACTCCCAAACCAGTTGGATTTAGGGTGCCAGGTTCAAAGAACCCCTCAGACTTACTTGCTCGAGTCAAAAAGGCATTTGAAGAGTAGAATAAGACCTTCAGCATTTTTCTGTTTTTATGCTGGTTATTATGGTTTATACCCGTTGATCGAAATCCCTTACACTAAAGATGTACAATTTAAAATTCCAAATCTTAAATCCATCAATGCATACTCATACTAACCTTCCCACCCCCAAACTGCTTCTTGAGTAGTTTGGTTCTACATTTCAGGTCGGGATCTAATTACTTAAGGTTTAGGATTTTTCAATCAATTCTATGTTCAAAGTGCACAAGTTTACCCCACAAGTATCAAGCATCTCCCTACACAAGTTTTTATTTGAAATGGCTATGTGCTCAAACTTGATGAAAGTCTTACATGGATGAATGTTAAGAAAAATTTAGTTCACATATTGTTCAATTTTCTAACTAAACCACAAAAGTTAATTCAAATCATGTCATAAGCAATAAATAAGTCAACAAAATTTTTCAAATTTTTCACTTTTTATGACTTTTTTATACCCAAAATCGAATGAATGTGTATATGAAAGTACATGAATGAGATTCCCACCCCCAAACTAGAACTATGCATTGTCCTCAATGTATTCAAAACAAATAAAGAAAATAAACACATAAATAACAAAGAGGGTTAATGTACTTCCCGGGTTTGGAGAGTTGGTATTCCCATTTTTGAGGCTTTGACTTGCATGTTTTGTTGGATGAGATGACCCCTTACTTCTTTTTCCATGTTTGACGTGAATTGCCCCATGATGATATGTTCCTTGCAAATAAACATTAATGATCATTAGAAGCATAATTATTACATAGGAACTAAGGAAAATCAACACAACACACCCAAACTAGGACTTAGAAAAAATTATGAAATTTTTGAAAAGTGGTCGACCACTGATTTTCAACCCTTGACATCGCCTCGAAAAAGTGAAAATTTCCCGAGACATGTCCCAGGCATATGAAAGAACATAACTTGGTCTACAACATATCAAAAATTCAGTAAGTTTGAAGTTCATTTGGGTCATGAAAGGATGTGACAAAGTAGGTGACATGAAGCTGGAATTGGTGTTGTGATGCCTTGCAATGAGGTGCATTGAAGTGCAAAGATGTTCATGTTGAGTTTCATGCCTTAAATCAGTGTAAACATGGATTGAACGATGCACAAATGATGTATAATATGTAATGAATGTGATCATCCAAAAAGAATTTCAAAAACTCAACAAAACATTCATTGTGACATTTATTCAAACACCTTATAGGCACATGAAAAAATCAATGGAGAACATAGAGTTGGAGACTTTAATTTACCCAAATTTTTTCACCTACAAATCACAATTCAATATCTCCAATCCTAGCCTAAACCCATCATCAACTATCCACAATTTCACAATTTACAAAAAGAATGAGGAACAAAAGATTATGCATGATTTTGTGAAATTGTGTAGAAATCCATACCTCTTGAATGTTTTTGATGCAATCCAAGACATGAAATAGAGTTAAAATGATGTGCAAGTAATGGGGACTAATTGGGGACTCAATGTGGGATGATTTGAGGGAGGTAAAACGGGTTTGAAAGTGGTTAAAATGAGAGAATTCAACATACAAATGAATCTGCCGAACTGTCCAGTATTGAATCGTGCGACCGCACGGTTTAATCACCGTGCGACCGCACGGTGTAAAAGGCAGTGTCTTGAAATTTTTTCATTTTTCGATTTTGGACTCCGTTTTCGACCCCTAAACACATCCAAATGCATGCAACCAACTTCTAAACTATATGTACATGTCCTAAGCTAGATTCTCAAGTGGAAGATTGTAATAAAAATGACAAAACAAATAATAATGCAATGGAAACTAAAAGTGCAAAAATGTGCAAAATAGAATACTAGAATTATCTAAAGCACATAACAACTCAATGCATGCACTCTAAATACACTAGTGCTCCTAAAATGCAATGTCAAGTAACTAAACAACAATCAAGCAATAAAATAACTCAAAAGCAATAAACAAAATAACTAAAGAAAAGGGTTTGAAAAATTGGGTTGCCTCCCAACAAGCGCTTAATTTATAGTCTAGAGCTAGACTTTTTGCAAATTGCGTTGGTCGTTCAAGGAACTTTAAATAAGGCTTTTGATGACCTTCTTCCCTTGTGTCGGTTGAACTTGTACCAATTTTCATTCCTACTCCAAAAGCTCACCTTGCCTATGTCATGTATCTTGATGTCACAAATTGATTCAAACTTCAATACATAAACTTCAATCATCTCGTCTGTGCCAATGATGAAATCAATTATTGCGTAGTCAATGGAGTTGGAGGATTGCATGGTACAGTCTGCATCTTTCAATATCTTTGTTTTTGTTTCCCTTATTGTGATCAACTCCTCTATTTCCATATGATTTTCTTCTTTGATTGAGTTTTCATTGAGCTTGATGTCCAGATCCTGAATTGTTGACAATGAGACAGTGGCATCTTCATGACAATTATTTTCCTCTTGGTCTGTTTGTTGAAAGCCCGGTAGAGGTGATTCCCTTAATTGATGTTCATTTACGCTTGGCAAAAGAAATACCTCACATGGCAAATCAAGCACATCAAATTTAGTTGAGAGTGAGACAAATAATGAAGCAGGTAATGTATCCAGAATAGCTTCATTAACTTCATATTTGGCTTTTAAATCTCGTAGTCGCTCTCCTATGATAAAATCTGCTACTAGCATATCATCCTCTTCAACTCCTTGAGCTATCAATAGTTGTTCCCTTATGAGAAAATCACGTACAGACATTGCGTTGAAGTCAACCACAGCCATCTCGAATGTTGAGTATCAAGACCTAAGAAGAAACATGGCAAATAGTGAACGAACTAAAAAGAAACTAAAAATAACAGAAATAAACTAAAAATAAAAATAAAGTGGTAAAAAGTCCGAATTAGTGAAAGTAATCTAAGAATAAATTTAAACTACAATCCCCGGCAACGGCGCCAAAAACTTGACGACGCTCCGCAAGTGCACGGGTCGCGCAAGTAATAAAGTGGATTTTAAGTCCGAATATCGTTCCCACAGAGATTGTTTTAAATCGTATTTTAGACTACTACCTTAACCGGAACGAGAAATTGTTTAAATTTGAGATTTTTGAATTAAAATTAAACTAGAAAGAACGAGGAAATTTGATTTAGAGAAAATATGAGAAAAACATGCTAGAATTGAGAATCCACATTTATTCCATTAATTACGCATTAAATTAAACATCTAACAATAATTCACGAGGTTTTGAAAATCCATATTCCTAATATTGTCAAGACTCCCTTTCGGACAAGAATCAACACCTATTTCTATACACAATCCGACTATATTTCTATGACGAATCTAAATGTATAGAAAAGCATTACAAGTTTTGTGAATACTATAGCAGATAACACAAAGCATAGGGGTATATTTCTATCCCCTATCGGACTTTGTGGCAATTGATACAAGTCTAATGAAATCTCAATCTTTCGAACTTAAGAAATCATAACCTAAATTCATACAACTAGTGATCAAGTAATTGCATGATAAAAAGGTATAAATCAATTGCTCAAACCCATGAATTATGAAATTAAATGATAATCAATACATAAAATCCGGAAATAAATGCTTCATCACAATTCTAACATTTAAGAACCTAGCCTAGATACATAATTGAATATAAATCACAAAAGGAATGGATAGATGTCACCCTATTCATGCTCTTGATCTTCGTTCTTCAATTGTGTTCTTGGCGTGGCATGGATCCCTCGGCACTTCGACAGCGTTTTGGCCTCTCTTCAATGAATTGGGAACCCCTAATTTCGTGCCTTAGGTCTGGTATATATAGATGCTCATGAGAATTAGGTTAATTATGGAGAAAACTGCTGAATTCCGCGTAAAAAGCCCAGCTGAGGCCCAGTCGGGACTACCGTGCGGCCACACGGTTCAAAAACACGCGGTCGCATGACTCTGCAGGTAAACTTCAGTCGCCGAATTTTTTGACCGTGCGACCGCACGCCTTTTTCAACCGTGCGGCCGCACGGTTGTAATTCCGGCTGCAATTTTTATCTTTTAAATTCTGCAACTTGGTCCCTGTCTTTTAATTGCACAGCAAGTCCTCCAACTTCTGATTGTTGCAATTTAACCCCTGAACTTCTGATTTCTTCCAAATTCAATTTTTTCTTCAAATTAACCATTTGATTGACTGCATCCATTCTTGATTTGCTCACTTTGACCCCTTTTACATCCAATTGCTCAATTTTAGCTCCAATTCCTTTGTTTTCTCGACTTTGGATTATTTCTGAAATGTAAACAAATAACACAAAATAAATAGCGAATATTCTAAAACAAACATATAAAATCCTATTTTTAGGATAGAAATAAGTGTATAAAATACACTTATCAGTCACAGGTCGATCACATAAAGTCACACTTTGTTCTTACAAAGTCACACTTCGGTCACACATAGTCATATTTGACACAATTGTAGGTCACATCACGTCCTCGTCCAATGGTCACACCAAGTCACAGTTGGTTACAAAAAGTCACAGATGATCACACAAGGTCACAGTTCCATCACACAAAGTTACAGTTAGGTCACAATTGGTCACACAAGGTCACAGTTTGATCACACAAGGTCGCAGTCCAGTCACACGAGGTCATAATTCGCTTACATAAAGTCACAGTTCGATCACATAAGGTCACAGTTCGATCACACGAGGTCACAGTTGGGTCACATAAAGTCACAGTTTGGTCACACAAGGTCACAATTCGCTCACGCAAAGTCACAATTCGGTCACACGTAGTCACAGATCACTCACGCAAAGTCATAGTTCGGTCACACATAGTCATAGTTGATAAGTTGTAAGACATATCACATCCTCGTCAAATGGTCACACAAAGTCATTGATGGTCACAATCTATAATATAATTGGTCACGATCATTCATGGTTGGTCATATATTATTTGTTTATGGTCACAACTTACTCGTTTTCTTGGTCGCATTTAGTCAATATTTTGTCACAATTACCTCATAATTAATCAGATTTCGAACTCGTCATAAGTCACACAAAATCACATTTAGCAGATATTTTAGTCACGATTAACTAATAATTCGTCACAATCACCATTCAAGTTATTCAACCCAACCTAACCCAAACCCACCCACCCCGCCCATCCTAACCCTCCATCACCATCCCCACCCCGCACCCCAACCCCCTAACCCTCCCAAACAGAATCTAAAATAGCTTGTTTGAAGATGTTCCTATCAGCTTCTGACCAAAAAATTAAACCCCAACCTGCACCGGCCCTACGCCACCGTCGACGGCACCAACCAGTTCCTCTAAGCAACACGATGCATCATCACTGAAGCACCGACACCACCATGGCCTCCACCTCACCGAACCACCAGCCATCACCCACTGCATTTCAAGGCTCCATCACCACCACCATCACTTAAAATTCTAATCATATATTCATCAATGAGACCCTCGTCACTACTAGCGACCATCTTGCCGCTGCGATTTCCAGCGCCGAGATTGTCTACGCCTCGGCGATCTCCCTGGCCAGGTTGTCTTCACCTCCGGTGAGGCTTGCAGCTAATCACTCTCGGAGGTGGCGATCTCGCCGTAGTGGTAGGGGAAGGAGGAGTTGAGATTCTTGAGAGAGACAGGCGGTAGAGAGAGAAAGGAGCAATTGGGAGAGATGAATGTTGTTTGATTTTTGTACAAGAACGGTAATTAATACTTGTTAGAATTTAATTGATTAATTATGTATTAGTTAATTGTTAATTACCACCTGGAATTTGAAAAAAAGATTTCCTTCACATGATTTTTGAATTGCATCTTTAAAATACAAGGTTCTATGTAATTTTCCCAATATTATTGGTACATCTTGGGGCCCAAACCCAAATGCCAAATTGAAGGTATATTAACAAGTCCAATATTTTCATATTTTTGCTATGTGGGACAAAGCTTAACTTTTGTCCAATTTATTCCAACAATCTCATTTCAACACCTCACTTTAGTCATTAATTTTTCATTCATCCGAAAATGATTTTACGAATTAAAATATACCACGGTTATCTACGTTCTGAGTAGAATAATTTGGACTCATATGCAGGAAATGGATATTGGGACCGACCAAAATTTTTAGTCAAATTTGACCATTTGAGTACTATTTCCAACAATCCTCCTCATGAATAGAAATTACCAGAAAATGTAACTGATAATGCAGACACTAGTAAAGAGTACAGGAGGAAATTTATTGCATCAAGAGAGGTAGCTTTTTGACTTTGAACCTACCTTAGTGAAATACCATCGGGTTTACTTGGCTAATCAGTGAACATGATATTTTGAACCGTTTAACTGTTGATGTAAATCAAGACAATAGCATTCACACAATATTTTTCCTAACAATTTCGATTCTCATGGTTGTATTCATTTTGACCATGATCAACCCTTGGGTTTCATGAGTGCTTTAGAGAATTCAAGCTCGAAACATTCTCATAGAAGCAGCCTCACTTCACACTTACATAGGTGATTTCCTATTACGAGTATTTTGTCATACTCTAGTTGATTTATTCAACATATAGGAATCATTAAAAACTTAACTTAACCTTATACATCCTGCAGAAAACACTTTTTTCATTATAGAAATGGGTAAGAGATTTTTCTCCCAAATGTTCAATTAAATCTTTGTAACTTAGTTATCCTATTGAACCAAGATCTTGGGATCTCCAGTCAACGAGGTTGGGTTACCATTACATTGATTCATGCGTAAGAGGCTTTTAATCTCATTCCTTTTGATAAGCAATATATTTGATCTATTGGTAAACCTTTTGTAAGCGGATCCGCGAGATTCTCCTTCGATTTCACATAATAAATGGAAATAATGCCATTTGAGATCAACTGCTTAATGGTATTGTGTCTACGACGTACACTATTATACATACTACTTTGTGCCCTTGCAATAGCAGACTGATTATCACAGTGTGTACTTATTGTAGGTACTAGCTTAGGTCAACATGGAATGTTCTCTAAGAAGTTACGAAGTCATTCTGCTTCTTCTTTAACTTTATCTAAAGCTGTAAACTCTGATTCCATTGTAAATCGAGCTATACACATTTTTTTTTGAGGACTTTCAAGACACAGAAGCACCAATGATAAAAACATAATTACTAGTAGATTTAGAATCTTTCGTGTCTGATATCCAATCATCATAGTATCCTTCTGATACTATTGGATATTTCGTATAATGTAATCCAAAATTTAAGGTATACTTTAGATACCTAAGAACCCTATTCAATGTCTTCAAAAGTTCATTGCTTGGATTACTTGTGAACCTTCTCCGTTTATTCATAGGATATGCTATATCCGGACTAGTGCAATTCATAATGTACATTAGACTGCCTATAACCTGTTAATATTTCATTTGAGATACTAGTTCACTTTTATTTCTGACTAAGTGAAGACTTATGTAATGACCTGAGAATTTTAACATTATTAGCCATTCATTATGATGTTATAAAAGTATTTGTAGAATTTATTTGATTAAAGAAAGAAAAAAAGAAACTTTTATAAAAGAAAAGTTACGTCAAAAACATACTTAAGTGTCCTTTTTCTCGAGACTTTTTCTAACTCTCCCGAACTCATTTGATTACATGTAATATATGTACAGGCAAGTTCTCGAAGTGAATTTTGAGAATATGAAAACGGTTTGTCATTCCAACCAACAGATAGCCCTCAGTGAATTTTTAAATTAGGACTATAAAAACGGTTAACCCAAAAACTTTTTTGAGTGACCTACTTTTGAAGGCCATAACTTTCTCCTCGATTATCCATTTCTTGCATCGTAAATTGCACATTAAAGTACTTGTGATTACGATAGGATCCCCACTTGCTGGAGCTTTTGATGTTAATGAATGGAAGCTGCCGATGATGATCTTAAGGATTTGTTGTTGCTTGTGATGATTTAATGGATCTAGATTATCGAATTGATAGGAACCTCTTGAATGTATTTCTGTAATTGGAAGCCTCTGTAATGAATTTGAGATTGTAAATCAATAATCAAGCACAATATGTAATCTATATATTTGTAACTAATAACAAGAAATGAAATGATATTTGGACTTTCGAGAGGTCCAATTCTCTTCCAAAACGATATCCCATTTCTACACAAAATTCCCCCTTTCACTGATTCCCTATTCCCCCAGTTATAGTAATCACTTATACATTTTATTCCCATAATATCCCTCCCCTAACTAATTGGTATCTATCATTACTCCGTCCCCGAAACTTACCTTGTCCTCAAGGTGAAGGTTGGATCTAATTACAAAAATCAAAATACAATAAAATCATTTTTTTTTTTTTTTTTTTTTTTTTGCAAATCTAAAAATTTGAGGACCACCCCTACAAACTTTGTGATTGAATTTCTGCAAATCTGAAATTTTGGGACTGCACTTCGCATTTCTAAGAATTTGGGACCTTGTCTGCAATTCTCGGATCTGAATAGTAACCCTTTTTTTTTTTTGGATGGGCCACCTTATAGACCAAATTATTCAATTGTTGGGTCCAATTAATTCCTGGGTCCCATATGTGATTTTGTTTGAAGCCCATTTGTCATTTTTTTTCCACTTGCATACTTGTTTTAAAAGTGAGCCCAATCTTCCAAACCCAGTCTAGAACTCTTACCCTCTCCATTTCAGCCCTAATTGGCAGCCCATTCTCATATTTTTCTTCCCGATGGTTGGTAGTTGTCTCCATCTTCTTCGGGTTGTTTTGTGACGAAAATTCAAGTACCGTAATCTCCTCCAGGGAAGAGACTAAAACTCCCAGCATATCTTGCTTTCGAAAAAATCTCCAATAGCCGTCATTTTTATTCTAATCGGAGATAACTGAAATTCCTCCAGTGCTGACCCACTCTTCTTCGATTCTAAGCCCATTCTTTTTCTAACCGCACAACATTTTCTTAAATCATTTTTCAATCACATATTTTACCACGACAAGATCATATTCTTTATTTATAAACAAAAACTTTTATCAAACTGAGGTTTTCGATGACTTGAAATCAGAAAAATATATTTCAAAAGTCAATACACAATCTTTTTCAGCTGAATCTATGCAGCAACTTCAATTTCAAAGAATTTTCTAAGCTTGATTTCAATAATAATGGGAAAACTGGAAATGCAAATTCTTGAACAAACCTCGTGATCACAAAATTTACTACCGGGAAGGGTACGGAAAATTGAATAAATATATCAGGAAAGAAGGTAAATACCAGCTTAACTGCTATATGTATGTGCTGTAGAAACTGTTTAGTCGAGAAAAACTGAAAATTGTACCTCCGTCTTGATTTTTATCACCGTCCCGCTACCTCTACAGTTGCATCAGACAAATATCCTGGTGAACATGTTATGACATTGTTGTATCCTCTGATTCACTGGACAAACATAAAATGATTCTAAGAATGACATAGAAGCTTGTACTGGAAGAACCCAGTAATATTATAAATTTTCACCATTACTATACTATCTTCAATCAAAAAAATCTTATACTCGACAAAATTTCCAACGGTTAAATATTCGGCCAAAAGTCGATCCATGTCACCACGGAAGTTCAATCGTGATCGAGCGTTCAGCTTTTTTCATCACAAATCTGAGATTCTCACTTTGCAATTTCTTCAAGATTGTCCAGAATTTGCTTAATATCAGGCCGAAGGGGAGTTGAGGGCGAACAACAAGCCATTGCAAGTTGAAAAAATCTGAAAATATGATCTTCAGTGACTACCGTCTGATCATTCTTTCGACTGAGAAGGATGTCTGGATGATACAAATCTGTAATCCGATCATCGAGAATTGCAGCCCTCAAGGTATTAGGCAAATAATAGTCTTGATCTGTAGTAGGATTTTGATCAATCGGTTCTTTTCCAGTAAGTAATTCCAGAAGGATTACCCCGAGACTGTAAATATCGCTTTCTTCCCTCGCGTCTTTCATTTTAATCAACTCAGGCGCTTTATATCCCTGAGATGCCGATGCTTTGAGCATTTGTTGCCCAGCCGTCGGATTCAAAAGAAGATGCAGGCCAAAATCCGACACGTACGGTTGGTAATTATGATCCAATAGTATGTTCTTCGACTTGAGATTTCCATGGACCACAGGCTTTCCAAATGCTGTATGAAGATAATTAATTCCTCTAGCAATGCCGACGGCGATCCTACATATGATCCGCCATCTGTGAGCTTCGCCATTACCATCTGTGCATCAAGAAAATTATTGTTCTACTCCGTATATATCGCAATGTTGCATGATACGGACACATACATGTATGTATGTTGTTATGATATGAACGAAAAATAAAGAACAAATCGCGAACTTTTCGAGCGGGGCCAAACAGAATTTGTGTCCCCGGTCTCTAAATCTCTAATATATGTATGTATATGAATTATGCAGAGCAAGAAATCTGAAACAGTATCTACACATGTGGAGGGGTCTGAAATCTGAATGATGCAGAAAGACAAATACAATGAAAAATCCAGCCAGATACTACTCATCAATCTTTTCATAAAGTCAAACAAAATTATTAAGTAAAGAAAAATGAACAATTTTAAGTAAGGAAAAATGTAAACAGAAAGAAACAAATACCCTTTTTTTATGCAAATGAAGACAGTAAATACTAAATAATTCCGTATGACTCAAAGTAAAGAGATCCAGGGCATATTTAAACTGACAAAGGTTAGAGATCCACAAACGTTGATAATGACATGTCGTATTTTCAAATCATCGCACATTCAAATTTGTTTGGTACTTTGTCAGTTCAGAGCTACCCAAATCCTAGGCACTTTAGGGCAAAACCTGTTATTTACATCCTCTACCAATCTCAGAACAGGACGGTGGGACACCTAAGGTTGCCGTTCAACCTTTTTTTTTTTTTTTCTTTTTTTTTTAAGAATTAATTCTGCTCCTCTGGTAAAGAACAACCTCCGGCCCACCAATCGGAACTTAACCAAAATAAAGAAATACTTGTGCAAAAGTTGCAGTCAAAGAAAAGAGAATCAATTACTTTTCATCAATCTTGATCTTGAATTGCAAATATTTCGGATAATCAATTCTAAATAAAAATATATATATATATCTAAACAGAGCCCCAATTGAGAAAATCCATATCATTTCCTTGAAGCAATACCCTTTTTTTATTCTTGAACTGCAAATATTTCATATAATTAATTAATTCTGCTACAATCCATAACCCATTAACCAAACAAATTTCAAACGAAAGAGTTAAATGCTAACAAGAAAATCAAATTGCGAGAGGCTTTACCTCTAATGAATTGAGCCAAATTTCCTAGCCCATAAAATGGATGAACAAGAAGCTTCTCCCCTCTAGGCCCTGCATAAAATGCATTCAGAGGCACCAAATTTGGATGCCTAATAGACCCCAGCAACTCTATAATTGGTACAACTTCTTTCATCCTCAATGTACAAGTAGGCCTCAAGAACCTTAACAATATAAGTGAATTTGAATTGACCAAACTAGCCCTGTACAGAGTTCCATAGCTAGATTTTCCTATAACCTCACCGGGGGCATCCAGTAATTCATGTACAGTTAGATCTTCAACATCTTGAAACTTGATAAAAAAATCCTCTGAATTTACCACCTCACCAATTTCTTTGCACTCAAAGTCAGCTTCTATATCTCTTGAAACATTTTGAGACTTTCTTCTTCTACAACAAAAGATTGTGATGAAAAGAATTGTTAAGAATATTAATGAGGTTAGTCCTATGATTAATATGAGCTTATATTTGTGTTCCATCACGGGGGAGAAAAAAGTGATTCTAGGGACGTCTTGGTGGGTTAAAGAGGAAACTTTGTTTTGGGGGGGGGGGGGGGGGGGTGTTGTTAGATTGAACCAAGATCTGGAAATGGTGGAAATGCGAAGTGAAAATGGAAGGTAATCACATCAGTCAAGAAGTTTTGAAAACTGAAGAACTGATTGGGATTTTCTGAAGACTGAGAGAAATCCCATTCTTGGAGTTTTGGGAATTAGTGCACAAAAAAGTAGAATATTTATTTAGAAGTTAAACAAGATTATAACTTTTGGGATTTGCAGACAAATTAGAGAATAGAGAGAGGGAGAGGGGGGGTGGGGGTGTGTGTGTGTGTGTTTAATTCGATTTTGCTGATCATTGCTACTCATGGATGGACGTCCATCCATGTATACCCAAAACAAATACTAATGAAAAAAGAATTAAAATCTGAAATTATTCTCTTCAAAAACAGAAAAACAAAAAAATCTGAAATTATTAGAAATTATATAGGGCATTGAGGACACATGTCTCCTCATATTGAGGTGGCAGGTCAATGCCCACTCGTCAAGTGAGAATGTGAACATTTTTTATGGTGCCCCTTGAATGCTCTGCTGAATTATTACTCAGTTGACTTAAAAAAAAAAAATAATAATAAATAAATTATCTGTGAAAAATCTTAGGGTATGTTTGTGACACGGGCAGAAACGTGTATGTATGAAAATAACTCAAACTGTTGATTCGAATAAATACTGAATTGAATTGAATAATTTGGAGAGATCTCCAAGAATAACAATAGTTTATGCAAAAATAACCGCCAAAAATGAATAAGAAACAAGTTTAAATAGCGTAACCCTAACCCTAAAACGAAAAATAAAGAGAAAAGAAGAAAAAATACATGAAAATTTAAAGAATGTTGTTTGTAACTAACTAGACGATTTCAAAAGCCTGAAATCCATAATCAATTACGACTAAGCGTCTAGTCCTATTCGGCTCGTCGAGAGGTTTTCGAAAACATATTATGGGTCAAAATCTAAGCTTATATGTGAATTTCATGCTCGTTTATTTGAAAACCCTGTTTCTTTGAAACAATTGATCTCGCACATCCAAATACGCTAATACCCGATCCTCAATGCCATCAGCTTGATTGAGCATGAAAAAAAATTGCAATTTTTTTTCTTTTCCATATATATTTTCCCACCAAAATTTTCAGAAAAATAATTTGAAGGAAATTGTCTCAAATGTGCTTTAGTCACTTGTATATCAAAAATATTTGCCATGACAAATGTTCCTACTAAATACAAAAGAAGAAAAATATTTGGATTGATTTAACATTTTTCATAACAAATAAAAGTAATCAAACACACCTTTAATGCTTAATTGCCCATGATTTTAATTCCAGAAATTTGAAAACTGGGATTGAAGAGTTAATAATTGTCTCAATTGTAACTAAATTTCTGTTTGTATCTTCGATTCCTCACTAAGTTTCAAATATCAAGTTTTGGTCGTTAAACTTATCAAAATATTGGATGTTACTCATTAGCATAACTTCTGTTTTATTATCGTAACAGAATTGGTGACATAACATACAAAAATGTATATGTAGTGTTACGTCACCTTTGTCACGTAAGAAAACTTTTAAAAACACCTTCGATTGCATAATAAACTTTTTAAGACGTCTTTGATCGATCACTAAACTTTAAAATGACCGATTTTTGATCACTAAATTTATAAAAATGAAGTTGCATGTCCTGAGAATTTAGAAATGATTTTCCAAAGTATCATTTGCATACAACAAAAAATTATTTTCGGATTTGATCAACAAAAATATATTGATAGCAAATCAACATATACCACATTATTCATGTAAATTTATGAATTTTTGGATGAATGTGATAAACTGGTACATGTTAGTTTGTTGTATTTATTTTATTGCCATTAATATAAATTATAGATCAAATATGAAAAGAATAGATTTATTTATGAGACTTATAACTTTGAAGGCCATTTCCAAATTTTTAGGATATGCAACATTATTTTTGCATGTTTAGTTATCAAAATTTGACCACTTTCACTAGTACAAAAAATCAAAAAAAAAAAAAAAAAACAAATTAGCGTCGTTTTTCAAAGAAAACGACGCCTGTAAAAAATTTGGTGGCAAATTTGTAAATAAATTTTTACCAAAGGCGTCGATTGTTTTCTGACAACCGACGCCAATTGAATTGCCCAAGTATGGGCGTCGGTTCTTACATAAGAACCGACGCCTATGCTTCAGTTATAGGCGCCGGTTCTTTGAAGGAACCGACGCTTTTTGATAAAAAACGTCGGTTCTTATGTAAGAACCGACGCCTATACTTCGCGTTATATTCCACGCTTCAATCAATTTTTCAGACACTCTCTTTCCCCAAATCGGCTGCTCACCCTAGCTCTATTCTCACGTCGTCGCGCGCCACCATCCGGCGAACTCACCAACACACCACAAATCTGACTGGCAACCACCTTCATAGCACATCCAAACTCGACCGCCACAGCCCCTGCGCACCACCAGCACCAGTGCGCCACCCAGTCCAGCGCGCCACCAACACCATCCCCACCATACCCAGCTAGCCACCATCACCCACCCCACAAGGTCCACCACTTCAGATTTTAAATTATTTGTATGTTTTACGAATTTGGCAAAGTAAACTTTCCAATAACTTCATATTTACTCTTTCATTTACTTCTTTGAACAGGGCCGGTGGGTTTACAGTAACCTCCTTATAGACAAATTCATTACTCTCAAAGTCAAAAGTCTCACAACCACTCTATAGGTACAATGAAATTTTTTTAGTCGTTGAAGTTAGATTCTTTATTTGATGTCCTCGATGTCGAACTTTTCTTTTTCTTTTTATAGCTTATTATAGTGAGCTGATTATCTAATGAGTTTGATGTCACTCTTGTTTACTTGTTTCAATGGCATCTGAATATATAACTTGTTATCTTTCTTGCTTTTTTGGATACTTGAGTTTAATATTGTGATTATATATTTATGCTTCTTCTATATTTATAATCTATAACTGTATAAACAATGTTTTGAGGCTAATTAATTATTAGATAAATGTTTTAGGGGTCATTGAATTGCAAGATGAATATTTTAGGGCTCATTAAATTATAAGCTTAGCCAGGGAAGTATAAGAATTTTCCATGTTAATGACTTTATGTATTGCAGGAATATGCTGACATGCTAAAGATCAAGATGCATTTTTTAAAAATGATGCCGAAGCCCATGCTAAACTCAGCAACCTTGGAGCAAAACTTGAGCCTCCTGAGTTTTTTCTTTCATTACTCAACTTATAATGGGTCTCATTTGCTGTATTATTTTGAGCCTAATTATAGGTTGCAGGATTTATCGAATTTGGATACGCTCATTAAGCTGATAATACCACTTTCCTCAAAACTACCTTTTCACAAATATTTCAAAATTATTTCTATATTTGCTCAAACATTCATTTACCTATCTATGTTCTCTCCCCATTAAATCTTCAAATCTAACTACTTTAATTTAGTTCCCCCTGATTTAAAATATTTTTCTCCGATCCATATATTTTGGTCACCTTGACTATAGAGTATATGAAGGTTTTCTCATTATCTATGTTGTGTTTCACCTATCATTTGGAAAATTACATCAAACTAATGTCTTGTTTACTTTTTTGGACAGAATTTCTCATTAGATGACGATTCCCACGATCTCAACCAGAAAAGTTTGTGGCAGCCAAATATTCAAAAGGAAAGTCTATAATTGTTAGTTGCTTATACACTACCAAATATGGAATGAGCTAAATTGCATATTTTTTGTCCCAGTAAAAGTTCTAAATAAAAGATCACATTAATGCACTTCTTTATTTTATTTCATGTTTCACTATAATGGAGATTTTATTTATTTATTTTTTGTGCTGTTTTAGGGAAAACAACATTTGTAAAGAGGTATCTCACTGGTGAATTTGAGAAGAAATATGAGTGTAAGCCTGCTCGATAAGTTATGCTTCAATGTGATATTTTCTCAGCCTCCTTTTTCTTTTCTTAATTAACTATTTTTATATGGGTATAGCAACCATTGGTGTGGAAGTTCATCCCTGATCAGGTGAAATTTGGTGGCCTCAGGGATGGATATTAGTAAGTAACATTTACTAAGATGTGACAAAACTGTTAAATGTTATTTTCAATTAGGTTAGGAACTTTGCATTCTCTTTCATATTTTCTAAGGACGAGCTAAGTTATTGGTTTTCTTCCTCAATGTTTACACATTTTATACTGAACGTTATCGAATCTAGTTTTACGTGATTGCATTGGCAGGTTTTATTGCATATTAATCCATCTAATTTTTATATATTTTCATGTTATCTGCGAGTCGATTTGAAATGTTCAGCTGCTTCTGTTTTATATAATTTTTTGATGTGTACATGATTGTTATAGTTTATATAGGTATATAAGAGAAATATAAATAAATGAAAAAAAAATTAGTAAAAGGCGTCGGTTGTTATTTAACAACCGACGCCTTATCTCAACTAAAGGAGTCGGTTGTTAATAACAACCGACGCCTTTAGTTGAGATAAGGCGTCGGTTGTTACTTAACAACCGACGCCTTTAATGAACTTAAGGCGTCGGTTTACAACCGACGCCTTAAGTATGCACTTTTAGTGTCGCTACTAAAGGCGTCTCTTGTACAACCGACGCCTTTTCTGCTTTACAACCGACGCCTTTGACTCTTAATGTACTAGTGTTTAAAGCTTAGTGAACAATCGAAAAAGTCTTAAAAGTATCCAAGGGGCAAAGGTGACATGATGCTGCATTTACATTTTGATAAGTTTAGTAATCAAACTTGACATTTTAAAATTTTAAGTAGTTGAAAACATAGATATAAATTCGACTATAACTATCTGGAAAATTAATTCAAGAATGAAGCACAAAACCCTTAAGGACATCTCTGATGATTTGTATCATTTTGGTGTAACCTTTTTTTTGTATATATGAGGTTTGATCTGTTGCCCACTGTGGGCAATATAAAGTTTGCCCACACCAAGTAAAAAATTGTCAAGTGTCTAACATTTTAAGGATTAGATACTTGACAGTTTTCATTTGTCGTGAGTAATTCTTATGTTGCCCGCGTTAGACAATAGATCAAAATTGATGTAATATATATATATATATATATATATATATATATATATATATATATAAGTTATGAGTCTCATAATATATGCTGTTAAAATTAATTGTTAACTTTGACTTGAATTAAAATTTAATTTTAGTTCCTACCAAAAAGAGGCTTATTCTCAGCACTAGTTTATTTCAAAAATTGTTTAGTTACAAATTATATTATTACTAAAATCTTGAAATTAAAATTTTTAACTTTTTTGGATCAAATATGCAATTTTAATTTAATATATTCAATATTTATTACTTAATTAGAATTTACAAAATGTTATAATAATCACAATAAAATAAATTTAAATCGTTATATAAATACTAAAAGAATGAAAAAAGGTATACAAGGAATTACAATTTGTTGTAACATAAAATGAATGCAAAACATGAATAATAAATTACAACAAAATTTTACACAAATAAATAGTGTAACACCAAATTTGTGTGATTTTTAGTGTAACACTATTTTTTTACACAAAATTTGGTGTAACAAAATTCATTCACACCAAATCGGTGTGATATTTAGTAATATTGTCAAATTCAGTCCCAACTAGAAATCGGGTCGGGGAATCTCTGAGCAAATTTTTGTCAAATTCAATCAAAAACCCAGGTCAACTTGGGAACCTGAGGGACATGATCGACCCCAAGCCGGGGTTTGACCTAGGCTTTTACTTTTACTTTTTTTTAAGTTATATTCTTTTAATTATTTGATTGACCCAATGATCAAATTCGATTTGATCCTTAACCCGATCTCTTGATCGATTCGAATTGATTGGTTGATTGTGTTTGGAAACATTCACTTTTAGTGTAAAATCGGAAATGCAGCAAGTGTTGATTAACACTAAAAAAGTAAATTTGGGATTTGGAAATATAGAAATCATTGAGAAAAGAAAGTTGTTTGTGAAGTGTGTTTTACTCTTCTTTAAATAGTAATCTTTTTGAGATTATTGGGTCTTTTATTTTTATTTTACTCTTCGATTGGAGGAGAATAAAATCTCTCAGTCGTCGAAAACAATTTGAAGGATCTCTTGACGTACAAGTTTTAAGAAAATAAAACACAATAACATCACGTTTTACCATCTTTAAAAGTTACTATTAGGTTTGTGCCTTTTTTGTGTTAGTTGGGGGGGGGGGGGGGGGGGGGTGTATGAGAGAGGTTAAAGCAATTAGGTCTTGACGTTAGTAAAGTAAATTGAAAGTTATATATTAAAAAAAAAAAAATGAATGCAAAATAATCACTTTAAAATGGATTAATTTTATTTTGATATTCTGGTTTGACATAACTTTTGAAAAGTTAAAACATATTTTTCAGATTAAGAAATTACTTTTGAACATGTTTGAATAATTTTTTAAAAGTAACTAAAAAAGTTTTTAAATGAAGATTATTTTGGGATTGTTTTATCATAAAATTCTTAAGAAACTCTAGCAAATGGCCCTTAACACTATAACAGTTAAGGAATTATAAATGACTCCAATAGATTTTAAGAAAATGTGAGTATTGTTGCATTACCGGGAATACGAGACTACCTAGTAAAGTTGATTTTGTTATGTTATATACTGATCTGAGGTGGAAAGTAAAATCAGCAGTCAAATAGTCAATGATCCCCAATCAACGAAATGGCCCATTGTATTTCAAAAACGAACCTAACAGTATGACCACGACCACGACCACAGTCTTGCATCATTATCGAGGTGATTTTTGTTGGCAGAGGTGATTCCTGCATTCGAGGTGATTTGGCGTGACCGAGGTGATTTTTCAGGACCGAGGTGATTTAGTTGGCCGAGGTGATTTATGCATGCAAGGTGGTTTGGAGTGACCGAGGTGATTTTCAGGACCGAGGTGAATTAAGTGACCGAGGTGATTGATTACGAGACGACCTTATTGATCATGGATGAAGAGATAACAAAAAGTACGCAGCATTGTCAAATCAGTTGTATTATGTAAATCATCATTATCTGTAATGTGTCAGTGTAATTATTTGATGTATGTCTGTCAGAAATGTCAATCACTGTTGTCAATCACATCCTACAGACGTGATATATTGTAATAATTATGTTTAACCTCCTCAACTACTATAAATAGGAGGATTAAATGCTCATTTAAGGGAATGGAATATTGAAAAACTCTCTCAACTTTTGTCATTTGAATATCGTAAACAGACCTGAACATCAGATTAGCGCTGAACTAGACGTGAATTTATTCGGTCATCGCCTTAGTTCATTATTGATCTGATTCAACACTTGTGTCATATCTATTTTAGTACTTCACTTAAATTTTAGTACTTAGAGGAGCATTTGAACAGTTAATCACAAGAATCCAAGTATTCTAATCATCCACAAATAGCAGACCTTCAAAGATAACACCCCATTTTATTTGTTGACTAGCTTTGGTACAAAAAGTGACGTCAACATGTTATATTTAGATGATGTCATGCATTTTATTGTAGGAGTAGTGCTCTACATTAGAAAATTTAAAGTTTTTGTTTTTGATGTTTGAACTCTTTTAGGGTGTGTTTGATGGTCCAATATTTTCAATGAAAAAATGAAAAATTTCACTTAATTTCCACTTTCGACTTGTTGATTGATCAAATTTCTCATGAAATTTGTTTTCCTTGCTCGAGTCACATCATCTTGTTTTTCTTGTTTTCAAAGAATCGGGGCCGTTCTCTCTGTGTTTCGATTTTGGATTTTGAGTTTTGAATTTTGTTTTGAATTTTGGATTTTGGTTGTTTATTTTGGGATTGCTGAAAACATGTTCTCTTTGTGATTTTGGAAAACTGTTTTCAAAAATAGAAAACTGAAAAATGCGTTTACTTTATAATTTTTTTATATATTTATTTTGTAATATTTTATATGTAAAAAATGATTGATTTTTTTGAATATCATTAATTTTAATGTTAATAAATCAGTTAGTTCTCTATGTCAATAAATTCATCTTTAATATTGTTTCAACTAAACAAAAATCTAACCACATACCAACAAAATCTTAACATGAATCTATAAGTAATGACAAAATAACATAAGAATTTCAAGTGAATGAAGTGCCTCACATTTACAAATAATAATAATAATAATAATAATAATAATAATAATAATAATAATAATAATAATAATAATAAAATAAATAAATAAAAAATTACAAAAAAAAAAAAGATTTTTTTTTTTTTTTTTGTGACATGGATCTATATAATGACAAAATAATATAAGAACTTCATGTGAAGGAAGTGTCTGAATTTTACAAAAAATAAAATAAAAATCTTAAAATGGATCTATATATAATGACAAAATAATATAAGAACTTCAAGTGAATGAAGTGTATCACTTTTACAAAAAAAAAAAAAAAATCTTAACATGATCTATATATAATGACAAAATAATATAAGAACTTCAAGTGAAGGAAGTATCTCTCACTTTTACAAAATAATAATAATAATAATAATAATAATAATAATAATAATAATAATAATAATTTACAAAAAAATAAAAAATAAAAAAAATCTTAACATGGATATATATATATATATATATATATATATATATATATATATATATATATATATATATATAATGACAAAATAATATAAGAATTTCAAGCGAAAGAAGTGTCTCACATTTAAAAAAATAATAATAATAATAAATAAAAAATTACAAAAAAAATAAAAATATTAACATGAATCTATATATAATGGCAAAATAATATAAGAACTTCAAGTGAAGGAAGTGTCTCACATTTACAAAAAAAAAAAAAAAAAAAAAATTCAAAATGCGCGTTTTGGTCGTTTTGGACTTTTTAACACAAAATATCCAAAACGTAATAAACTCGTTTTGAGTTTCCTTTGTAATTTTTTTTGTGTTTTGAAAAACTCGTTTCTGAAAATGGGCAAAGTGAACGCGTTTTCGATATTTCCAAAAATCGAAAACTCAAAACGGGCTCAAAAAAGCAAAGAGAACGGGACCTTCATTTTCTAGCCAAAGTGGTAGGAATTTCAATTCTTGGAAGAGTGGAAAAACTTTTATTTCTTGCATTTTGGTCTCCAACTTTTTAATTGTTTGGATTTATAATTTTTGTTCTTCTAATTTGATACTTCAACTTTCAATTTTGTCTAATTGATTCGTGGTCAACTTAGTCTTCATTCTTTAATTCGATTCAACTTTTGAATAATTGCAATTTAGTCCATCAAATTTCTAAATCTTACAATTTAGCTCATTTTCACCACTTTCATATATTTTCATAGTATTTATTTATTAAATAATTTATTAGTAAATAATGTATTATTAAATGATATTTTCACCATCAAATTGCATGAAAATATTACCAATCAAACAAAAACATGAAATTCGTTTCTTTCCATCCAAATTTCCTTATTGCAATCAAATACCTTAACTTCCAGTTCGTAGGAAAGTAAGTTTCCAGAAATTCAATTTCCCGAAATTCATTTTCTTTCTACTCAGATTTTACCATTGCAATCAAACAGACCCTCAGTGTTGTTTGAGCACTAGTTTCTTCATGATCTATAAGCCTCCGTTTGGTAACTTAATCATAAACATGTTTATAAATAACACATATTCTCAAACAACATTTTAACCATGCACATTTCTTCAAATCACTTTTTAACCACATATTTCTCCTCAAAAAAATCATATTCTTTGTTTATAAACAATTTTTTTTTTTTTTACCAAACGGATGATCGTATTGGAGTCTTTTAATTGACGACTCTTTCTTTTTCTATTCAGTCTCCGTTTGGTAACTTGTTTATAAAAAGTTTATAAATAACATGTTTTCTCAAATAAGTCTTTAAACACACAATTTTTTAAACTACTTTTCAACCTCATATTTTACCTAAAAATATCAAATTCTTTATTTATAAACAAAATGGTAATTGACGAAAAATGTTCTTATCTTTCACAAGTTTGGTGCAAATCATTCTTACCTTTATTTTTTGGCAAAATTCACCATCACCTTCACGCTTTCTTGTTAAATTGCTCTACCTTTCAGTTCTGTTAAATTCTTCAGTCTAAACTCACCCTTTATTTCTTGTAAAGGCAATTTTGAAAATCCACGTAACAAATTCGATTTTTCACAACTTGATTGAAGTGACGTCGTCAGGATGGAAAGTATAATCGGATGGATCGAAGTATATGTATATCGTCGAGATCGAGATATGGAGTTACCTACTTGAGTTTCCAACCCTCTAACGTTACGAGTTCACCCGTATGCATACCGAATATTACCAAGCAGATACTTTTGAGTTTTTGTATGCCAAAAGTTGTAGTTATACAAATGGTTAGTACCTCTTTGTTTTTGTAACGTGATGATCTCGGGATCTTTTGTTTAGCTTGTAATATCTTCCAATTCAACTTTTGAACTTTTGTAAACTAATTCGGCATATAATGTTAAGTTTTTGAAGACTTTGCTTACCAAGATTGTATTTATTAATATGTATCGATACCTAAGTTTAAATTTTTGTTATTTGCATAAAACGGACATTGAAGCCAAATTTCAGAACATAAATACCAAGGATGTGACTGCATGTATCAACACTATGTATCGATACTAGCAGTATATGATGTAGCGACCAAGAATTTTTACGCGATTAATAATTATTTTAATAGAAAATCGTGTCGCTACTATTTCACCCATTTTTATTAAGTTAACGCCACGACGTATTCGTATAGCCAAGTCAAGAAATAATCGAGATCGTTCGATTTTAAATTAAATTCCGAATTTCTAAAAATATCTCCATTCTCTTGATTTAAAGTATATTAAGTCTAAGTACTTAATTCAATGTTATCCCAATATTTATTTATACAAAAATTATTTTTATTATTGAAATTAAGAAAATATATGCAAGCATGGGAGGTTCCATTATATGTAATCATGAAGAGCATAATATTTGTATAAATATGGAAAAGTATATGAATGATTTATATACTCCATTATATATAATCATGAAGAGCATAATATTTGTATAAATATGGAAAAGTATATGAATGATTGATAAGACTCCATTATATGTAATTATGAAGAGCATAATATTTGTATAAATATGGAAAAGTATATGAATGATTTATATACTCCATTATATATAATCATGAAGAGCATAATATTTGTATAAATATGGAAAAGTATATGAATGATTTATATACTCCATTATATATAATCATGAAGAGCATAATATTTGTATAAATATGGAAAAGTATATGAATGATTTATATACTCCATTATATATAATCATGAAGAGCATAATATTTGTATAAATATGGAAAAGTATATGAATGATTGATAAGACTCCATTATATGTAATCATGAAGAGCATAATATTTGTATAAATATGGAAAAGTATATGAATGATTTATATACTCCATTATATATAATCATGAAGAGCATAATATTTGTATAAATATGGAAAAGTATATGAATGATTTATATACTCCATTATATATAATCATGAAGAGCATAATATTTGTATAAATATGGAAAAATATATGAATGATTGATAAGACTCCATTATATATAATCATGAAGAGCATAATATTTGTATAAATATGGAAAAGTATATGAATGATTGATAAGACTCCATTATATATAATCATGAAGAGCATATTATTTGTATAAATATGGAAAAGTATATGAATGGTGCTTTACTTTAAGAAAAGGATGTGTTAAAATTAATAGAATTGAATGATTATGTTTACAATATGCCAACTTTATACATCTATTTAAACCCATCTCTTTTACACACAACTCTACACATATACACTTATTTCCAATCTCTTGACAAAATCCACAAGTAAGAGAAATTCAAGGTGGTCAAGAAAGTTTTGGTCCATTTACTACTACACTTCATTTTAATCTTTTAAAAGGTAAGTATATCTTATGTTTTTATGAAAAGTAAGTATGTTTTTATGAAAGGTAAATACACCTTATGTTTTTATGACAAGTAAGTATATCTTATATTTTTATGAAAAGTAAGTATGTTTTTATGAAAGGTAAATACACCTTATGTTTTTATGAAAAGTAAGTATGTTTTTATGACAAGTAAGTATATCTTATGTTTTTATGAAAAGTAAGTATGTTTTTATGAAAGGTAAATACACCTTATGTTTTTATGAAAAGTAAGTATGTTTTTATGACAAGTAAGTATATCTTATGTTTTTATGAAAAGTAAGTATGTTTTTATGAAAGGTAAATACACCTTATGTTTTTATGAAAAGTAAGTATGTTTTTATGACAAGTAAGTATATCTTATGTTTTTATGAAAAGTAAGTATGTTTTTATGAAAGGTAAATACACCTTATGTTTTTATGACAAGTAAGTATATCTTATGTTTTTATGAAAAGTAAGTATGTTTTTATGAAAGGTAAATACACCTTATGTTTTTATGAAAAGTAAGTATGTTTTTATGACAAGTAAGTATATCTTATGTTTTTATGAAAAGTAAGTATGTTTTTATGAAAGGTAAATACACCTTATGTTTTTATGAAAAGTAAGTATGTTTTTATGACAAGTAAGTATATCTTATGTTTTTATAAAAAGTAAGTATGTTTTTATGAAAGGTAAATACACCTTATGTTTTTATGAAAAGTAAGTATGTTTTTATGACAAGTAAGTATATCTTATGTTTTTATGAAAAGTAAGTATGTTTTTATGAAAGGTAAATACACCTTATGTTTTTATGAAAAGTAAGTATGTTTTTATGAAAGGTAAATACACCTTATGTTTTTATGAAAAGTAAGTATGTTTTTATGACAAGTAAGTATATCTTATGTTTTTATGAAAAGTAAGTATGTTTTTATGAAAGGTAAATACACCTTATGTTTTTATGAAAAGTAAGTATGTTTTTATGACAAGTAAGTATATCTTATGTTTTTATGAAAATTAAGTATGTTTTTATGAAAGGTAAATACACCTTATGTTTTTATGAAAAGTAAGTATGTTTTTATGACAAGTAAGTATATCTTATGTTTTTATGAAAATGTTTGGATCATTTCTATGAAATCAATCTCACAAGATTGTTATGGGTTCCATATGATATGTTTATGATTATGCTAAGGGGACCGGAGTTTAGTAGCGCTACACATAAGAATTCTTGCCATTTAAGTTCGGTAAAATTCTTGTGTCTCCCTATGTTTATGAGTATTTCGATCCTATCCTATGTTATGATGAAAATGATCCATATGCTTTCAAAAGAAAATTTATGCTTGGTATACTTACTGGGATTTTATAAATCTCACTCCACGATATTTACCATTTTCAGATAATTGAAGGTTCGAGGCGGTCAACATGGAAGTGGCAAAAGTGGTTAAGATTGATGAGATAATTATGTTGAACTTTATGTAAGAAAATTATGTTCTATTTTTATTCAAAAATAAAATTATGGGATTCTAATTATTCTTTTGAATAATTTTACATTACTATTTAAGTCTCGATAATATGATATGAGTCACTTTTAGTGGCACTCGAATGGTCGAGAATTCGGGTCGTCACAGTTGGTATCAGAGCAAAGAGTTTTAAAAACGATTCTGTAGATTTTTGAAATTTTATTTCTTTAAAAAAAAAAAATAAATAAAAAAAAAATCACTATTCACGTGAACAGTAAAACGACGTGCTATTCATGATGAACAGTGAACGAAATCACTATTCATTATAAAAAAAAAAAGTTGAATTTTCACATGTCAAGTATGGTTATGATTTTGAAAAGCATGATGAAATTTGATGTGCGAATTTCAAGGACAAAATTCATTTTAAGCAAGGGAGTTTGTAATGCCTGAAAATTTTATGGAATATAATTAGTTAGTGATATGATGTTTATATTGATGTCTTTGACAAATTTCTAGAAGTTCGGGGACTAAAGGAAAAATAAGATTTGACGATAAATTTTATTTGGGTTAAGTTATTAATTATTGATGGGGAGATAATTACTATATCGATATTGGATTTGTTTTGAAGACTGTGATTAATTAGGAATTATGATTCAAGAAAATGTTGATTTGGATACAACCACATTAAATTATTGTTGATTAAAGGAAAATAAGATTATATGAAATATTTTAACTCATCACTCTACTATGTCACTCTCCACGTATTGACTCCTCGAACCAGGTATGTTATATGCTTTGCAAGTCATTTACGATTTTATTAAGACATGTTAAGTATGAAATCTTCATATGTTATGAATCTTTATGTGTTACACATAATATACATGTCAAGTATGATATAAATTGATAGAAGACTAAATTTTTTTATTCTTTTCAATGTAGAATCATGAGACAGAGAGGATATTTATATGAATTTTGGTGCATATTAAGCTTAGTAAGATTGACTCAATTAGAAATTAAGTTGAGTTGTAACTTTTGCCCAAAATATATGGAATAATATATTAAACAAACAAAATTGATAATGAATTCGTACAATAATTTATCCCTTTATCACTACCTTTGTGTAAAAACAAGGGAAAAACTGTGGATGGTTATTAGTACTTCCTCTTCAAGTTTCAATTTTCGGTTCAATAATTTATCCCTTTATCACTACCTTTGCTTAAAAGCAAGGAAAAACTGTGGATGATTATTGGTACCACTCTTCAAGTTTCAATTCTGAAAAAAAAAAAAAAAAAATTCAGAAAGAAAAGAAAGAAAGAGAACGGGTGTTGAGCATAATGGGAATAATATGACTTAAGAATGATTTTCAAAATAATTGTTGTCCTCGAGTTTAGAAATGATAAACCTTAAATGGACTTTGCATAATTGATTTTAGACATGGCATTAAGTATGAGAAGTCAACAGAAATGATTAGAAATATGTTCAGATTATCTATCATTTAGATTTAATGAGAAATAGCGAGCCAATTTTATGAAGTTTTATGAGATGTTAAGATTATAAGTGATGTGGTTTTAATGAGACTTTTATGAGAAGCATTATGAAGTTAGAGATTTAAAGATTTGGTTATTGGGAATTAAGTAATGGATATTATGTTGAGTAAGTGAATTATGCCTCTATATTGAAGAGAAATTTATTATGAACTTTGGCCTTGTGATTAAATTTTGGGAATATGATTTATGACTTATAAATATAAGTATGAGTAATCTTTTGAGCCAATTAAGGTATGGAAGGAAGTGATATTGTGATATTGAAAAATATGATTTGAAATTGTTATGTTGAGGAATTATGAATTGAATTATGGGATATTTTTTGATGATATTGAAGTGTTGGAATCGTTTTCAATATTTTTTAGATCGTTGTGATCAAATGTGGAGTTATTTATTATTGTGAGTTATGAAGTATGCTTATGGTTTGGGATAAGTCCAAATTACAAGGGAGACTCTGTCCAGAATTTTATCATTTGGAATTAAGAGCATGATATGATAAGCATCCACTAAAGGAATTAAGGTTAGACATGCAAGTTCATTTACATCACAAACGAGATTTAGTAGATGATAGCAGAGATTTTATTATTTTCTCATAAGGAGAACACACAAAGAGTCACACTGGAAAAGAAATACATGAAACACACAAAAGCAAAAGAAAGCAACATGGGAAATTCCTCAAATTGAGAGATGTGTTTCAGGAGTAGCCGTATCCTACCACCTCTGACCTTTTGAGGAAATAAAGAAACCTTCAAAGAGGTGTGTTTCGAGAGTAAGAATACTCCGTAATCTACCACCTGGAACCTTTGAGGTACACACAAGATTTAAACATTAAGGAAAATCCTAGGAAATTAGAGGGGTGTCTCGAGAGTAAGAATACTCCGTACTCTACCCCCACCTATTCTAAGATTCATAAAGTTAAGTTTACATTAACCGGACTCCATTTTCGCTTGATTCCCCTTCCTTGCGACCAATCTATCTTAACCCCTGCTGGATCTTGTATTGAGATATATGACTGCAGCTTATCCAGTAGTTCATCAATAGTAGGAGCAGAAATAAGGAGCCTTCTGGAAAATGGAGAGATGAATCCCTGTTCCACAGCATAATCAAGAAAGGTTAACAAACCATCAAAGAAATTGTTAACATTCAGAAGCCCAATAGGCTTAGTATGGAGACCTAGTTGAGCCCACGAGGTAATGTTAAAGATTTCTTCTAAGGTACCAAAACCTCCGGGCAGGGCTATAAAGCCATCAGCAACCTCAATCTTTCGAGTCTTATTCGATAAATTTTCCTCAGATCATTCATTGGAAGACTGGAATAATACTTGCGAATGTTTGTAAGAATGATATCCATGTTTTTGATGGATCTAACCTCTTCCCAGCATGAACTATTTAAAAGCATTAAGGATCGGAGGGAATCCGCGTGATATTGATTCCAGCAAGAAAGCGCGGAATAGAATAATGGAAAAGAGGGAACAAGAGTTTATGCGCCGTTTACTTTCTTGATAAAAGGAAGATTTGATGATGACGGGATTTGAGATATGGAATATTTTCTTGGATTTTGGGTACTGATATTTTGATATAATAATCAAGGTATAGAAATAATACGGGGATACTTGAAAGTGAAATAAGGACTGTATTGAATCAGGATTAATAAGTTTGTGCAAGTGAAAGGAATACCTTACGAGAAATGTTATGATATTTGAGTTAAGAATTTTAATTATTTGGGAGATATTTGTTTATTGAATTTTGCAGAAATTTTGGGTTACAAATATTGGAAAGATAAACTGATGATTATGTTGATATGTGAATAACATGTTTGGGTATATTACATAGAGAATATTCAGGTAATCGTTTTAATTATTTTGGGATATTTGTTGATAAGAAGAAATGACAAATTATTATGGTATGATATGTTAGTAAAGATTTATTGAAATTTTAGAGATATTAATACGAATATTTGAGGTCACATGATACGATGATAAATGACAAGTTACATGAATACTACAAGATATGATGAAATATCACATACGATTGGGAATTTTCATTTTGATTCAGAAGAATTTATGAGTAGACATATGTCTATTATTGATAGAAAAGTCCATGTCTTAAGAAAACTAATTGATGCATTTAGTAAAAGTCCAGTGGGTTAAATATGGTTGGGTTAAATATGGTAGCGATGATGCTACATAAGAAGAAGAAGAAGAGATTCTGATTAAGTGTTCAGAAATCATAAGATCAAGTAAGATTAATTTCGAGGACGAAATTATTTTAAGGGGGTAAGTTTGTAGCGACCAAGAATTTTTACGCGATTAATAATTATTTTAATAGAAAATCGTGTCGCTACTATTTCACCCATTTTTATTAAGTTAACGCCACGACGTATTCGTATAGCCAAGTCAAGAAATAATCGAGATCGTTCGATTTTAAATTAAATTCCGAATTTCTAAAAATATCTCCATTCTCTTGATTTAAAGTATATTAAGTCTAAGTACTTAATTCAATGTTATCCCAATATTTATTTATACAAAAATTATTTTTATTATTGAAATTAAGAAAATATATGCAAGCATGGGAGGTTCCATTATATGTAATCATGAAGAGCATAATATTTGTATAAATATGGAAAAGTATATGAATGATTTATATACTCCATTATATATAATCATGAAGAGCATAATATTTGTATAAATATGGAAAAGTATATGAATGATTGATAAGACTCCATTATATGTAATCATGAAGAGCATAATATTTGTATAAATATGGAAAAGTATATGAATGATTTATATACTCCATTATATATAATCATGAAGAGCATAATATTTGTATAAATATGGAAAAGTATATGAATGATTTATATACTCCATTATATATAATCATGAAGAGCATAATATTTGTATAAATATGGAAAAGTATATGAATGATTTATATACTCCATTATATATAATCATGAAGAGCATAATATTTGTATAAATATGGAAAAGTATATGAATGATTGATAAGACTCCATTATATGTAATCATGAAGAGCATAATATTTGTATAAATATGGAAAAGTATATGAATGATTTATATACTCCATTATATATAATCATGAAGAGCATAATATTTGTATAAATATGGAAAAGTATATGAATGATTTATATACTCCATTATATATAATCATGAAGAGCATAATATTTGTATAAATATGGAAAAATATATGAATGATTGATAAGACTCCATTATATATAATCATGAAGAGCATAATATTTGTATAAATATGGAAAAGTATATGAATGATTGATAAGACTCCATTATATATAATCATGAAGAGCATATTATTTGTATAAATATGGAAAAGTATATGAATGGTGCTTTACTTTAAGAAAAGGATGTGTTAAAATTAATAGAATTGAATGATTATGTTTACAATATGCCAACTTTATACATCTATTTAAACCCATCTCTTTTACACACAACTCTACACATATACACTTATTTCCAATCTCTTGACAAAATCCACAAGTAAGAGAAATTCAAGGTGGTCAAGAAAGTTTTGGTCCATTTACTACTACACTTCATTTTAATCTTTTAAAAGGTAAGTATATCTTATGTTTTTATGAAAAGTAAGTATGTTTTTATGAAAGGTAAATACACCTTATGTTTTTATGACAAGTAAGTATATCTTATATTTTTATGAAAAGTAAGTATGTTTTTATGAAAGGTAAATACACCTTATGTTTTTATGAAAAGTAAGTATGTTTTTATGACAAGTAAGTATATCTTATGTTTTTATGAAAAGTAAGTATGTTTTTATGAAAGGTAAATACACCTTATGTTTTTATGAAAAGTAAGTATGTTTTTATGACAAGTAAGTATATCTTATGTTTTTATGAAAAGTAAGTATGTTTTTATGAAAGGTAAATACACCTTATGTTTTTATGAAAAGTAAGTATGTTTTTATGACAAGTAAGTATATCTTATGTTTTTATGAAAAGTAAGTATGTTTTTTTGAAAGGTAAATACACCTTATGTTTTTATGACAAGTAAGTATATCTTATGTTTTTATGAAAAGTAAGTATGTTTTTATGAAAGGTAAATACACCTTATGTTTTTATGAAAAGTAAGTATGTTTTTATGACAAGTAAGTATATCTTATGTTTTTATGAAAAGTAAGTATGTTTTTATGAAAGGTAAATACACCTTATGTTTTTATGAAAAGTAAGTATGTTTTTATGACAAGTAAGTATATCTTATGTTTTTATGAAAAGTAAGTATGTTTTTATGAAAGGTAAATACACCTTATGTTTTTATGAAAAGTAAGTATGTTTTTATGACAAGTAAGTATATCTTATGTTTTTATGAAAATGTTTGGATCATTTCTATGAAATCAATCTCACAAGATTGTTATGGGTTCCATATGATATGTTTATGATTATGCTAAGGGGACCGGAGTTTAGTAGCGCTACACATAAGAATTCTTGTCATTTAAGTTCGGTAAAATTCTTGTGTCTCCCTATGTTTATGAGTATTTCGATCCTATCCTATGTTATGATGAAAATGATCCATATGCTTTCAAAAGAAAATTTATGCTTGGTATACTTACTGGGATTTTATAAATCTCACTCCACGATATTTACCATTTTCAGATAATTGAAGGTTCGAGGCGGTCAACATGGAAGTGGCAAAAGTGGTTAAGATTGATGAGATAATTATGTTGAACTTTATGTAAGAAAATTATGTTCTATTTTTATTCACAAATAAAATTATGGGATTCTAATTATTCTTTTGAATAATTTTACATTACTATTTAAGTCTCGATAATATGATATGAGTCACTTTTAGTGGCACTCGAATGGTCGAGAATTCGGGTCGTCACATATGAACCCTAAGCTTTTACTGAATTAATATGTATCGACGCATCCTAATTTAGTTTTAAACATTGGCACCATAAACCAGAAATTTAATTATCATAACTAAATTAACAAATATCGATACATGCAGAGTTATTTTTAATATAATAGTTTTGGAATTTAAAAGTTATGATGATATCAAGTCTCATATATAACTCTTTAAATGTTTTATTTTCTCTTCCGCTATACTCTTTATGTTGTTGCATTATAAAATGAAAAGTTTTATATGAAAAATCATGCGCCACTTTGCTCCTCATCGCGGAGTACTTGTTTTTGGGCTTATAAAGATGTTGGTGGATTTCCAAAATTGTCAGGAAATAAATGTTGAGTTTAGATAACAGAAGAATTTAACTTAATTGGATAGTAGGGATCAATTTAGCAAGAAAGTGTGAATGTGAGGATGAATTTGCCAAAAAAAAAAGAAAAAAGATTAGGTTCATTTTCGCACAACTTGTGAAACGCAGGGCATTTTGCGCCAATTAAACAAAAAAACTTTTATCAAACAAAATATAAACAAATTTTTAAATATTGGATATAAGTTATTCTATTTGTTAAAAAATTGTGTTTAAAAATATGTTTTTTTATGTTTTCGAGGTAAAATATGTGGTTAAAAAGTGAAGAGAGGAAAATGTGTGTAGTTAAATAATGGTTTAAAAAAATGTGTTGTAAAAAAATGTTTTAAACATGTTTGTCAAACAGAGGCTTAGGCTCTGTTTGTTAACCTTTTTGTATTTAAAAACATATTTTTTTTATATTTTCTAGGTAAAATGTGTGATTAAAAAATGAAAAAAGAAAATATGTGATTAAAAAGTGGTTTGAAGATTTAAAATGTTAAAAATTATGTTTTTTAACATTTTACCAAATAGTTATTAACTGGACTAGTAGGTAATCATATTCTAGGGAGATATTTTTAAGTGACATTGTGATATGACGTACATACATTGAATGATGAAAAAGTAAGTGATAGAGTAGTTATTTTAACTATCCAATAAATGTGCACTATATAATAATTTCATTTAGAATGTTTCAAAAAAAAAAAAAAAAAAAATCTCCCTAAAATTATTTTATTTTATAAGAAAAAAAAGTCAACTTGCCGTGATTAATACACGACATACCACATCAGATAGGTATGACATTAAAAATTGCCAACTTTTATACGTTGGACAACTTTGTTCAAACATCTCAAATATGGTTGGCATTAACACTTTTGTTGACCCATTAAATTCAAGAAATGATGGGTCAACATCAGCCAGGGAAAGGAACAACATTTTCAACTTACAAGTTTTTCTTTAGATTTTTTGGTGGTTGAGGAATGGGAGAGAAATCGGAAGGAATATTGTAATAATCGAATCAAATTGATCAATTTGCCTGAAAATTTGGTCTCGATTCATTTTTCAAAGCAGTAGAATGTATTGATTGTCGATTTGATTGCCTCTAAACATTTGACTTTCTTGATTCGAGGTTAGAATTGCTTTATAGTAGACGTTAAATAGCACTTGATTGAGCCCCTTCAATTTTTTTTTTTAAACACATTTTTCTGTATCTTCTTTTCAATTATACGTTTATTAATAAAATAATAATAAATAAATTCAAAAAGATTTCCTACTTTTTAACCATATAAGAGTATTTATTCTATGCGATGCACGAAATTTATTTTTTGTAATATAAATTTCGATAAAATATTCGTAAAATGTTAATATTTTCATATAATCAAAACAAATATAAGTACATAAAATAATAATATTATATTACAGTAATTATTAAAATTTAAAAAACAATACCCTTGTTTAATAGGGAATAGTAAAATGTCAATTTATATATTTAAATAATAAATGATAGTAGGTTTCAATAAATTTTATGAATTATTATTAAGTTCATTGAAAATGCAAATTTACATTATTTCAACATTTGCTTCTTGTATTTTACATTTTTTTTTTCAACTTTCATTCGAAAAATTATCAAAAACAAATTTATTTACAGACAATACATTTTTCACCAACTTTTTAACTCTACACATTTTTTGAAATCATTTTTCAATCATCTATTTTATCTTGAAAACAACAATATTTTTGTTTATAAACAAAAACAAAGGCTTTGAACGAAGGTTTTAATTTATTAAATAGTTAATAATAATATATACTCTAGAAAATATGATTTATTATTTAAAGGATAATAAATATTATCTACATGGACTTTTATTTTATTTTATTTTTAATTTTTTAAACAAAAATTGTAAGTGCATTTGGAGGGAAAATGACATTTAATGCTTCTCTCTTATCACTTCTACTTTTATAGATGTATAGATTTTTTAACCAAAAATTGTAAGTGCATTTGAAGGGAAAATGACATTTAATGCTTCCCTCTTATCACTTCTACTTTTATAGATGTATAGATAGATAGATTTTTTTTCCAAAAATTGTAAGTGCATTTCGGAGGGAAAATGACATTTAATGTTTCTCTCTCATTACTTCTACTTTTAGTCTTTTATAGATGTATAGATATAGATATAGATTCTCCCAAAAATTACTACTCATTTCAAATAAACTTTTTTTAAACAATATCAAATATGAGTAAAATAAAAATCCTTAGAACAACTTCAATCGTGGTACAACTTACACCCCAGAAAAGTCACTTTTACATCTCAATATACATCCCGATGAATCTAAACTAAAATTATGCTCCAATGGTATATGTAAATTAAAACTTATGACTTTTATTATTTTTTTAGTTTACACAAATATTATTGATAGTAAATTTTTATTTTATGTAGCATCCATTTATATGTAAATTAAGAACAAATCGATCTAAAAATTTTGAAATTTGGTTAAGAAATTAAAAAACAACTTTTAATGTTAAAAGACTTTTAAAAGAGAGCATTGCCTAGCAATTGATTTCCTTACTTCACCTTAATTGTTATCTGAACAAGTAAAAGTTGTGCCTTGGTTCGAGTGGGGATCGCATTTCTCTTTTTGCATGTTCATGGAGTTTTGAAAAATCCAAAAAACTCATTTTTCTATTGAAGCTCATTCCGAGTAAATTGAAATGTAAATCACCAAATAGATCAACGTCCAATGTGTGGGTTGCCTGTTGCAATGGAATTGTCTCAATTGTCAATTTCTTCAAAGCCAGGTAAAATGGTCATAGGATAGAAATGTGGATGATGGCACCAATTCAAGAAAAGGTATCTTACTAGAGAGACAAATATTGGTGTAATATATTCCCACGGAGAAATGGTTGAAAATCATGACCACTGCGTCGTGTGTATGATGAAGAAAAGGTGGAACAGAGCAATTATTAAAAAAAAAAAAAAAAAAAAACTGGTGTCAATATAGTTATATTTTAACAAAAATGTACTAAGGGTGCATTTGATGCAACTTTGTTTTTCATGGAAAATCAAATTTTCACCAAAATCTTCCAACTTATAGTGTTTGATTGTCAAGATTTTGCTTGAAAATGAATTCCTCCTTCAGCCTCCACGCGCCCCAATTCTTGGAAAAAGAAGAAATTGTTTTCCTTGTAGCCAGTAGGTTTTATTTTCTAGATTAGTTGAAAACTGATTTTGCACCACGTTTGATCTTTTTTGTTATTGTTAATAGATTTATATCTTTCCAAAAATTAACATTATTATATTATGTGTGAAAAAATAAATTTTTTTATTACAATAGCTAAATTTTGCTTTATTTGCCATAAAAATAATGTCAATCAAATAACCAAAATTGAAAAATTCTCCACTTTTTTCACCTAAAAAATTAAACCAATCAAACGCATTAAACTTCCAATTCCCTAGAATTCATTTTCTTTCCATCCAAATTCCACTCTCGCTATCAAACGCAACCTAATTGTAAAATGAGATTGTAGCGACCAAGAATTTTTACGCGATTAATAATTATTTTAATAGAAAATCGTGTCGCTACTATTTCACCCATTTTTATTAAGTAACGCCGTGACGTATTCGTATAGCCAAGTCAAGAAATAATCGAGATCGTTCGATTTTAAATTAAATTCCGAATTTCTAAAAATATCTCCATTCTCTTGATTTAAAGTATATTAAGTCCAAGTACTTAATTCAATGTTATCCCAATATTTATTTATACAAAAATTATTTTTATTATTGAAATTAAGAAAATATATGTAAGCATGAGAGGTTCCATTATATATAATAATTATGAGAATCTTAATTTAATAAATATGGAAAAGTATATAAATGGTTGATAGATTCCATTATATGTAATCATGAAGAGCATAATATTTGTATAAATATGGAAAAGTATATGAATGAATTATATACTCCATTATATATAATCATGAAGAGCATAATATTTGTATAAATATGGAAAAGTATATGAATGATTGATAAGACTCCATTATATGTAATCATGAAGAGCATAATATTTGTATAAATATGGAAAAGTATATGAATGAATTATATACTCCATTATATATAATCATGAAGAGCATAATATTTGTATAAATATGGAAAAGTATATGAATGATTGATAAGACTCCATTATATGTAATCATGAAGAGCATAATATTTGTATAAATATGGAAAAGTATATGAATGATTTATATACTCCATTATATATAATCATGAAGAGCATATTATTTGTATAAATATGGAAAAGTATATGAATGGTGCTTTACTTTAAGAAAGTGATGTGTTAAAATTAATAGAATTGAATGATTATGTTTACAATATGCCAACTTTATACATCTATTTAAACCCATCTCTTTTACACACAACTCTACACATATACACTTATTTCCAATCTCTTGACAAAATCCACAAGTAAGAGAAATTCAAGGTGGTCAAGAAAGTTTTGGTCCATTTACTACTACACTTCATTTTAATCTTTTAAAAGGTAAGTATATCTTATGTTTTTATGAAAAGTAAGTATGTTTTTATGAAAGGTAAATAGACCTTATATTTTTATGAAAAGTAAGTATGTTTTTATGACAAGTAAGTATATCTTATGTTTTTATGAAAAGTAAGTATGTTTTTATGAAAGGTAAATACACCTTATGTTTTTATGAAAAGTAAGTATGTTTTTATGACAAGTAAGTATATCTTATGTTTTTATGAAAAGTAAGTATGTTTTTATGAAAGGTAAATACACCTTATGTTTTTATGAAAAGTAAGTATGTTTTTATGACAAGTAAGTATATCTTATGTTTTTATGAAAAGTAAGTATGTTTTTATGAAAGGTAAATACACCTTATGTTTTTATGAAAAGTAAGTATGTTTTTATGACAAGTAAGTATATCTTATGTTTTTATGAAAAGTAAGTATGTTTTTATGAAAGGTAAATACACCTTATGTTTTTATGAAAAGTAAGTATGTTTTTATGAAAGGTAAATACACCTTATGTTTTTATGAAAAGTAAGTATGTTTTTATGACAAGTAAGTATATCTTATGTTTTTATGAAAAGTAAGTATGTTTTTATGAAAGGTAAATACACCTTATGTTTTTATGAAAAGTAAGTATGTTTTTATGACAAGTAAGTATATCTTATGTTTTTATGAAAAGTAAGTATGTTTTTATGAAAGGTAAATACACCTTATGTTTTTATGAAAAGTAAGTATGTTTTTATGACAAGTAAGTATACCTTATGTTTTTATGAAAAGTAAGTATGTTTTTATGACAAGTAAGTATATCTTATGTTTTTATGAAAATGTTTGGATCATTGCTATGAAATCAATCTCACAAGATTGTTATGGGTTCCATATGATATGTTTATGATTATGCTAAGGGGACCGGAGTTTAGTAGCGCTACACATAAGAATTCTTGCCATTTAAGTTCGGTAAAATTCTTGTGTCTCCCTATGTTTATGAATATTTCAATCCTATCCTATGTTATGATGAAAATGATCCATATGTATTCAAAAGAAAATTTATGCTTGGTATACTTACTGGGATTTTATAAATCTCACTCCACGATATTTACCATTTTCAGATAATTGAAGGTTCGAGGCGGTCAACATGGAAGTGGCAAAAGTGGTTAAGATTGATGAGATAATTATGTTGAACTTTATGTAAGAAAATTATGTTCTATTTTTATTCACAAATAAAATTATGGGATTCTAATTATTCTTTTGAATAATTTTACATTATTATTTAAGTCTCGATAATATGATATGAGTCACTTTTTGTGGCACTCGAATGGTCGAGAATTCGGGTCGTCACAGTTGGTATCAGAGCAAGTTATACTTTTCTGTAGACTCCTTAAATCATTTCAAAATATTTCTACAAGAAATTGCAATTAATCTATTTTTAATTTCAGTTAAAGTAATTAATTTTCTTCATATTTTACATCTCTTGGAAAAAAAATGTTTATGCATGTACAGTAAAGCAGTAGGTTACTGTTCGGTGAACAGTAACCGGGACACTGTTCACATGAACAGTACTCGTGACGGTCACTGTTCATCATTTAAAAAAAAACTTTTTTTGTTCGGTGAACAGTGCGTTTACTATTCAAAAAAAAAAAAAAAATTAACTATTGATTTTGTCGTGATGGAGAAATATGAATGGATATACTTTTAAGTCTCTTATCACTTTAGACCTAACTTTATGTATTTGAAAAATTTTCTTAGTTGTCTAAATTATTATTTAAGTAAATCATTAGCAAATTGTTATTATGAATCAGATTTTGGTCTAATCATTTATGCAAATTTTATTTTGAATAACCAAATTATTTTATTTGGTATTATATTAAATTGGACTCAATCATGTATGAAAATTTTAATTGGGCTAAGTAAATTACTACATGTATTGATAATGTATCAATTGGGCCAAATCTCATGTAAAGATTCAAAAAATGGTTAATGAATTTTTTCTAAGAAATAGACCATTATTTAATTATGAAAATTTTGACTCATCAATCCGCTACGCCACCTTCCACGTTTTGACTCCTCGAACCAGGTATGTTATGTATAATAGCAATTACATGGCATTTATGATTATATTGAAGCATGTTAAGTATGAAATATTCATATGTTATGAATCTTTATGTGTTACACATAATATACATGTCAAGTATGATATAAATTGATAGAAGACTCAATTTTTTTATTCTTTTCAATGTAGAATCATGAGACAGAGAGGATATTTATATGAATTTTGGTGCATATTAAACTTAGTAAGATTGACTCAATTAGAAATTAAGTTGGGTTGAAGATTGACTCAATTAGAAATTAAGTTGGGTTGTAACTTTTGCCCAAAATATATGGAATAATATATTAAACAAACAAAATTAATAATGAATTCATACAATAATTTATCCCTTTATCACTACCTTTGTGTAAAAACAAGGGAAAAACTGTGGATGGTTATTAGTACTTCCTCTTCAAGTTTCAATTTTCGGTTCAATAATTTATCCCTTTATCACTACCTTTGCTTAAAAGCAAGGAAAAACTGTGGATGATTATTGGTACCACTCTTCAAGTTTCAATTCTGAAAAAAAAAAAAAAAAAAAAAATCAGAAAGAAAAGAAAGAAAGAGAACGGGTGTTGAGTATAATGAGAATAATATGACTTAAGAATGATTTTCAAAATAATTGTTGTCCTCGAGTTTAGAAATGATAAACCTAAATGGACTTTGCATAATTGATTTTAGACATGACATTAAGTATGAGAAGTCAACAGAAATGATTAGAAATATGTTCAGATTATCTATCATTTAGATTTAATGAGAAATAGCGAGCCAATTTTATGAATTTTTATGAGATGTTAAGATTATAAGTGATATGATTTTAATGAGACTTTTATGAGAAGCATTATGAAGTTAGAGATTTAAAGATTTGGTTATTGGGAATTAAGTAATGGCTATTATGTTGAGTAAGTGAATTATGCCTCTATATAGAAGAGAAAACTTACGAAGAAGATGTGATTTTGGGATGCCTGAACTATGAAATATGTTTGGCTATTTAAAGCCGGAAAAATTTACTGTTTTTGATTGATTCTGAAAAAGTAAAGATTTACTTTTGACAAAATCAGCCTACTTTTGACTATTTTATCAAAGCTTTCATCTTTCGGTGATTTATTTTCCAGCTTTATCAAACCTCGAGAAAGGAAAATATATTTTTACTAACCTTTATCAAAACACGTGAAAGGAAACAGAAGAATATTTTAAATATGTATCAAGAGATTTACCTTATATCAATGCTGATTTGCCACAACCTCATTGTGTAAAACAGACTGGCAGACAGGATCTTTTGCAGTTATATTTTTGAGACTATAACGATTTTTGTCTTCGTTAAACTGAGCGTATAAGGAGAGAAGTTCACGTTGCACATAACCACTTGGGTGCGTCTCAAGAGTCAGTCGAATATCATCCAAAGGCTCCTTACTCAGTCCACCCTTTATGAAATTGATTTTATCATCCCGATTAGTAGAAGAATATCCTACTGTTTTGCAACGAGTATCACAGTTCCAACGAGCACATTTGTAGCAACCATTCAGCCTTTTTGCTCTTCGTTTCTTTGCGAAGGTGCTTTTGCCTAAACCAGGCATGTGCTTTGGAAATGTCATAGGTAATTCACCAGATAGTCGAACCTTTGCTTCGATCAACCAGCGAACATCTTCTGAAACACCATGAGCCATCAGCAACCTCAATCTTTCGAGTCTTATTCGATAAATTTTCCTCAGATCATTCATTGGAAGACTGGAATAATACTTGCGAATGTTTGTAAGAATGATATCCATGTTTTTGATGGATCTAACCTCTTCCCAGCATGAACTATTTAAAAGCATTAAGGATCGGAGGGAATCCGCGTGATATTGATTCCAGCAAGAAAGCGTGGAATAGAATAATGAAAAAGAGGGAACAAGAGTTTATGCGCCGTTTACTTTCTTGATAAAAGGAAGATTTGATGATGACGGGATTTGAGATATGGAATATTTTCTTGGATTTTTGGGTACTGATATTTTGATATAATAATCAAGGTATAGAAATAATACGGGGATACGTGAAAGTGAAATAATGACTGTATTGAATCAGGATTAATAAGTTTGTGCAAGTGAAAGGAATACCTTACGGAAAATGTTATGATATTTGAGTTAAGAATTTTAATTATTTGGGAGCTAATTATTTATTTGAATTTTGCAGAACGTTTTGGTTACAAATATGGGAAAAGATAAGCTGATGATATTATGTTGATTGATGAATAATATGTTTGGATATATTACATAGGGAATATTCAGGTAACCATTTTATTTACTTTGGGATATTTGGTGATAAGAAGAAATGACTAATTATCATGGTATGATATGTTAGTAAAGATTTATTGAAATTTTAGAGATATTAATACGAATATTTGAGGTCACATGATACGATGATAAGTGACAGGTTACATGAGTACTACAAGACATGATGAAATATCACATACGATTGGGAATTTTCCTTTTGAGTCAGAATTTATGAGTAGACACATATGTCTATTATTGATAGAAAAGTCCATGTTTTTAAGAAAAACAAAGATATGCATTTAGTCAAAGTCCAGTGGGTTAAATATAGTAGCAATGATACTACCTAAGAGAAGAAGAGAAGAGATTCTGATTAAGTGTTCAGAAATCATAAGATCAAGTAAGTTTAATTTCGAGGACGAAATTATTTTAAGGGGGTAAGTTTGTAGCGACCAAGAATTTTTACGCGATTAATAATTATTTTAATAGAAAATCGTGTCGCTACTATTTCACCCATTTTTATTAAGTAACGCCGTGACGTATTCGTATAGCCAAGTCAAGAAATAATCGAGATCGTTCGATTTTAAATTAAATTCCGAATTTCTAAAAATATCTCCATTCTCTTGATTTAAAGTATATTAAGTCCAAGTACTTAATTCAATGTTATCCCAATATTTATTTATACAAAAATTATTTTTATTATTGAAATTAATAAAATATATGTAAGCATGAGAGGTTCCATTATATATAATAATTATGAGAATCTTAATTTAATAAATATGGAAAAGTATATAAATGGTTGATAGATTCCATTATATGTAATCATGAAGAGCATAATATTTGTATAAATATGGAAAAGTATATGAATGAATTATATACTCCATTATATATAATCATGAAGAGCATAATATTTGTATAAATATGGAAAAGTATATGAATGATTGATAAGACTCCATTATATGTAATCATGAAGAGCATAATATTTGTATAAATATGGAAAAGTATATGAATGAATTATATACTCCATTATATATAATCATGAAGAGCATAATATTTGTATAAATATGGAAAAGTATATGAATGATTGATAAGACTCCATTATATGTAATCATGAAGAGCATAATATTTGTATAAATATGGAAAAGTATATGAATGATTTATATACTCCATTATATATAATCATGAAGAGCATATTATTTGTATAAATATGGAAAAGTATATGAATGGTGCTTTACTTTAAGAAAGTGATGTGTTAAAATTAATAGAATTGAATGATTATGTTTACAATATGCCAACTTTATACATCTATTTAAACCCATCTCTTTTACACACAACTCTACACATATACACTTATTTCCAATCTCTTGACAAAATCCACAAGTAAGAGAAATTCAAGGTGGTCAAGAAAGTTTTGGTCCATTTACTACTACACTTCATTTTAATCTTTTAAAAGGTAAGTATATCTTATGTTTTTATGAAAAGTAAGTATGTTTTTATGAAAGGTAAATAGACCTTATATTTTTATGAAAAGTAAGTATGTTTTTATGACAAGTAAGTATATCTTATGTTTTTATGAAAAGTAAGTATGTTTTTATGAAAGGTAAATACACCTTATGTTTTTATGAAAAGTAAGTATGTTTTTATGACAAGTAAGTATATCTTATGTTTTTATGAAAAGTAAGTATGTTTTTATGAAAGGTAAATACACCTTATGTTTTTATGAAAAGTAAGTATGTTTTTATGACAAGTAAGTATATCTTATGTTTTTATGAAAAGTAAGTATGTTTTTATGAAAGGTAAATACACCTTATGTTTTTATGAAAAGTAAGTATGTTTTTATGAAAGGTAAATACACCTTATGTTTTTATGAAAAGTAAGTATGTTTTTATGAAAGGTAAATACACCTTATGTTTTTATGAAAAGTAAGTATGTTTTTATGACAAGTAAGTATATCTTATGTTTTTATGAAAAGTAAGTATGTTTTTATGAAAGGTAAATACACCTTATGTTTTTATGAAAAGTAAGTATGTTTTTATGACAAGTAAGTATATCTTATGTTTTTATGAAAAGTAAGTATGTTTTTATGAAAGGTAAATACACCTTATGTTTTTATGAAAAGTAAGTATGTTTTTATGACAAGTAAGTATATCTTATGTTTTTATGAAAAGTAAGTATGTTTTTATGAAAGGTAAATACACCTTATGTTTTTATGAAAAGTAAGTATGTTTTTATGACAAGTAAGTATACCTTATGTTTTTATGAAAAGTAAGTATGTTTTTATGACAAGTAAGTATATCTTATGTTTTTATGAAAATGTTTGGATCATTGCTATGAAATCAATCTCACAAGATTGTTATGGGTTCCATATGATATGTTTATGATTATGCTAAGGGGACCGGAGTTTAGTAGCGCTACACATAAGAATTCTTGCCATTTAAGTTCGGTAAAATTCTTGTGTCTCCCTATGTTTATGAATATTTCAATCCTATCCTATGTTATGATGAAAATGATCCATATGTATTCAAAAGAAAATTTATGCTTGGTATACTTACTGGGATTTTATAAATCTCACTCCACGATATTTACCATTTTCAGATAATTGAAGGTTCGAGGCGGTCAACATGGAAGTGGCAAAAGTGGTTAAGATTGATGAGATAATTATGTTGAACTTTATGTAAGAAAATTATGTTCTATTTTTATTCACAAATAAAATTATGGGATTCTAATTATTCTTTTGAATAATTTTACATTATTATTTAAGTCTCGATAATATGATATGAGTCACTTTTTGTGGCACTCGAATGGTCGAGAATTCGGGTCGTCACAGAGATAGACAACTATCCCCGTCGAAGAGAACTATCACCAAGGATTTTTGTTAGGTAAGCATCTTAAATGCTAAATATCTTTCAAAAATATGATATGAGAGAGAGAGAGAGAGAGAGAGAGAGAGAGAGAGAGTAGAAGAGGGAGATTGACACAAAAATACAATATTTATTGTTGAATTTGAGAGAGAGAGAGAGAGAGAGAGAGAGAGAGAGAGTAGAAGAGGGAGATTGACACAAAAATACAACATTTATTGTTGAATTTGCATCCTTCAAAAGTAAATGTTGACACATCAATTTTGTATCATCCATCTCATCGACATGTCCACTGGATATTCAAAGTAGAAGATAACATTTGAAATGCTCTAAATATGTGCCAAACTATATGTCTATGTGATATTTCCTAGACTGTGATAAATAGTAGAGTGGTCTTGTTCTAATTTTTCAGTTCAAGATGTCTTAAGCATCCTTGCTCTGAAAGGTCTCTTTTCCTAAACATGTCAAATCAACCCTAACCCTGTTACTATGATATGAAAATTTGTAGTTGTCGATTTTTGATGGAAAACACAAACGAATTTGAGTTACGTAGATTAAACTTTACTGTTTTTCTATTTTGTTACTAACTAGATGAATCTGACTATTGTGGATTTGTCTGAACTGTAAAGTACAGACAGAAACACGTGAAGTTTTGTTCAGCTTAGGTCTAGATGAATTTAGTTCTCACAAATTTGTCTGTGTAATAAATTGTCAACAGAAATATAGAGCGATACAGAATTGTAAAGCAAACAGAACATGATATTTGAGCTTAACATGAAAAAAATGCTTCCAACGAAAACCCACGTGCCAGCAACCTACGAAAATCAATCACTAGTAAGAAAAAGATGTGACGCAGTTCAATGAAACTACATGACAAATTTACACAAAAAATTATCAAACACCCATGGAATTAAATGAATCACTCCCTGATTCTTCGATGGCGTGTAATGTAAGATAACGTCCCACCACTCTTCAGTCTCTTCCCTTGACACTGCACAGTACTTCAGTAAATTCTAACTCCCGTTCTATCTTGATGCAAACCTCCCGTTTGATCTTTTCCTAAAGGTATTCTCTCACTCTAGTGATTGAGATTCCTCCAAGAGATCCTTTTAGATTTGTCTTTTGAAGATTTTCTTTCGCATGAATGTATAAGTACTAAACCTTTATGATGTTCATGCAATGTAGAAGTCACCAAAAAGGAAACCTTGTATTATTCTTTGATCTATAACAAATTTTCAGCTTTCAAGCTTGAGGGAAAATGTCCCCCTTTGAGTTAATTTATGCACACACGAGTTTCTTGTCCTCTTAGAATTCTAGTTGTGCAAAATCTCTATTTCCTGAAATATATCAAAGATAATTACAAATTAATAGTGATAAGGTAAGATAATGATTTAATAAAAACAATCCTACCTAAATTGAATCACTTACTAACTAAGTGATAGAAACAAACTTGGACTCTAAGAAATATTATCTTAGAATTTTCAGCCAAACAAGAATATTTGCAAAGCTAAAACATTATCTCATACAAAAACATTTATCATAAACAATAAGCGATAAATATAGCAAGTTTATAATATATCTCCAAGTAATAAATCAATATCATAATAATAGGAGATAACACAAGTCCAATTAAACAACTAGTAATTTAATTAAACTTAATAAATTAATCAACAAAAATATTTAGTAATTAAATTAAATTTATCAAATTACTAAACTTTATGAAAATAGAAAATGCTAACTTAAAACAAGTTACCAATTTACTAAACTTTACATTATTTCCTATTAAGAACAATTTACTTCTTATAATTGTGGGATTGCACCCCTTAAAGGCTTGATTCAATTATCATTTTTACCGCTTTTTGGGACATTGTCTCAAGAGGTTTGTTCTCACACACAATCATTAAGTTTACTTGTTTTGCATGAAACCAAGAGCAAAACAATTTGGCATGCCAAGTGAGACATTGGTGTAGAAGTACAGTTAGAATGTCTCTGAAAAGCCTTATTGCTCATTGAAGACTTACATTCTAGATTTTTCCCCCCGGCTCGTATCATAGAACTAAATTGTCTTGATCGAACAGGAATTGGCTAACAAAGACGTGGTCAATTAGCGCTATGTGTCTTCTTTGGTGGAACGATTGGAGGGCTAGAAAATTGGCCAAAGTCCAGAAGCAGCCATTTTGAGCCTATGATAGAGCTTAATCCCAATGTGATGCGATCATTGCTTGGAGACTACATAAGACTTGATGGAATATGAGAGACTTCAAAACACTCATAACAATGAAAGACTTGTTCAAACTAGAATTCTCATTATGATAATATGGTTAGACAACTAGGCACATTTAATGAATTAATGACCAAGTTGATAAACCTTTTTAGCCACTCAATTGAATTCGTTTCGTCTTTAGGAGGCGCTCACAATACCCAAACAAGAAATATTAACCTAGCGGGTAACAACCTCCCTTTAGGATATGCCTCAGGAATTATTCAAAGTAATGAAGTGACACATGTTGGTACGTTTAATATGGGGGCGTTTTAAACATAAGGGTAATAGCCAAAATGAGTGTAAAAATAACAATCGTCTAATGAATAAAGGAAATTAGATGATAATCAAATTATTAGGAGAAACAGTAAGATTTGGGGGGGGGGGGGCACATGATCAATCCTGCTCCAAACAATGGGGGAATTCCACATGTTAAAACACCTATAGTATCTTACATACCCTAGCCTATATGTATACCATATTATCCTAATGCCTTATTGAAGGAACAAATAGTTGAAATCCTACAGGATCAGATCGGCCCAAAATCAAGATCCATTATACGACCAACATAAAAGGAAACCTTACCCTGATTGAGTTGGTCATGCTTACCCATGGCCATGAGGTTATAGAATCTTACAATTCTCACTATTTACAAGTTTAAGAGAAGTATCCACTATGGCACATATTGGAAGGTTTACCCTTCAATTTGGAGAACTTAGTGATTATCACAAATCGATAATGTTTCCTAGTTCCTTACATGTATAGCTTTCTTGAGGTTAATCAATTTGTCAGTCAACTTGGTTCAAAATTGGAGCCAAATGGAACAATTGTTCAACGTCAAACTTTATAAGTTTGAATCAGAGGAAACCTAAACAAATTTGGTTAATCTTAAGCAGTTACCAAATGAGTAGGTTGAAACCATCATTCAATAGTTCAAAACAGCTAGGAGCAACAAGTGTTTTGTTCCTACAATGAAAAATGAGTTTGTAAAAACTGCTCAAAGTTGTTTAAGTTTTGATTTAAAAAATTCAAAGAGAGAGGATTTCTAAATCTATTTCAATTAAGCTCTAATTTTGTTCGATATGAATGATTCTTGGTGGAAGAAGAACAAACGAAAAACTCTAGCAAATGTACCAACTATAGAGATGGCAAACAAGTCACAACCTGCTTGACTCATACTACTCACGAGCTCTGGTACGAGCCAAACAAAGAATGAGAAAAATGAGATGAGCTCGCCTCGGCTCGTGAAAAGGTAGACTGCTCGTGGCAATGAGCCAAGAGTCTTTTTTTTTTTTTTATGAAAAATGTATAAAAAAAATTAATGGCTCGTGGCTTGGCCCAGGAACCGCGAGCTCAAGGCACGAGGGCTTAAAGGGCCGAGCCTTGCCATCACTAACCTATTATAGAGATCCTAATTATGAAATGCATGAAATTGAGGCAGGATTGGTTGAAGCTTATATATGTTTGGCCGAATTGATTAAGGGGAAAACTCACAAATGCAGAGTACTAGTTAAGCTAGAATCAAAATTCAAAAATAAGGGATTGAACGAAAAAAGTAAAACACTTAGAACGTTTTCGTTCGATGTAACTAAGGATGAAGCAATACTCGACCAACTTTATAAAGATAAATAAACAAAGCTGAGTAATAAATATAAGTTGTCAAGCCCAGAAAAGATTAAGGGAAAAAATATTGTAAGTGGCATAATGCTTGGTGACATATGACTAACAATTATTTGGTGTTTCATAATGTTTTATAGGATGTCAATGAATCTGGACGATTTATGTTGGATAACAAAAAAATGGTGGTAGACAAGGATCCATGACCAAATCCCATTGGGAATGAATATGGTCATCCCAAATATGAAGAAACTGAATTTGCAAAAGTTCAAATTAGAATTGGATGAAGAAGAGGACAAGCCATGAGCTAGTGCTTTTGAGAAACTAGTGCCCAAGGGTATTTATGGTAGTTGATCCAGATAAAACTAGAGAATGTTTGTGTGTACACTGCCAGAAGAGTATTAAGTGGGCAAAAAAGGTGGAAGTGTTAGAAATAATTTGTGTTTTGAGAGAACGCCCAACTCTACGGGGAATGCTCCAATCTCGTCCAAAAGGTGAGGACGTTTAGATCATAGGTACACAGAGTCAACACATGATGCTCTTACAATAATGAAACAGTCCCATTTTGATCAATTGACCATAATGCAGCAAAGAAATTACAATCAAATGATGCGCCGCAAGTATGGCATGGTTGGCCTAAAAATCCAAAGAGTGAAGTCAACATCATTGATTATATCATTCCTGGAGATGTGAATGAAAACAAAAAAGGACTAAAGAAGCTATTAATAAGGGTACAAAACCCAAATATGGGGTATATCAAGTTTGAACAGAAAATGAAGGATGAACATGAGGACGATACTGACTGTCCAATTACTATTTGGTTCGGCACATTTCCCCTAATTGTGGCCAATAATTACCTTATATGAGAGTTTAAAAGCAGTGAAGAAGTGAAGAAGAAGCAACCTTCACTATCACTAGGGCTAGTGGGGAAGAAATTTTTGTGAATGATGATATAACTGACATAAAAGAAGAACTTGACTGGAGGACAAAAGCCAAAAGAAGAAGAATTTCTCATAAAAAGGCTACTAAAGGAGTTGTATGAAAAAGGTAATCCAACTGTTAGTATGTTGTGCTAGCTATCAGGGCATGCATTCAATTACTACGTGTTGTATGGAAAAATAAAATTAAAACGAAGGTGCCACGATCGGTAAAGTATAGGGCACCACCCATGATAGCACAATTGTATATAGGTTGGGGAGAACCTTCTAGTATAACACCACCACCTATAGGTTGGAGAGAACCTTTCAGTCTAATCAAACCACTTATAGGTTAAGTAGAACCTTTCAGTGCAAAGTCACCACCTTCGGTGCTATCATTTATAGGGTATTGGTCTAGTGGATGCCTATAGAATTTGGAGAAAGACTTGCTTGGAGAAGAACAGATGAAGATAGAAGCACCATCACAATCACTAATCTCGATAGTAAAAAGAGAAGTTTAGATGACGGGGACATGATTGACGTGGAAGAAGAGATTGATCTAAGGGAAGAAGCGAAAATAAGGAAAATATCATATAGTGGGTTGTCAAAAGAGTTGTATGAAGTAGACAATCCAGGTGTAGCTTTCAAGGTGAACTTTCATGGAAAGATAAAAAAAAAAGAGTTCGTCGAGGATAAAAGTACAAGAAAAATGTTAAGAGAGAATTGTCTAGTACAACACCATCATCGTGGGGGTACTGAAGAAGTGATAGTTATGAGTGTAACAGAAAAAGAAGAGGCCGATGTTAAGTTAAACATAAAATGAAAATAAAATTAGCTAAGAAGGTGATATTTAAGAAACCACCTTAAAATTGACTAAACACCTGATGCCATTTTATATTCCTGGGTTAGTTAATGGAATACACGTGGTTAAGGTATTTATAGACAAATCAGCTACAATCAACGCTATTCCTTATAGAATGCTAAAAAAGTTTGCCAAGTCAGAAGAGGATATCATTACTACAGAAGTCATTCTGACCAAATTTAATGAAGGAGCAACGTCAGCAAAATGAGTTGATTCCGTTAGATATAACAGTGGGTAGTACAACCAGGACTACAATTTTCATTGTGATAGATTGACCCACCAATTACAATATCCTACTTGGATGTGATTGGATCCATGGAAGCAGGTGTATATCATCTTCTCTCCATCAATGCTTAGTGTTTTGGAATCAGAGGGATGATGCTAAAATCGTCCATGCCGAAAGTTGGTCTTTTTCATCAGAAACTAACTCAGTAGATATTTCATGTATTTAGGAAACTATGTACCAGTAAGAGTGGTACAGGATGGCCAAGAAACAACAATAGTACCATAGAATGATAAGTCATGTTCTTTAGAGGCTTTAGCAGACTTGTTTAGTCAGATAAGGCTAAACATAGTGGCGTTTAAAGAGCCAGTCCTTGACAAAAAAATCCAACAAGAGTTCATGAAGAGTTCCAAAATAAATTTTCGCGTTTTTCTAATTAATTTATGTTTTATTGATTATTTCCCATTTTCTTGAATTCTTAGCAACTAGGGTTAGGGTTAGACATATTTTGACATTATATTATCAATTTTCTATCATTGTAAACACAACTTGGAGAATGAATTGAATTATTGAGAGATATTCTTGTGAAAGGTGATTCTTCCCTTTTTCTTGTTCTTCATGAACATTTTAACTTATCAAAGAGTTGACATCCCTTGTGGCATTTACCAATCTTGGTTTTTTATTCCGCATCGTTTCCTGTGTCGTGAATATTGAGTCAATGTTTTATCGTCAATCTATCTTTTCTTTACCATTATTTGTTCTTGATTTCTTGTTTCTTATGTTTGGGTTGAATTTAGATCTTTTCTAGGTTATTGTTATTGTTTATTCCGCGTTTTCGCCGAGATTCCCGTGTGGGGTTTGATAAGTGTGCTTTACACACTTATTTAGTTCCTAAATTAGCAATTTAATTGACAAATGAAGCAAATAGCTACTTATAAATTGTGTTTTTCTTGTACAATTAGGTACAAACTCAATTGGAAAGAAAATACACAAGATCGGAGAGCAATTGAGCGAAAATAAGAGCAATTTCGATGTCCAAGGACGTAATTGAAAGAAATCAAAAGTATGGAGACTCAATTGCAACATCTCAGAAAGATGGAGGACCTACTTTGCAAATATTTCAAGGGCATATTTGTTTTAAAAGTCAAAATTCGAGGACTAAATTGAAGAAGACCAGAAGTTGGAGGACCCAATTGCAAATCATGAAAAGGATGGAGCTGCAGGTGAACCACGCGATCGCGTGGAGCTACAATGTCGCGTTCGCGAACTAGGCCACAGATCCAACCTGAGATTTCTGCCTAACCACGCGATCGCGAGGCACTCAGCCACGCGATCGCGTGGGCAGATTTTTACACAATCGGATTTTATTTTCTGTTTTTAGTATTTTGAGTTAAGGCTGCGTTTGGCTCGTTTGGGGCGCGTTTTTGTACCTTTTTTAGGTCAGATTTTTGGGGGTATTTATACCCCCACTTCTCTCTTCACTTTGGATCCCCATTTTTATTGACAAAAACCCTAGCCCCCTTCCCCCTTTTCTCTCCTCTTTTCTTTTCTTTGTTTTTGATTTTGTTTGTAAATTAGTTGTAGTTTAATTTTGATTTCTAAGTTACTAGTAACCATTGGAGCAAAGAAGCAAGAAGTAAGTGGAAATACAAAGCATTGTTGAAAGATTCTTGGAGCAAAAATCAAGGGAAGTGTTGTATTTCATTTTTCTTGTATTTTTTATCCTTAATTTCTATATTTTGTGATGTATTTTCATAAACCTTATCTTTTGTGAAATATTTATATAATGGGCTAGTCATTTTATGTTGGGATGATTGATGTAACTTAACTTAGTTTAAGTAATTTTAATGTTTGGTTATTAATTTTGAGCTTATTTCATGTGTATTTGCTATTGAGATTATTCCATGTGTTTGATTGATCACCAAATATATGTTTTGTGAAGTGTATGTGAATCTAGAGATATTATGCATTTTAGACCAAATAACAAATGCTCTAGATTCTTGTTAAGGATAGAGATATACCTTAAACCCTAGATGATCCATTGAGCTATTTTCACAAAGAGTTAATGCAATTGATTGGGCTTTAATCGACATAGAGATATAGTATGTTAAACCAATTGATTAGGGTTAATTTCACTCGAGAGAGGTAATTAGCTAAACTTGGAAAATCGGGTCTAACATTGTAAATGAGTAATTTATTAATTTGCATGTGTTGAGAAATTACTTAAGCAAGAGTTAAGTGAAATCATGAATCCCAACTATTTTATCGTCCATTTTCCTTATTTTAATTCGGTTTAGAATTATTTTCTTTAATTTAGAATTTACAAAAATCCAACTTTTAATTGTGTGTTTCCTTTTATTGTTAGAATTAAATTAATTAAAGTTGTATAATCTAAAGTAAACATTCCTCGTGGGATGGACAATTCGGACTCAAAAAGTCCACTTTATTACTTGTACGTGACCCGTGCGCTTGCGGTACACTATTTTGAGCGAACAAAGTCCAAAAACGCGCCCCAAACGAGCCAAACGCGGCCTTAACTCAAAATACTAAAAACAGAAAATAAAATCCGATTGTGTAAAAATCTGCCCACGCGATCACGTGGCTGAGTGCCTCGCGATCGCGTGGTTAGGCTGAAATCTCTCGGGTTGGATCTGTGGTCTAGTTCGCGAACGCAACATGGTAGCTCCACGCGATAGCATGGTTCACCTGCAGCTCCGTCCTTTCATGATTTGCAATTGGGTCCTCCAACTTCTGGTCTTCTTCAATTTAGTCCTCGAATTTTGACTTTATTACAAATATGCCCTTGAAATATTTGCAAAGTAGGTCCTCCATCTTTCTGAGATGTTGCAATTGAGTCTCCATACTTTTGATTTCTTTCAATTACGTCCTTGGACATCGAAATTTGCTCTTCTTTTCGCTCAATTGCTCTCCGATCTTGTCTATTTTCTTTCCAATTGAGTTTGTACCTAATTGTACAAGATAAACACAATTTATAAGTAGATATTTGCTTCATTTGTCAATTAAATTGCTAATTTAGGAACTAAATAAGTGTGTAAAGCACACTTATCAGGGTTGCATCATCTGGTATCAGAGCTTGGATCTAAATTTAGTTCTTGATTTTTTTTTCTTGAGTTTTCTTGTTTCTTCTTGTTCTTCGTGCCAGTCAAGTTTTCCTTAGTTTTGATCTATAAAAAATCATTCCAAAAATTTCAGAAGTATTTTTCGAGTCTGTTTCTCATCCAAATTCAATTCTTTTTTCTGCCATACTCGTAGTTAAATTGTCTAATAGTTCAAAAAAATGTCTTACAAAGAGGGATTCACATCATCATCTTCTGTGGGTGACAAAAAACAATTAATGGGTGTGAACATGAAGGTTGAGCAGGGTAATGATGAGGTTGCTGCAATGCGGGAACAATTTGAGAAGTTGATGTATTAGATGGAGAAACGGGGTGCAGAACATAATCAATGACATCGAGAATAATCTCATAGTGGTTCTAGGGTCAGAAGAGGTCATCGACATGAGGTTAGTATGGATGATGAGGGCATGAGTAGTGAGAGTGGTAGTGTATCTTCTGTAGCGAATGCGTGAAAGAGGGACATAGGAGAAATGTATGGAAGGAGGTATGATAGGGAACATCGTGATGCTAGAGGGCATCGTGGAGGTAGAGATGTTGTGCATGGAGACCTTAGGAACATTAAAATAAAAATTCCTTTGTTCCAAGGCATGAGTGATCCCGAGGCATACATGGATTGGGAAACAAAGGTTGAACGAATTTTTGATTGTCATAATTATTTTGAAAAGAAGAAGGTGAAATTAGCAGTGATTAAATTCACTAATTTTGTAAATATTTGGTGGGATCAGGAACCTTGAGAGGCCAGTGGAGACTTGTGATGAATTAAAAGCCATAATGAGGAAGCGGTTTGTGCCAACTCATTGAACTACAACATTATGTGGAACTAAAGGACATAATGCATATGGAAATGAAGGTGGAAAGGCAACTAGGGCGAAAGGGGGTAGCAAGACACTCACCGGTTTCTTATCCCACATCACAACCGAAGCGGGAACACAATGATGATCATATTTCGAAAGGAAGGAAGGAACCTACAACAAAATGTAAAAATATTTCTGATCCTCAACCTAATAGGGATAGGAATATTAAATGTTTTAAGTGTTTGGGTTTGGGTCATATTGCATCTCAATGTTCGAATAAACGAGTGATGATTTTGCGTGATAATGGTGAAATTAGTTCGGAGGATGAATTTAAGGGAATACCTAAGTTAGTGGATGTTGGGGTTAGTAGTAGTGATGATGAGGGGTTGACCTATGCTGTTAAAGGTTCACTTGTTAATCGGCGTGTCCTTAGTTCTAGAGTTAGGGTGGATGAAATCGGTGAGCAAAGGGACAATCTATTTCACACTAGATGCTTAGTGGGTGAAAATGTTTGTGGTTTGTTGATCGATGGGAAAACTTGTACTAATGTGGTTAGTACATTGTTGGTTGAAAAATTTGGATTGCCTAAATTGAAACATTCTAGCCCTTATAAATTGCAATGGCTGACGGAGTCGAAAAAAATTAAGGTGAATAAGCAGGCTAGGGTCAATTTTACCATCGGGGGTTACAAGGATGAAGTGGTTTGTGATGTGGTACCTATACATGTTGGACATATTTTATTGGAAAGGCCTTGGCAACATGATAGAAGGGTGGTGTATGATGGGTTTAAAAACCAATATTCTTTTGTGAAAGGTAGAAAAAGAATCACACTTTCTTCTCTATCGCCTAAAGAGGCCCAAGATGATCAAATGAAAATAAAAAGTGAGTTTGAGGGAAAAAATAAGAGAGTTGAGGCCACGACCTTTGAAAAAGGAGAGGAAGTGAAAGTTGAAAACAAGAGAGTTCAGGGCCACGACCTCAGAAAAAGAAGAACTTGAGTGCAAATGGAAAAAGAAAAGAAAGTCCACCCCCAAAATGAATTTTTTTACACAAATATTAATGTACAAGGATTCTAGCCTTGCACTTAACCAATCTAACAAACCCCTCTCCAGTTTGGTTAATTCTGTTTTTCAGGTACCCAAGTCGAATTCAAAAACTACAGTGGGAATTGAATTTAATATAAAAAGGGCGCAGGTCAAGGAGTCCAAATGATGCACAAAGTCCCCGCATAAATACCAACTCAGCATGGTCAAGCATAAGCATAGGTCCAAACGCTAATAAACCCAGGAGTTGCAAGAGGATTGGATAAATTTGAGATTTGAGGTCGAATCCTTTTCAAGAGAGGGGGAATGATGTGATCTGGGGTAGGAGATCAAAGGAGAAAACAAGCTACGGGTGATTTCATAACAATCTACATGGAAACACAAGCAACTTTCGTGTTGGGCTCGAGTCGAGAATCAAACTGAATCAAGTTGTTTCAAAGGGACGAAGACTATTGCCTCCAGAATAACCACACAACCACATGGTAGAACCTGGTCCGCGATTGTGCCATCGCATAAAAAACAAGGCAGAAGCTACAATGATAAACCACGCGATCGCGCGATTCACCTGAAACCAGATTTTCTCTCTCTCTCTGTTTTTTTTATAATTAATTTCTGTTTTATTGATTATTTTCCGTTTTCTTGAATTCTTAGCAACTAGAGCTAGGGTTAGACGCGTTTTGACATTATATTATCAAGTTTCTATCATTGTAAACACAACTTGGAGAATGAATTGAATTATTGAGAGATTTTCTCGTGAATGGTGATTCTTACCTTTTCTTGTTTTTTATGAACAATTGAACTTATCAAAGATTCTTGCATCTTTCTGCGTTGTGAATATTGGGTCAAAGTTTTATCGTCAATCTATATTTTCTTTTCCATTATTTTTTCTTGATTTCTTGTTTCTTATGTTTGGGTTGAATTTAGATATTTCCTAGGTTATTGTTATTGTCTATTCCGCGTTTTCGTAGAGATTCCCAAGTGGGGTCGCGTCAGAAAGTGACTTGAATGATGTATCAAGGACTTGGGGATAGATTGGATATGATTGAGAAACAGGGGTTTGTCAAAGCACATCATCCTCTGAAAGTGATCAACTTGAGGATGAAGAAGAAACTCATCCAACATTTATCAACTAACTGCTGAATGAAGAGGTAAGTCTGAAACTTGTATCTATTTTAAAAGAATATAATGTCTGTTTTGCGTGGGATACGACAAGAATGCCCGAGTTATATAGATAATGATTGAACTTAAAATACACACTAAACCCAATTATAGATCCCACAAGAAACATCCAATGATGTTTGCTCCAAACATTATGCTCGAAGTAAAGAAGGAGATTTGACTCCTGTTAAAAGCCAAATTTATTAGAAGGGTCAGGGATGTTAAATTACTGTCCAACATAGCCCATTTTATGAAGAAAATGGTAAAATGAGAGCGTTTATATATTTTAGGAACCTGAATCTAGTAACGCCCAAAGATGAGTACCTTATATAAGATTTATTCATTCATGGATAAGTACTCTGGATCAGTGTTCTAAAACGCGCGCACAGTGCGTGTGCGCTCCTACGCACGACGCGCTCCTCTCGTATGCGTTTTTGAAAATTTTGTTCTAAAAAGCGCGCGCGCATAAGCGCGCACAATGCGTGCTGAAGCGAGCTTAAGCGTGCATTGTGCGCACTTAAGCATGCCCGATGTGCGCAGTTGCCATTTTTTTCCCTTTTCTTTTTACTTATTCAAGTATGGGTAAAATTTAAATCAAATATTTAGGAATTAAAAAACGCTTTTTAACGCTTACTCTCGCTTAAGCTTCAAAAGCTTGACTTTTGGGCTCCACGCTTCGTCACGCTTCATGCTTTCTAGAACACTGCTCTGGATACAATCATATTTATATTGCCTAAAATGACATTTGTAAAATAGCCTTTAGGGTGTCCATGTGCTTTAGGATGTTACGAATGGGTAGTAATGTCATCCGGCCTGAAAAATGCCAAGACAACTTATTTTGACCATTTAAGACGTATGTTTACTTGAATGAATGAGACATTATAAGTTGAAATTTAATTATCTAAAATGTGCTTTTGGAGTAAGAGCTGGAATTTTTATTTTTCTAAGTAGATTCATTTCTAATTGTGCAAGCCGAAAAGAGCCGTTTCACCACTTCTAAGACTGAAAATTCTAGACAAGTTTGTCTGAAATATAGAAAATTAAGAAGCTTTTGACAACCTCAAAACTTACTTATCAAGACCATCAATTATGGTTTCTTCTAAATGAGGACGATCAATGAAACTATATACATCAGCTGAAGAACAAAATTAATGGCCTATTTGCGGCTTCTGACAGTGTACTTAGTTTGAAATTTCAAAAATAAAATTTACAAAGCACATGTTTTCTCACCAAATATTACATCAAATGGTTAGTATCACAAACATCTTATGTATAGAAAATGGGGATGTCGAAGATTGGAGTGAGGACATTAAAAAGCTTCTACAAATCTAACGGCAAGGCATAAAAGAAGTTAAAGTTGTGATGTCCAGATAGAGTGCTATTAAAGTGTGTTAGTTTTTCAGAAGCCAAAGTTATAACGGCTGAACTACATGAGAGTATGTGGAGCCCATCATGTTGAAAATAAAATGAGATGGTTGATAATTAGAAGAGGCTATTTTTTGGTCGAAAAGGGTATGAAGTGTGGTCACTATGCCAAGAGTTGCTTGGCATGCCAGAAACATGGGTCAATCTAGAGAGCCCAGCAAGGGACATTGCCCCTATTATTATACCTTGATCATTCAAAGGTTGGGCTTTGGACTTGATGGGTAAAATTTACCCATCTTTGTCCGTACAACATATATTTGTCATAGTAGCCCCGCAAATTTCTGTACTATGTGGGAGAGAGTCACTCCCCTTAGAGATATTTCACAAGAAAGCATTATTTACTTTATTAGAGATCATATTGTATACATGTTTGGAATTTCCCAGACCTTAATGATGGATCATGAGACTTCGTTGAATTGTGAGAGGTTAAGCAATCCTTGAGCGAATTTGGAATTGAGTTGGTAAATTCAACACTATATTATGCCCAATCTAATGATCAAGCTAAGTCATCAAAAAGTGCTCAAAAATAGTATTAGAAAATGATTGATGACAATGCCAGATAGTAACATGAATATTTAAATCATGCTTTATGAGCCTATAGAACATCACCTCGCTCAAGTACTAGAATTACAAATTTTTAGTTAGAATACTATTCAGCAATTTTGCCTATGGAAGTCAACATCCAATCCACCAAATTGACTTTGCAAAATTATTTAAACCATAAAATTTACACTAAAGCCTTGGTCAAACTCTTTTAGATTTGGATGAAACAAAGTCAGACGTCCTAAATATAGAAGCCTAAAAAGTAAGGATGCCCAATTATTATAATAAGAAAGTTGTGGCCATTTTTTTAAATTTTTATTATTTTTTAATTTTTTTTATCAAAGCGAGCTAGTGTGGAAGGATATATTTTATTTTGATAGCATTGATCCTGATTTTGGGAAGCAGTCACCAAATTGGGAAGGAACATAAAAGAGAAGATGTCTTGCATTATGGGGCATCCCACTTAAATGATTTAAATGACATGTTCATATTAGAGTGACTAATAAGAAATATTTTGTAGCGACCCAGAATTTTTACGCAATTTATAATTATTTTAATATTTTGAAAATTGTGTCGCTACTATTTCACCTATTATTTTGAAGTTAACGCCGCGACGAATTCGTCTAGCCAAGTCAAGAAATATCGAATTTGTTCGATTTTAAATTAAAATCCGAATTTCTAAAAATTATGTTATTTTAATTATTTATTCAAAGTATTATTTTTAAAATCATTTTGAATTCCAAATTTATTAAAATATCCCAATGATCCTTATTCAAATTATTTCAAGTCCAAATACGTATTTCAATTTTATTTCAAAATTTATTTATTCTCAAATGTATTTTTCAGTCCAAAATATATCAGTTTTAAATACATTTTCAAATCAAAGTTAGTTCAATTTTAGTTAAGTATCCTAAATTAAGCCTATTTAACCTAAATCTAATCACACCCGTCGTTTTATATTTTTCCCCACCTTTACACCTAATATTCTCCAACACCATTATTATCATCAACTACAACTCCAACTCACGGCCAACCTCACAAGTTGCTTTTCTTTCCACATCACATGGCACAACTCACATTTCCCTACCTCTCTTTATCATCATCATCGGCCACCCCCATTTTCAATAACAAAAAAAAATAGAATAAATCATTCTCATGATGTTTCCACTCAATTATTTTTCCCTTTTTCCTCCATTATAATCACCACCTACAGCACCTCAACCACAGCTTTTAAACCCCCAATCTACCACCACCGAGCATCACCTCTCAAAATGCAGCCAGCCATTTTAAGTTATCCATTTCAACATCACTCCGTTGCAATATACAAATCATTTTCATCCCCACCTCAATCATCACCATCACCACCAGCAGCTCCACCACCAAACTCATCATCATCAATCAACACCATAACCACTAACCAGGTTCCAGCCTACAACCAATTCAGACCACCACCTCGCCATTTATCATCATCACCAATAAATCTATATCAATCCGCTACTGCCATTCAACACCAAATTGAATCATCAATCACCCAACAGCCATTTCGTCCAATATCAATCCACCACCAATGAATCACAGTCCGAACCACCACAATGCAATCTGGCCAGCCAAATTCTGTTTGAACCACCACCTAAACCTCTCTACCAAACCATGGTTTCAGCAACTCCAGTATCAACTCCTCTGCACTCACAGCCATTCCAACAAACTGCTGCCTATCACCATACACTACACCATCGACTTGCAACCAAAACAATCAGCATCATCATCATCAATGTCAAAACCACCGATCGCACACTGCCCTTCAGTTGGACACCCAACCGAATCCCAAACCTAGTCCCAAATCAATCATCCAAAATAAAAACCCAAACCAAGAAATAGATGAAGCCCAGTTACTCACCTTGACCGCCGCCATCTTAACCGGATTTTTGGTCGGAAGAACCGCGAACCCTAGCTTCGGTTTCACCTTAAATCGCCCCAAATCAGCCCAGAAACTATCCTAATTGCACATCGCCACTCACCGCCACCCTACGCCGGTGTTACGCCGGTGTTGCGACGGCTGGAGACTCCTTTTTCCTCCGGTTGAACCGCCGCGCTCTCCCCTCCTCTCCCCTGTTTTCAGACGAACGAATGAGAGAGAGGAGTAAAGAATTGATATTATAATATTTTATTTTCGAAATTTGCACTTAAGCCCCTCGAGTTTTAAAAAGGTTTTCAAATCAGTCCCCAACTTTTTAAGTTATCCATTTCAGCCCCCAAAGTTTTAAATGAGTTTTAATCAGCCCTTTCATTTTCAAAATCTATTATTTCAGTCCTTGCTGATTTACTTTATTTGATTTTAAGCCCAAGTTTCAAAGTATTCATTTTAATCCCTCAACTTTCAAAGTATCAATTTTAGTCCCTCAACTTTTCAAAGATATTCATTTTAGTCCTCAACTTTCAAAACATCAATTTTAGTCCTCAAATTATAATTTATCATTTTGAACTATATATTCGATATACTAAAGTGACTTATTGGCTAAGACGAAGCGTACGGAGAATTTAAAGAAATTGAAGTCGTTCCCGCTCAACTTTGCACTCGTCGGATTTGAGGTAGACTCGCACTTATTAATTGATTTAAATTATGATTTCATATAAATGTCATGTGACTTGTGAAAGTCAATTTTCAAGAAAATTAAGTATGTTTTATGAAAGGTAAATATACCTTATGTTTTTATGAAAAGTAAGTATACCCTATGTTTTTACGAAAATGTTTTATATGTTTTGGATCATTGCTATGCACATAAGAATTCTTACCACCTAAGTTCGGTAGAATTCTGTGTTTCCATATGTTTATGAGGATTTACCACCTAAGTTCGTAAAATTCCTGTCTCATATGTTTATGAGGATTTCGATCCTATCTTATGTTATGATGGAAATGATCCCTATGAATTTCAAGAATTATGTTTTGGTATACTTACTGTTATTATGATTTTACTGCATAAGAATTCTTGCCACCTAAGTTTGGTAAAGTTCTTGTGTCTCCCTATGTTTATGAGGATTTCAATCCTATCTTATGTTATGCTTTCAAAAGAAATTATGCTTGGCATAATTAAAATGTTTTTATAAGTATATGGTTTTCAAAGAGCTGTTTTCAAAGAGCTATTTTCAAAGAGCCTATGATTTGCAAAATATGTCCCGTGCTGTAATGCACAATATGAGTTTTATCAAGAGCAGTTTTATAAAGAAGCTCCATCAATGCCCATTTTATAAAGAGCCGGGATTTATGTGTTTAATCATCTTATAAATTAATTAATTTGCGATGAGTCTACTGAGTATTTCCCCCATGAAATACTCACCCTACTTTTTAACAGTTTTGCAGATTTCGGAGACGGTGGCGAGCGATGAATGATGGTGGCAATAATCGTTAAACGGTTGAAAGTTTGACGATAATGATTTCCGTATTTTCCAAACAATCGAATAATTTAGAGAAGTTCATTTATTTGAGAAATTATGACATTGGCAATTTCTTTACAAAATTAGTGGTTCGATTTACTATTTCAAATGATTTCATAAATGTTTTCAATTTTATCGACCATTACAGTTTATTTAATGTTGCCAAAAATGAATTTCAATTATTTCTTCCGCAAAAATATTATTCGAAAAATTTAGACAGAAAATGACGTAGTGAACCGGGTATACGGAACTCGGGGCGCTACATATTTAAAGAAACATGTTCATTCAATTTGGAAAAGTGAATAAGTAAATATTAAATAGGATGAAAACATCCAAAAAAAGCATGAGACCCATAATAAAACATTTATTTCATTATATTCATTGCGAAAGTACATAATGTGTTGGACGAATATGTCCTATCAAAGGAATCCTAGCTACTACTTAAATAATTACTCCAGCAAAGGACACATCGATGCCCAAACATTTTTCCAATCATCGTGCAGCTGAGCATCTGCTGATGTGACGTCAGCAATAACTACCTCCAAATCAACATGATTTAGTTTGTTATACCCGGTCATCTTAGCATTGGCTCGTTCAACCTCTTGGGTAGCAGTATGCTTCATTGCATCCTTACATGCCTTGCATTCTTTAATTCACCTTCGAATCTGGCATGCCTGTGCCTCAAGACATATCATGATGGAATCTTCTGTCATGACTTCAATGGAAAAATCATTCAGAGAGGACTTAACAGAACCAATCTCAATTCATAGCCTTTCTTTCCCCTCCCCGCAATTGACTGAAGGTGGTTTTTCCGTGTCTTCAGTTGTTTGAACCTTGCAATGATAAGGGTAACTTCATCTTTGACATCTTGAAGCATAGCCCTAGTACCAACTGGGTTTTGCAGAGTGGACAAAGACAGAAATTAGGTAATTCTGCAGAAGCGCTACTTAGCTTCTTTATATTCTCTATTTTAGTAGCTCGATTTACATTCAATCCAGGAAATATGTGTACGAAAATACCATCTCATTCAGTGCAGATTTCTCCAACTGAGTAGATACTTGAGGTATTGATATGGATGAGCAATTTTTATTAACTTCTAGTCATAAAGTAAGTCTTGAATGGATTGCAAGATTGAATTAGCATCCTACAAGTGCATAAGGTAACGTTAGAATGGGGTCACTAAACGAGGAGAAATCAACAATTTAAATATGCTCGATTTAAACAATGTAATGGAGAACTTACATTAATGGAAAGGGCTGAAGATGATACTATGTGCCTAGGGCGAGGAAGCACAGTAAGACCAACCTCACGTGTCTCAGCCACAGCAGAGTCTAGCCGGGAGACAACATTAGGAGATTTCTTCGATGGTTTGCCAACACTTGGAACTTTAGCCAAAGGGGTTTTCTTTGGACTATAAACTAAGGAAGGATAACAAAAAATAGAGCCAGAAGATGGAGAATTTATATCTAAATTTATGATGACATGTTCTAATATGAAAGGTTTAGATGGGGATTGTGCTAAGCAAGTTGGGATGGTTCAACAACAACTTAGCGACCTTAAAAAGGGCACATAGCAAAAATATTGGCTAGAAGAAATGGTCTCTGTAATATTTGGACAAATTTTTCTTGGGACAGTGTTCTAATGTCTATGGCAGAGAAGGAGTGGTACCTTAAGTTGAACCTACATGACCAATTTCTTCCTACTCCTTCCAAGAATCGAAGTCAAGTTCCTCAACAAATGAAAAATGAAACCTTCAGACAGTTCCACTTCTTCCCCCAAGACAACATGAATTTGGAGAATGTTAAGGCTTGGGATGGACGTTTCTACTGCATGTCATTTATACAAAAATAGAAATTAAGATATAAGTGTGTTAGAGAAAATAATGGAAAGTGCAAAGATGCATTCTTAGAATGCTCTTCTGGTTATGGGATAGATCATTTTTGTTCACTTGAGACTTTGCCTTTGGTAGTTGTTGATGACAGTCCATCACTTGGGTGGAGGGAAAGTTTGCACTCTTGGATGTCGTTTCCTTTTTAGATGAGGAGACCAAGGCAGGAGTGGCTCTTGGAGACTTTGGAGGGATGAGATTTAAGGAATAGAACACATGATGTATAGAAGAAGAGAAGGTCCTTGCCCTAACAGACGACCATAAATATGTCAAATGTCAGATGGATGGATGAGAAATGAGTAAAAGAAATAAAACTAAATTACTTCGCCAAAGTGGTGGCATAAGTCTGAACATTTCTAGTCTCACCAGCATTCGCCATAGGAAAGCGGTCATTAAAGTGAAGATTAATAGCATGGGAAAGGAACTAGCCAAGTTTGTACAAGGTTGAATTAATGGGCTGCAAAATTGGAAAAATTCACTTCAAACCTCTTAGAAAGTCATGGAAAAGGTCACGCCCAACCAAATTGAGACTAGTAAGAAATAGAATGACTATCAGAAGGAAGTTGTACAAGAGAAAGATGCCATTCACAGGAAAAGAAAGAAGGCAACAACATAAAAATTTCCCTGAGAGTCTGGCTGACTGAATCCAGTTTACATAACTAAGATCCATAGCAGGCAAGGGGGTGAGGGATGTTAGCAGAACCAAAGTTGGAAAAATATGCCCTAAGCCAAAGTTGGGCAACCTACAAAGGACTCGAGTTAGAGAGGAAAAGACCAGAATGGAATTGGTCTTGGAGAACGACCAAATCCCTATAAATGGTGGCCAAAGAAAAAGAATGTAGGCTTAAAGACCAACCATACACTAATATCCAATGGCAAGTTTGCAGTTAGGGATGTAGATGATAAACTTGCATAACCAATAATGAATGAACTCTTCTTGTTTAGTGTCATAATTGGGGACCTTGACACAAAGGTAAAGTTGTGTGAGATGATTTTTCTTGTAAGAGAGACACTGGTCAGAGTGCTAATATCAAGCAAAGTAACGGTAATGGGACTAAGAGGGAAGATGAAGGATTTATTCTCACTAGAGAAGAAACTTAAAGTGTTTGGGAAGAGAGAAGTGTCAAAGGGAGAGCTTGAACTGAAAGTTTAAGGAATTCTAAAATACCTGCCTTTCACGAACTTTTCCATGGAAAGTGCATGAGAAACCATGTGCCTAAGCCATTTTTGGAGGAATTTATCTAACATATGCCACGTATTGATTAAACTCAGAGAGCAAATCAGAGCTAATGCCATGATTTGAAAAAAGGAAGGTCCGCGAAGGTAGAAATATATAGGCTTAAGAAATCGTGCCAATGGCATCTTAATTGTTAAACAAGGGGCCCAAACAAAAATGGTCGGTGCTAGAATTTAGAGGGAAAAGATAATCACCAGTAATTAATTGCTCTTCAAACAAGATTTGGTAATCTTTGAAGGTAGTGATATTTGGTGAGGCCATTAGAGTAGAAGTAAAGTGGGGAAAGAATGAGACTTTGGAAGAAGATGAGGGTTGTAGAGAGAGTTTTGGAATTACAGAATGCTTGATAGAGGTGATGATGTGATCCAAAATAGGAGATCAAAAGAGAAATCAAGCTATCGTCGATACAACAGCAATCTACATGAAAAAATAAGCAAGTTTCGTGTTGGGCTCGAGTTGAGAATAAAACTAGATCAAGTTATTTCAAAGGGAGGAAGAATGGTGCAGCCCGACCAACCACGTGATCGCGCGGTGAAATAGAGGGCGTGATCGCTCGATGTCACCAAAATTTCACTCGAGGATTTTAGGCTTCTCCAAGCGATTGCAACAGTTTTGCTTGTGCGATCGTGCAGTTGAAGTGGAATAGAAATTTCGCGACTTTTAATTTAATTTCCATTTTAATTAATTGTTAATTCTATTATTGAACCATTGGCGGTTAGGGTTAGAATATTTGCATTTTTTGACCTTATATTGGTTTTTTTTTCATTCATTATTGATAACACAACTTGGATATTGATTGAATTGAGAGTTTTTCTCTTGAAAGGTTGCATTTTTCCCTTTTCTTGTTCTTCAAGAATACTATTGAACTTATCAAGGAAGTTGACATCCCTTGTGGCGTTCGACAATTTTGGTTCTTCATTCCGCATCGTTGATTTATCGCGTCATGATTGTTGGATTAAGGTCCTATCGTCTAATCTATCGTTACTTTTCCATTATTTTTATTCTTGGTTCTTGTTATTTTTGCTGAATTTAAATCTTTTCTATTATTTGTATCGTTATTCTGCATTTTTGTCGTGCTTCTCAAAAGGAACCGCATCAGATGAATATGATGGAGACCTCTTTTTATAAAGATACAACATGCTACTTATTCATGCATCAGTGAAAATTCAAAAGGTTCCCTTTGACTGTTGAAATCAAGTATTATATTTGGATGAAATTGAGAGTTACGACACATGATTGGATGCCAATCGATATGTAGGTAATAATTGTGCTGTACCATATGTACTAAATCATTTAACGTAGTCTACCATTAAAAGATTTCGAAAAGAAAACTTAGGTATTAAAAATAATTTAATAAATTTGCATTTATTACTAATCGATACAATTAAGTCAATTATTAACATTAAGTAGACCATATTGGGAGGTAATTGTAAACATCAAAATTGCCAAAAAATAAATAAAAGGCTATTGTGATGGAGACATATGGACAAGTAGTGCGATATGCCACCTAACATAGGGAGCAAATACGCTCAATAAGGGAGAATATTGTGAAATAGAGTTTGCCCAATTAGGACGAGGAAAGTAAAAGAGAACAAACATCTTGGGTGAAATTTTATTCAAACTGTTTCATAAGAAAAGGAGAATGTGGAGCATAACCATCATATCTAGTGGAGTAATACGACAACATATTTGAGCTGTTATCTCACATGACTATTTATAACCATCCATGATCTGACAATTACTAGCAAAGGAAGTTAACAGCTTGATGCGTTATTATAAGAATGCGAGTAATGGAACTAGAACATGGCAATTACAGATGAAGAGCAGTTTCAAAGATGTATATAAGCAAATGTGTATATAAGCAAGAAATCAAGACATTTACAAGAACCAACAAAAAAATAAACTCTTGAACAGAGAATGTAATTTTTTTTTTCCTTTGACGTTATTTCCTTTTTCAAAACAATTTATTTCTTGTAATTGTGAGCTTACGCTCTTTGAAGGCTAAATTCAACTCTAATTTGTACCCCTTTTGGAAGATTGTCTCAAGAGATTTATTTATTCACACAATCTCATCTGGGTTTAATTATTTGGCACGGAATCACGCTCGAGCACTAGGAATACGTTGGCACATTATGCATTGCACATGCCTTAAACTAGACATATTGCCCATTTCTTCTTGCATATCATGTTTGGCATTTTTGTACCCGGCTATGTTTTTAATCAATTTACCATAGTTTCTAATCGTATTAATTATTATTTCAACCTTATTAATTATTTTATTGAAGAAACGTGTCAAAATTTAATGTCTTCAAGCCTATAAAATACTTAGTTTTAGATGGAAGTCGTACTATTCAATGATAACCGTCATTTATTTTATGAAAAGTTATACTTATTTCACGTCTGTAATTAATAATTAAGTTTAATGATCATCATTTATTAACTAACAAGTCATAGATCATAAGCTGAACTGAACGAAATTACCTTATTTGAATTAGATTAACGTATCCACAATTGAAGTCAAATAAAATAGTAGCAACCAAATTGAAATCATGGTAAAGTATAAATATTTCATTGAACAAATTTTCTATGCACGGCTAACACCAAAGTGAAAAAAAATGCTTACCGCGAATAGAATTTACCCTTTTTCTGAATTAACACAACGATATAAGTTAGGTGCCTAAGGAAATAAAGTCCATTATTAAGATAATTTTCGGAGAATATGTAGTTAAAAAGAATGAATTTTTCTTAAGGCTTCCTGTGTTTGTTCCATTCTCCAGCCACTTAATTTATAGTCTTGTTTCCGTAGTGGACCAATTCAATTTACGTGTAATATTATTTTATAAGAGAATGTGTAATTGAAAACGAGTTTTTGAAAAATAAGTTTTTTCATAAAAATGGATATCAAATAAGGGCTTAACTTGAATAATAAAGTTGTGCTCGACTACGATTTTTCTTCTATAACAAAATATTGCCCCATAAATTATCAACAATGACTCGAAAATGTATGTATACCTTCTTTTAGACAAAGAACTCAACAACTCCTTTACCAAGTCCTATGAATTTAGATTATTTATTCTCCAAAGAATGATTATTGCAATTTCCAGTCATATGTACATGTATCAGCTTAACAATATTATCAGAATGATTTAAATTAAAATTAACCTGTCTAATCATGGAATATAATACATGGGATTTGGTAGCTTAAATGAACGGTCAGAGATTGATGAACCCAGCAAATCACTCCATTGATCTCCAGAGTTTCCCAGTATCCTATACCCCTCTTCAATCATCTCAACCCTCTTATGTGACTTATATATAGTTGCTGTCATTTTATGATCCTCTGGGTACCTGCACAACAGCAGCAGCATATATTTGATAAAGTCGACTCTAACATTAACGTCGAAAACAAGGTTACAATCTCGTATCGCCAAATACTGCGTAAACGATACTGCATAATTTAGGTTTATGAATAATGAAGACGATGCATGGCTAATGGCGCTTGGCTCATCCATAGAAATCGTATTAGTCGACATTATATAAGTTAGCCTCTGATTGGTAACCGTACTTTTTTTTTGTTTGTTTATAAACCAGTTTATATACAATTTTTCAAATTACTTTTTAACCACACACATTTTCTCTCTCCAAACTTCAACCACTACTTTTTACATCAAAATTACACACAAACCAGCTTATAAACAAAATAGTATTACCAAACATAGGCTAATTAAGCAGAAGAAATAAATACTTTAAAAACGGATCAAAGATGAAAAAACAATAATGACAAGTTGGTGACAGAGGGGAGCCACCCTCTAAGCTAAAGTAATCTTCAATGATGACTGCTTAAAAGTATCATATGTAAGCAAATGGTGAAAAGAAGCCGGTTAAAATGTAGAATGTTTCTTTTGACTTTTCAGTCTCTAAAGTTGATTTTGACAGGAGAACAGAAAATTGTTAAGAAAGTAGTAAAGTTTGGAAACTAGGAAAAATACCTTCTAATCAAACCCCAACACCCCCACCCAAAATGAGGGGCCAAGATTTGCTCTTTTTCATCATTAACTCACCTATGGCAACCAATTCCTCAACTACCAAGCTTAGTGATGAAGTACCTTTCTAAACTTCACTGGCCAACGAAAGAATTCTGTTTACTCGTCGCAAGAATCGAGTAATAATTTGAGATCCAAAATTTTATTTTATCATTAATTCAATCCAATCCAATCCTGTTCAGTTTTTTCTTTTTCTTATCAAATGAAGGTCTCAATTGTTATCTCACTCTTCATTTGTGAAAGATTGATATAAAGTGTGGGTCAAGCTAGGATAGCATGACCTGGACACAGACCAAGAATTTTTGTAACTTAGCTCAAGGTCTTTGTCAGTCGGACATAGTCTATGCAGAACGTAAATTGAACCTTGCATTTCACACCTCTGGTGAAAGTTACAGAAGATATCATCATTTAAGATCATAGATAATATCATTAATCTAGGTCCTCAAGGGCATAAATTAGTTGACATGTTCTTTTTGATTATTCAATAAAAAAGTTACTCATTTTTTTACAAGGAAGAAGAGATCATAGGTTATTTAGTGTCACCTAATGGCAATCATGGAACTCAACCAATAAAAAACAAATCGTAATGATTTAGAACCTATGTGCTAACATTGGCAATCACGAAACTAGAAACTTGCATGTATAATAAATATTAAAATGCCACATAAGAACTCACCATTGATGATGATTTTTAATACGAGTCACAAACTCACTTAAGCCCTATTTGGGATGACTTCTGAGAAGCTAAAAGCCGCTTTTGATCCGTTTGACATTTTTTTTTAAAAGTGCCTTCACTAGTTAGAAGAACTTTTAAATGAAGCTGGTTTAGTGTCCCTTTCTCTAAAAGTACTTTCGGAGTAGGAAGTTCTTTTATGAATTAGTTTTCAAACAAAAATTGAGTTAACATTTTCAGGAAGCTCTTCTATAGGAAGCAAAAGCCGTGTCAAATGGGCCCTTAATGTCATTGTACTGTCTAACTTAATACACTCTTAGCAGCTAATGTAGTCGTGAATTTGTTTTAAGGTTTAACAAAAAGATTATGAAAATGCTTTTGACGTATTTCAACAGAGTTTCAGCAATGCTGTGTACTTATGTGAGTCAAGTATGTTGCTGGAATCACGAGTGCAAAAAAAAGAAAATTGGAGTGAGAGACTAAGAATAAAAATGAAACAACTGTAAAGAATATCAAAAACAATAAAAGTATTCACTTTTTGTAGGCAGGAGGAAATCATTTCAGGAGGTTTGTTAAAATATTCAAGGTTAGAAAGATATGCAACAAAGCCCCACTGATAAAGCACTTATAATTTTAGACGAGCCAATGCTCCAAGTTGAGTCTCAAGGATAATTCTTATCTGTCTAGGTCAATGATAACATAAATATGAGGGTCAGAGGCTTTTTCCTAAGTTCTCTAAAGTGTGGGATCACTTATCCAAGGGCAACTTCATAGATAAAAACTTGATTTACCAACTAATATTGGGCTATAATTATTCGGATCTTAGGATGATCCCTAAAGGGAATATGTATGACCGCTCTTTGTCAATTGCATCAAATCCAAAGGAGATTTTATGATCTGTTTTATTTATGAGTGGGGTTGGGATAGAGGATGAGGAAGAGGAGGTGCTAGTGGAGTATGAGAACAATTTAAAGGAGGCAAAGATTTCATGAATGCTGCAAAGGATAGAGGTGAAAGACAATGAATATGAGGTAAAGGACGGAGAGGAGTAGTACGGAGATGCTGACACAGTGGATTAATTTTGATCAGGAATCTGACATTGAAGGCATTGTGGTGGAGTGTGAGAAGGAAAAAAAACATGAGGAAGAACATATAAGAATTTGGATGATGAAGATAATGATCAATGCGGTTTTGGACTGAAAAAACAAGCTCATATGAAAACTTAACAAGCCTTTTGATGGTACACAATAAAAGAGATGAAGATGCTACATTTTTCCAGATCGGGTAACCTAATATCTAAGGACCCCTTATTTATTTATATTTTAAGACTAAGGTGTCAAATCTACACCTGACTAATCCTGGGGGGAGAGCAGCCTTTGGTTTGCCCTCCAGATACAACTTATTCACACTTGGAGTAGACATTCGAGCAATGATTCTCCTCCCTATGAACCCCCTTTACGTAGTGCGGACGGGATCTTTAAAGGGGCGATAGGGCACACTACGACCCTGCCTCCATGAAACACTTGCTTTCCAACTTTTAAATACTTCCTTTCAAGAATCAAGATTCGAACCTCCGATTCTCTAGTTACAACTCCCGCTTTACCAGAGCACCATGCCAGTTGGGGCATCTAAGGACCCCTTCTTTTTTATGAGGGAATATGGTTCTAACCATGCCAAAAGATTTTCTCATTTTATACCACCAAGATTTCGGAAACGGGGGCTTGCTTTGTTGATATATAACTAATAAAAATCAATTGAGCTACCTTTCACATCTCAGTGTCGCCATAATAATTGATTTACAATTCCAGAACAATAGTAACTATAAATTCAAATTCTATCAAGGGGCCTTGCTCAATTATCTCCGTCAATACTTCAGTCTTACTGTACCAAATTAGCCTTTCCACTACAGTTTGAACTTTTGAAGACAGACTTCTAAATTCTGTCATATAATGAATTGCATTATTGTTTTATGAACAAGCATCTATATTTAACCCTGCTAACGCAATCAAAATGGAAGCTGGGCCGTGCCAGGCCTGGGAAGTTTGACATCCCTACTGCTAGGTGCATTACATCAATAGAAACTCAGTGGTCAAGGTTAATAACAAATAAAAGTGACTTATACAGCTAAAAGAATAAATAAATTCATATTTTTTGCTTAAGTTGGCAATGACTTCCAATATTTGTGTCTGCATAACCAAATTATGACCTGAATATGTTGCTTCTAAATGAAGGTTCATATGGAAATGCATTTCAAACTACAAAATGGGAGGCTCAATAATTATCATTCCTAAATGGACAGTAGCATACATTTCAATTTTTACAAATATTCCTAAACTCAGACTATGCAATTATGTCATGATGAAATATTCTCATCAAACTTATTTATTGCATCATTTTCGGCTTTCTAAAACTTATATAAAAACACATTCATTTTCACGATATATTAAGCATTATTTCAGTTAGTGAAATGAAACAAACCTTGCTCGTTGAAGAAAAACGAAATAAGACAACTTCATAAAAATCTAAAATCTAAAATTGTATTTGAACAATTTAAATACTCACCTCAATATGAGCTTATCCCAATCATGAAATCCGACCTTGATCAAATTATAAGTCGTAATATTTCTATGTCTTTCACTTCTACCTGTCAGCAAGATAACTTTGAATCCCAAGCTTAAAACCTCTTCATATAGCTTTAAACTGGATTTTATAGCAGGTGCCATTCCCTTCTCAACCCATTCATCAAACTTCATACTGTCAAAAATCTCCAACCTACAGAGTACAACATATATTGAATATAGTCCAAGAATAATTTCATAGCTACCCATTAATCAAATTCTCGCTATACCCAATGAATTGCATGAATAGATAGATAATTAAAATTGAATAAAATTCCGCACAAAGTCCAGAGAATTACTACAGTAACCTCAAATTCGAAATATAATTCCAAAATTCCCATACATAAATGATAAAATAGAATTATACCCATAACCATGTTCAGCATAATACGGAAGATTGGATAGAAGGGTTTCATCCACATCGAATATCCAAGCATCTTTCCCATCTCCTTTCAACTCCACACTCCTTGCATAAATCCCAGCCTCATTGGAGACCCTATCAAGATCAAATTCATAACTCTTTCCAGTCATGTAATCCTTGATATAATCAGCACATTCTTCTGGAATTCTCTTCCATGGGCTTAAATTATTGGCCTCCACAGCAAATCTCCAACTTGTACACTGCAATTGCAAATCTTCTATAAGACATTCTTTCAAATGGGTGTTTGGGTATTCAAGGATCGATGTCTTCAGAAAGATTTTTGAATTGAAGGTCTCTTGAGGAAAGGCAGAGGAGAAAAGGGACAAGAAAATAATAATCCTGTTAGAGAAACACATCGTGGAACAAAAAAATATGCTTACAGTTCCAAGAATATGATGCTATACTTTTCAACGGTGAAGGAAAATGACGTAAAATGAAGGAGCGTTCATGATTTCTTGGGAGGGGATTTTTGTTGTAAAGGGTGTGATGCTTTTCTTGATCCAGTCAAGAACAATTAATCCTTTTTGATTTTTAGAGCACTAATTGCCTATCGTGCAAGGGAAGTAATAGTAGAATTAAAGAAGGCAATTATAAAATTATAATTTTTTTATTGTACATATACACATTATGCATGCGTGCGTTGAATGTTTGTCATCGTTTGGGAAAATCGACAAAGTTGTGGTTTTGCCGAGTACAAGCCCCATTTGGATAGTTTCTTGGCCGTTAAGTTGGTTAGGTAATAGTAATTGAAATGGAGTTGGGATAATTGACACTAATCAACTGAATTCTTTTAAGAATTGGGTAATGCTATTTATCTCAAGGTTGATATCAATCTTAATTCAATTATCACACATTCATTAGAGAATGAGGAAGATGCCCATGTGCATATGCACAAACAATCTCTTCAATTTCTAATGGGAGAGTGTCAACTGGGTTGAGATTTATTTTTACCTTAAGATACGTATCATTATTCTTAAGAATTATACCCGAAATGCCTTGTGAAATTGCAATGAGAATGTCATCGAAAGTGCAAATGAACTCGACTATAAACAAAGAATTTGTTGTTTTCGAAATAAAATATATAATGCGATTAAAAAGTGAATTAGAGAAATGTGTCCAACTTTATTTATAAACAAGTTTATCAAACAAATGCTTAGATTATTCTGAATCACATTCTCCTTTGACAAGAGATATTCCATCAAGTAGCTAAAGATGAAATTACTATTTTCTACGTACACGTCTTTTCCACGTTGTTGAAACCTTCCTCATTTCCATCCCAAGCATATTGATTTCCTATTGCTGGAAAACAAAATTCTACGTGGACATGAAAATCAGAAATGGAAATGGGATGTTGTCAACGTGACGCCTATTGTTCAGATGATGAAGAGGTGTCTATGTTAAAGCACATGGACCATATCTCCATCATCCAATGTCGAAGCTACACTTCAACACGTCCAATTTTCATGTTCCAGTAAAAGAACTCGCCGAAAAATGATTGAAAAACCATGGTCGAACTTCCCCTAACAAAGCTAATCTCACTCATGGAGAACTGCTCTATAAAACATATTTCATGATGCATTCACGAGCCAAGAGATAAAGTGTTGAAATACATGAATTCCCCATCTACTCAAACTTATCATCCTTAATTATTCACGGTAAAAATTAGATTTATACGCCTTTTCATCTAAAAGACCTTATGTTAAACTTATGTTTATAAACAATTTATAAGCGCTCAAGTCACTCTTACCGAATGAAATTTATTGAGAGAATGTTAAAATATATTCATAGTAAGTGTTAATATGAAAACAATAGAAGATACAATAATAACATGTTCTTGGTGTAAAATAATAACAGCACCTAACCTGTTATGATCAAGGGGGATAAAATCATATAGTGGTATAATCATAAGCAGGGATGTGCTAACAAATATGCCAGAGATCAGGAACGGAGCTAGGATTTTGAGCGAGTGGGGGCTAAAATTTTCAAATGGGGTTCGTCCTCGAATTTTTTTGAACCAAAATGATTGAAACGACGATTATGAGTACCAAATCTTATATAAGGATAGTCATAAGTAATGATACATTAAAAAATTGGCTCTTCAAATTTAACATCATAATTCGTAAATAACGATTTTGTACATTTCTGTTTTCCTTGTCAAATTTAAAGATCAAGAGAAATTGCTCACAACTAATAGAGATTGATCGAACGTGCAATTATTAAGTAAAGGACCTAGACAACAAATATAATTACACACCCCCCATCCCCAAAAGAGAGAGAAAAAGATTGTCTTCTTCATCACCTAAAGAGTGAAAATAAGAAACAAAAACAGAGGATTACAATATATATATAGAATTCGTAGTTATATTCAAACTCACATGAGAATATTAATCTATTGAAATTCTGATCTTGAAGCAATCCTTTTTTCCTTTAAAAAAAAAAAACAGTGGAGGCGAGGACTCCCACTGGTCCTTAGGCAGCTCCGTGCCTGCCGAGATGACCGCACAGAGTTTATGATTTTTGCGATGACAGAATAATGGATCTGTAATGAGAGAATTCCAGCATTTGGATACAGATTTGAATCGAAATAGTGATTTCACCGGTAATTGTAACAAGATTTCAATTAAAAGATCATAGTTGACCATTATTGGATAGTGTTTTGTAAATTTATTTGTACTCATGCATTTTGAAATAAGATATTACTAATTTCACGTCCGTGCGATACACGAATATATTTCATTGACAAATTATAATATATTCTTATTATGTAGATGACTAAAGTTATATCGGATCAACGTGATTGATGATCCAAATAAAGTAAATACATATATGTGGAAGAAAATAATAAAAACATAAACTCTTCAAAGAAGATGGTACAGACACATAAAATTATACAAAAAATTAAATGTGGGCTTATTTCAAATAATTATAACTACGTTAACTCTTTCCATTAAAATGAATGACTTAAGGGTGTGATTGATTGCGAGAGTGGAAAGAAAATATTTTTCAAGGAATTGATTTTGCTTGGAAATTATTTTCATGGAAAATCAATTGAAAGTGTTTGATTGATTTAATTTTCTAGGTGTTAACAGTGAAGAATTTTTCAAATTTCGTTGTTTGATTAACATTATTTTTCATGGAAGATAAAGTAATTTTTTTCCATTTTAATCATTTTCTTTTAACACAATTATACTTGATAATGACACTGTTATTTTTTGGAAAAAAAATAAGTCAATTAACAACAACAAAATTGATCAAATATAACCAACATAATTTTGTTAAATTAATTTGTGGACTTAACATAATCTAATGACAATTAACATTTAGTAATGTGCATATAACATTTGGGCCATTTTTGAGAAGGACAACATTATAATATTAACCATGCTTTGGGCAATTGGGTCCATTCTTAATCTAGCATAAGTCCCCCCATTGGACTTGTAGCCCACATATGACCCTTTATTTGGGGGGTGTGTGTGTACACACACACACACACGTGTTCTTTTTCAATGGGGGTGTCCTTTTTGAGTGGTTAAGGAGAGAAAAGGATTGAAGAATTGGACCTCATAGAACCCTACCTTGTTTTGAATTCTCTGTTTGTTAAAAACATGTTTTTTTACATTTTCTAGGTAAAATGTGTGGTTAAAAAATTGAGAGAGAAAATGTTTATGATTAAAAAGTGATTTGAGAAATTGTGTTGGAAAAAACATGTTTAAAAACATGTTTGCCAAACACAACCTAAGCTTCTCATACAGGAACTTCATTTGGTCTACATAGCTTCTAACCAAGTTGCACCATCTCTTGGAGGTAATGTATTCTATTTTCTACATGCTTCAAAATCATGGATAGTACATTTGACATGGAGTAGATTTATATTTTAATATGGAGATTATTGTTAATAAGTCCAACAATTGGTATTAGAGACTAATCTGATGTGTTTTGAAGTTGTATTATTTATTGAATTTTTCTGTTTCTCACTCTTACTATAAATGTGGAGTTCTTCTTCATGTTATTGGTTCTTGGTTTGTCATTTTACAAAAGAAGAAGACAGATTGAGCTTTCCTTTCTTTTATTAAATCTTTATAAAAAAGTGGTCACTTCTCAAATAGTATTCACGTTGAAAGGAAGACACTGGTATTTTTTTAAATAATTTTATAATGGGTCAAATTTTCAAAGAAGCAAGGAAGACATATATAATACTAGTGGTATACACATGCGTTGCACGTGATGGACCATTTTTTTTTTTAGAATTTGAAATATCTTCGAAAATCGTGATAATTAGTTCTTAATGATTATACGTTATAGCAAATTTTGGTATGAAAATGGAATAACACGTTATGTTATATTATTTCCTATTATAATGATAAATCTAGATAATTTATTCAAATTCATTGTAATCAAAACAAGTTTCGAGGTGAGTTTAAAGTATGACAATACTTATAGTAACTTCAATTCGGTTAAATTTTTTTGGTGATTGACGTTTGATGATTGATTAACTTGTGGTATAAAGTATAGTGAATTTGGTGATGTATTAATATTAGGGGTCTTCATCCTTGCCTTTACGAACAATAAAATGATTAACTTTTAATTGTATTACGAGAGAAAGTATCAGTAAATCACAATGTTACCTTTATTGTAGAATATTCCCTATAAATTGGATTTAGTCAACCTGTAGAGGGACATCATAACCACTACGAACAAAAATTAAATCATCAGTCATAATTCAACGACATCCAACATTACCAAAACTACTTCAACATCAATCCCTAAACTAACTTCTCAACAATGACAAGTTAAAGTCAATAGTTTTTCAACTTATGAAACATGAAATAAACTAATTACCAATAGAAATACTATATCTTATTTAAACTAAATCCAAACAAAACAATTTAAAGAATAAGCTAATAAAAAAAATCAATGAAAACTTAGAAAATTCTTTGATTCAATTTCAAATGAGAACGAACTGTGGTATTGTCTGAGTCTGCCCCAAGCGCTCACCTCAAATCGTCAACTTTCATCACCTAGAACATTGGGTAATTAAAGGGGTGAGCTAAAGCTCAGCAAGTAAATTCCAATTATGTGATGCATGCTTATGACATTAAAACTTCTATGTGACTTACAATGTAACCCAGACGTGTAATCTAAAAAGTTTCAATTAAGTTTGTCAATTTTCCATAAAATTTACTGAAAACAATCACGTTCTTATATTTCAAAAATTTGAAATTAATCTTCATTATTTAAAAAAACTGTAATTTATATATATGCATAAATACTTACATGTAGAAACAGTCCCCAATATCCAATTTAACAATTACGACTCGAAAGATTTAAATCTGAAATAGTTCTCATACGTTGCAAAATGCTGAAAATAATTTAATATACATACATACATACATGAAATAAACATGTACATATTTCATTGTTACGTCAGCCCCAATCCATGAAGTGCATTGGAGATGCTCTAATAGATTAGTAAATAAGAAGACATATGTTTGCGATATCATCATAGCTTATATTAGAATGTTTTTTTAACATTAACACATATATATATATTTTTTATCATTCTTAGAGTATCCGAAACTAAAGAAATCAAATAATGTAATCCCAATTAAATTTTCCCTTTGTCTTTTCTCAGATTACACAATTAAATGAATCCATTTTAACACTATCAGATCAAGCGCTAAATATACATTATTTTGATTTTCAATAAAGATTAAAAATGTTCCATAGCTTATGCATAATCCATGCCACGTATAGTTCATGTAGAAGTAGTTGGATTACAGTGACAATGTAAATCGTATCAAGAATGAAGGCAATCAACAAATTACAAAAGGAATACAAACTCAACTGCCAAAAAAGATGACAAAACTGTTTTATAAAAATAATAATGATAACAAAACTTGAAAGAAAGACCTTTTAGCAGATCTTCAATAAAATCTTGATCAATAAAATGAACTCATGATATATAATTAAAATGAAGGCCAAGTCAAACTTTTCTAATTGATGTATCATATAGTTAAAATATGAGAATTCAAGAAAATATTGATCAATAAAATGAATTTATGATATCCATACCTCTTTCCTCACATCATCCGTAAGGGAGACCATTTCTTCAAGAAATTCAGTAGATCCCTGTTGAGATGTTCAAATTAATAATTAACAAATATAGTAGAAGAATAATTACTTCAAGACACATAAGCATAGACTTTCATTCATTTCATGCATAATAACTAAGCAAACATCATCGCAGGAATTGAAACATGAATTGTAAATGAGGGGGTGGGGGGTGGGAATTAAATTGCCCAATGCATCGAACAAAATCCACGAAAAGCTACAAATCCCCCAAATATAATTTGCACATATTAAAGAATAAGGCTCAACTTTTACACAGGAAAAACTGAAATTCGTACTCACAATAAATGAAATGGTAGAAGTAAAATCATCTTCACGTGGAAGAAGATGGCCCAAAAAACAACATTTTCTTTCATCAACGTGAATAAACCTAGCATTATTTACATGTTTTGGGCAATAAGAATATCAACATAAGGCAAAAAATTTAAAAACAAAAAGTATTTAGTATTAGCACAGGGAAAAGTGGGATCAACCAAGATGTCTATTCGGTCTCTCTTCATATTGAAAGTGAATGGCGATCAACGGTTAATTAGTGGGTTAATTAAAAGGTTTCCAATATTCAAGTGTCAATGAGAATGCAATAGAAGGGAATAGTCAGAATATGGATGATTGGGGTCTGGGATGCGCCATCCACTTTCAATATAAAGAGCTTTCGGTTTGAATTAATGATTAATAATTAATAATTATTCACAACTAAGGACAGATTGAGAATTTAAAGATTTAAGTAAGGGTATAATAGTCAAAAAAAGTTTCTCACCTCAAGGGCCTTTTAGAGGTAGTATGGATATATACTGTGTCTCAAATTTTCTTTACAAGAGGAAGAATACAAAATTGATACTTTCCTTTATTAAAAGTTTATAAAAGGGACCCACCATTCCAAAGGTATTCACGTTGAAATGGATGAAAGTATTGCATTTTGGCATATCTCTACATCTACACAATTACTCATTATACAAGAGAAAATAACTTATATTCATTATTTGGTGCATTGTTCAAATGAACAATAGCCTTGTACAAAATGAAAGTGAGGAGGGATTCATTTCTTCTCAGCGGATTTGATGAGAAATCCCTGAATTTTTCATCAATTAACAATGAATGCACTTGAAATTAGAATTTGTTCATTTTCTAATTTCAATTTCGAAAATCTAACTCTGGATTGTTTAATGTGGTATTTTAATTATATGAATCTTATTGTCGTGTGTTGAATATAATTGAATAATGTGTGCTTGTGAACTTACCTCTTGTAAGTCTAGGCATTTGAAATTTTTTTTGATGATATTATTTTCTCCCAATTTCATTCGATTTTCTACTAAGATCCATACGGGCAATGAAATTATCCTATCAATGAGTTTATTGTTTGGTAGGATGCTTAGATTGGTGAAGAGAATGCATGAAATATTATGAACTGGCACAATTTTACTATCCTATCGATAGTTGGTTGATGTAATCGGTTGTGATACAAATGTGTTGCTCTTACCTGTGAATGACTTCATTTTTTTAATCCTTAATGGACTCTAGCATTTGATGATCACTTTTGTGGATCATTTAAGAAAGTTTAAGAAAGAGAAAATATCATGATAGTGTTCTCTACATGCATATTAATGTTGCTCTTGTGTTTTTCTTCGGCTTTGAGCAATCCTCAATTCTTTTCCATTCTGAAGCTTAATGGGACTAATCATAAAAAGTGGGTTGAATCTCTCATGATGAATCTTACCATCATGAAGTTGGACTTGGCCTTGAGAGAGGACTCTCCTCCTAAGCCCACTGTTGAAACCTCTGCTGATGAAAAAAAGCTTTATGATGACTGGAAGTATTCAAACTGATGTTGTTTAATGATCACGAGGTATCATCTGGAGGACTCTATACGTGATAGCATTGCAAAGACTGAGACTGATAAGGCATTTCTAGAAGCTATCAACAAGAAGTATAAGAAGTTCTCCAAGAATGAGAAGAATGAGCTTTTGAGCACTCTACATTCCACTGTTTATGATGGTGTTAGTGGAATTAGAGAGCATATAGACAAGATTGTAGCCCGTTATCGCAAGATCAAGGAAATAGGTACGGAACTTGATGAGTTTCGGAGTGACTCGACGAGCGTTGACCCGTTGCACGTGCCCGTAGGACCCATAACGAGACAAAGAGCCAAAAGAATCAAGCAGGCAATGCAAGGATTCATGCAAGCGTGGATGGACGAGTGCTCTAGTGCAAAGACTTCATTTACGTTGCATAAGAATGTGGAAGAGGAGCCAAAGTTATTGCAATGCATTTGGATCAAGGAAGAACAAGAAATTGGGCAGCAGCTGAGTCACGACCGTAAAGACTGAAATCACGGCCGTAACGGATTCACGGACGTAAGGCCAAAATTACGGCCGTAACACTACAATGGTGAAATTATGCAGAAGAGGACTTACGGCCGTAACCCACATCTTCACGGTCGTAAAGAGTTTGGTAGCTTTTAATTCAGAATGTTGATTACGACCGTAAAGGGTATTGTCACGGCCGTAACAAATGTTTTCAATTTTAATCCGTAGCTTGCTTACGGCCGTAAACTCATAAGTCACGGCCGTAACGTAGGTTCCGAATTATAAGTACATGTTAGGCGTTTTTAGCTTTTTAGTTTAGGTTGAATTCTAGTTTATTTTTAGTTGCTTTATTTTCTTTGCCTATATATATGGCTTTATTCAGCATTGTAAAACACAACTTTTTATCTTGAGATTAATGATATTGAAGGTGAGATATTCCCTTATATTTTCTTCGTGTTCTCGTCGAACAAATTGAACTTATCAAAGGATTTGACAACCTTTGTGGCGTTCCCCCTTTGTGGTTCTTATCTCCGCATCGTAACGGGTTTTGGGTTTAATATACCCATAGTTCTTGCGTCGTGAGGTCGGGGTTGCATTGTTACTGTCTACTATCTTGGATTTTAGAGCTTTCCGGCGTTTAATTCCTCGTGTTCTTGGTGATCCCCATAACAGATCACATCATCTGGTATCAGAGCCTGTCTCTAAATCCAATTATTTAGTATTCCAGTTCTTTTTCTTTTATTTCCAGTTATTAATCATTCAAAAAAAAAAAAAAAAAAAAAATTTCCATTCCAATTCCCGTTTCTTGAAATTTCTCCAGAAAATTCAAGATTTGCCAATTTCTGTTTTCTTGTTCTTGATTATTCTTGTTGAATAGGATATTAAAAAAAAAAAAAAAATTCCGAAAATTACAAAAAAAAAAAAAAAAAGAAGAAAAAAGATAGTTGTTGATTTGGACAAGAAATCAAGAAAATAATCTTGGGCAAATCTTTCCAACAAATCCTTGTTTCTATAAAATTCTTTATTCTTGTTTCCATAAAACTTCTTCTTGCAATAGAATTCTTGTTTCCATAATTTCTTTCTTAAATTTCCTAATTCCAATATTTTCCATCAACTTTCCTTATTTGCACTTTGGGGTTTATTCCACAAGGACCAAATCCGTGACTAGTTTGGTGAGTTCTTTGAGAACGTGGGAAAAAAAGGGAATAGAGAGGAAAAAGGCAGAGTGGTGAGAAGAATAGAGGGAAAAAACCAAATTGAGTGATACACGAGCGATAAAACACGTGAGGATCTTTATTTAATTTTTTTTTCTTTTCTTTATTACTAACCATGTCACAGAAGGAAGTTTCGTCGACGGAAAAGGATCTTCAAGATTTTAAAATGCTTGCAATGGTGGAGGAACGATTTGCAAAATGGGAGGCGAGGTTGGATGCCAAGTTGGAAGCAAAATCTGGTCCACAATCCGGCGAGAATGTGGAAAGGTAAATAATCCGGGGGAGACACGAGGTGTGGGAAATGTTCAACCACGTCAGGAACAACCGCGCAATTTCCCTAATTTACGGAGACCACTAAGGTATGACTTCAACCCACAATTTAGAGCTAGGACTGAACGTGTTGAGGTTGTTGATAGTGATGAGGATAGTGGTGATTTATCTATTACTAGTGTTGGTAGGAGACGAGATCGGGGAGAAAGACGTGATAGGGGATATAGGCGTGATCGTAGGGATGATGTAGATGGACATATTGGTAATATTAAAATGTCCATTCCCTCGTTTCAAGGTAAAAGTAATCCGGACGTTTATTTTGAATGGGAAAAGAGGGTAGAATTGATTTTCGATTGTCATAATTATTTTGAATCAAAAAAGGTTAAATTGGCAGTCGTAGAATTTACTGATTATGCTATAGTATGGTGGGATCAATTGGTAACTAGTAAAAGGAGAAATGGGGAGAGGCCTATTGAAACTTGGGATGAGTTGAAGGCCCTTATGAGAAAACGATTCGTGCCTGGACATTACTATAGGGATCTCTACCAAAAATTACAAACCCTTTCCCAAGGTAGTAAGAGTGTGGAGGATTACCATAGGGAGATGGAGGTTGCCATGATTAGGGAAAATATAGAGGAAGACCCCGAGGCTACCATGGCTAGATTTTTAAATGGTTTAAATCGAGATATTGCTAATGTTATTGAATTGCAGCATTATATCGATTTGGAGGAGATGCTTCACATGGCCATGAAAGTGGAGCGACAATTAAAAAGGAAGGGAACTTCCAAATTCTCTACCAGTTCCAATTCTTTTGGAAGGTCTACATGGAGTGGGACTTCTAAAAATGAAGGGATTGTGCAGAAAAATAAATTTGAGGCACCAAAGGGAAAAGTAGAGCCACCCAACAAAGGTAAAATTACTTTTGATTCTCAAACTCCTAGGACTAGGGATATTCGTTGTTTTAAATGTTCGGGTTTAGGACATATTTCTTCACAATGTCCAAATAAACGAATATTAGTTTTGCGTGATGGGGTATTAAGTTCGGAGGATGAGAAAGGGGGAGAAGTGGAGGATGAGTATAAGGATATGCCAGCTCTAGAGGATGTTAGTGAAAATGATGATGCGGACTATGCAGTAGCTAAATCACTTGTCACTAGGAGAGCCCTTAGTACTCAAGTTAAGGTGGAAGAGTCGGGTGAGCAGCGAGAAAATATATTTCATACTAGGTGTTTTGTGAATAACAAGGTGTGTAGTTTGATAATAGATGTGGGTAGTTGTGCGAACGTTGCTAGCTATGCCTACCTATACTAAAACACCCTAGGCCATATAAGCTACAATGGTTAAATGAATCGGGTGAGATTAAGGTGAATAAACAGGTGGTAGTTGATTTGGCGATTGGGAAGTATGAAGATAGGGTGGTTTGCGATGTGGTACCCATGCATGCGGGGCACATCTTGTTGGGAAGGCCATGGCAATTCGATAGGAAGGTTATTCATGACGGCTTTAAAAATAGGTATACCTTCACTAAGGATGGGAAAAATGTCAAACTAATGCCTTTGTCACCTCGAGAGGTCTATGAAGACCAATTGAAATTAAAAAGTGAGGAAGAGAGAAAGAGGGTCGGGACCACGATCCCGAAAAAAGGAGAGTTGAGTGAACAGAAGAGGGTCGGGACCACGATCCCGGAAAAAGGAGAGTTGTGTGAAAAACCGAGAGTTGGGACCACGATCCCAGAAAAAGGAGAGGGTGTGAAGAATGCTAGTAAAAGAGAGAAAACAAAAGTGAGCTTCTACGCAAAACAGAGTGATATCACCAAAGCTATTTCTACAAATAAGCCAGTGATTTTACTAATGTACAAGGAATCTCTCCTTGTACTTGATGAAGCTAACCACTCCCTCCCCAGTTTAGCTGTGTCTCTTTTGCAAGAATTTGCAGATTTATTTCCCGAGGAGATTCCTAGTGGGCTGCCGCCAATTCGAGGGATTGAACACCAGATTGACTTCGTGCCAGGAGCAGTCATTCCAAACATGCCAGCTTATAGGACCAATCCCGAAGAGACCAAAGAGCTACAAAAGCAGGTTGAAGAGCTGTTGAAAAAGGGCTATGTTCGGGAAAGCATGAGCCCATGTACAGTACCAGTTCTGTTGGTACCCAAAAAGGATGGGACTTGGAGGATGTGCGTGGACTGTAGGGCAGTCAACAATATTACGGTAAAGTATCGCCATCCCATACCTAGACTTGATGACATGCTTGATGAACTTTATGGTGCTAGTATTTTTAGTAAAATAGACCTTAAGAGTGGTTATCACCAAATTCGTATGAAAGAAGGTGATGAATGGAAAACCGCCTTCAAAACCAAATATGGTTTATATGAATGGATGGTTATGCCGTTCGGCCTCTCAAATGCGCCTAGCACTTTTATGAGATTAATGAATCATGTCTTGCGTGCTTACTTTGGTAAATTTGTCGTGGTATACTTTGATGACATTCTGGTATATAGTAAGAACTTAGGTGATCACATTGAACATTTAAGATCTGTTTTGGAAGTTTTGAAAACTGAAAAACTATATGCTAATTTTAAAAAGTGTACTTTTTGCATGGAAAAAGTAATTTTTCTTGGTTTTGTCGTTAGTCCAAATGGTGTTGAGGTAGATGAGGAGAAAATTCGTGCTATTAAAGAATGGCCAACTCCCAAAACTATTACGGAGGTTAGGAGCTTCCACGGGTTGGCTGGGTTTTATAGGAGATTTGTTAAAGATTTTAGCACACTCGCAGCACCACTCACAGAATTAGTCAAGAAAAGTGTAGGATTCCATTGGGGGGTAGCACAAGAAAATGCTTTTAAAATGCTTAAGGATAGGTTATGTTTTGCACCGGTTTTGGCTTTACCTAACTTTAACCAAACCTTTGAGATTGAACGTGATGCATCAGGAATAGGTATTGGAGCCGTTCTTATGCAGGAAAAAAGGCCGCTTGCATTTTTTAGTGAAAAGCTGAGTGGGGCAGTTTTGAATTATCCTACCTACGACAAGGAGCTTTATGCTCTTGTTTGTGCCTTGGAGACATGGCAGCACTATCTGTGGCCAAAGGAATTCGTCATACACACTGACCACGAGTCACTGAAACACCTCAAGGGACAAGGTAAGCTAAACAAAAGACACTCCCGTTGGATGGAATTCATTGAGACTTTTCCATACGTTATTCGCTATAAGCAAGGTAAGGAGAATGTGGTAGCCGATGCCCTTTCTCCCAGGTACGTACTTCTAAACTCTTTAAATGCGAAGTTGCTTGGGTTTGAATATATAAGAGGTATGTATTCCAATGACCTTGATTTTTCTATCATTTACGCTTCATGTGAAAAAGGTGCAATTGATAAATTTTATAGGCATGATGGTTATTTGTTTAGGCAAAGTAAACTTTGTGTGCCTAATTGTTCTATGCGTGAATTGCTAGTGCGTGAGGCTCATGGTGGGGGGTTAATGGGACACTTTGGTGTTTTTAAGACATTAGAAACTTTACAAGAGCATTTTTATTGGCCTAAAATGAAAAGGGATGTTCACCATATTTGTGAAAGATGCATAACTTGTAAACAATCTAAGTCTAGAGTCTTACCACAAGGTTTGTATACACCTTTGCCCGTACCTAATGAACCTTAGGTAGATATATCTATGGATTTTGTGTTAGGTCTGCCTAGGACAAAAAAAGGTAAAGACTCGATATTTGTGGTGATAGACAGGTTTAGTAAAATGGCGCATTTTATTCCTTGTAATAAAACTGATGACGCAACTAACATAGCGGACCTATTCTTCAGGGAAGTTGTAAGACTCCATGGGGTACCTAGGAGTATTGTGTCTGATAGGGATGTTAAGTTCCTAAGCTACTTTTGGAAATTCTTGTGGGGGAAAATGGGTACTAAATTGTTATTTTCTACTACATGTCACCCGCAAACTGATGGTCAAACCGAGGTAGTTAATAGGACATTAATCCAACTTTTGCGCACTATAATAAATAAGAATCTAAAAAGTTGGGAGGAATGTTTGCCATTTGTGGAATTTGCTTATAATCGATCTGTGCATTCTACTACTTCATGTTCACCTTTTGAAGTTGTTTATGGTTTCAACCCGCTAACTCCTCTTGATTTAATTCCTTTACCTGCAGATGAACGGAGCAGTTTGGACGGGACGAAAAAGGCTAAGTTTGTGAAAGAACTTCATGAGAAGGTAAAAGGGCAAATTGAAAAGAAAAATGAGCGTTATGCGACTCATGCCAACAAAGGTAGGAGGCAAGTGACGTTCGAGCCGGGTGATTGGGTGTGGGTGCACTTGTGAAAGGAGCGATTCCCAACCCAAAGAAAATCTAAGTTGATGCCAAGAGGCGATGGACCTTTTCAGATCCTTGAAAAGATAAATGAGAATGCATATAAGCTCGATCTTCCAGGTGAGTATAATGTGTCTGCTTCTTTTAATGTTGCTGATCTTTCTTTGTTTGATGCAGGTGATGATTCGAGGACGAATCATTTTCAACAGGGAGGGGATGATGAGTTTCGGAGTGGCTCGACAAGCGTTGACCCGTTGCACGTGCCCGTAGGACCCATAACGAGACAAAGAGCCAAAAGAATCAAGCAGGTAATGCAAGGATTCATGCAAGCGTGGATGGACGAGTGCTCTAGTGCAAAGACTTCATTTACGTTGCATAAGAATGTGGAAGAGGAGCCAAAGTTATTGCAATGCATTTGGATCAAGGAAGAACAAGAAATTGGGCAGCAGCTGAGTCACGACCGTAAAGACTGAAATCACGGCCGTAACGGATTCATGGCCGTAAGGCCAAAATTATGGCCGTAACACTATAATGGTGAAATTATGCAGAAGAGGACTTACGGCCGTAACCCACATCTTCACGGCCGTAAAGAGTTTGGAACCTTTTAATTCAGAATGTTGATTACGGCCGTAAAGGGTATTGTCACGGTCGTAACAAATGTTTTCAATTTTAATCCGTAGCTTGCTTACGGCCGTAAACTCATAAGTCACGGCCGTAACGTAGGTTCCGAATTATAAGTTAATGTTAGGCGTTTTTAGCTTTTTAGTTTAGGTTGAATTCTAGTTTATTTTTAGTTGCTTTATTTTCTTTGCCTATATATATGGCTTTATTCAGCATTGTAAAACACAACTTTTTATCTTGATATTAATGATATTGAAGGTGAGATATTCCCTTATATTTTCTTCGTGTTCTCGTCGAACAAATTGAACTTATCAAAGGATTTGACAACCTTTGTGGCGTTCCCCCTTTGTGGTTCTTATCTCCGCATCGTAACGGGTTTTGGGTTTAATATACCCATAGTTCTTGCGTCGTGAGGTCGGGGTTGCATTGTTACCGTCTACTATCTTGGATTTTAGAGCTTTCCGGCGTTTAATTCCGCGTGTTCTTGGTGATCCCCATAATGGATCACATCAGAACTTGATGAGGATTACATTGTGCGGTTCATTATGGGGACTCTTCCTCTACAATTTGATTCCATTAGGTCCAGTTACCATGCTTAGAAAGAACAATGGACAATAGAGGAGATGACCACCATTATTTCCAAGGAAGAGGATTACATGAAGAATGGAAGGGCAAGAAGTGTGGCTATGGTAACGAACCTGAACAATAGTTATCAGAAAAGAAAGCCTCCGCAAAAGAATACCAATGACAACAAGCCCTTCAAGAAATAGAACACAGGAAACAAAGGGAATGGTCAAGGAGGCTTTAGTTTCCAATGCTCCCAAGAATGAGGGCTTTAAAGGAAAATGTAATTACAGCCAAAAGTTTGGGCACAAGAAGGCAAATTGTAGGAAGCTCAAGGCTAGAATAGAGAAGAAAGGTAATTTTTTGGTGAAGGTTTACCTAGAGTCAAATATTGTTGATGTGCCTTCTAATACTTGGAGGTTAGACATTGGTGCTACAATTTACGTTACCAATTCCTTGCAGGAGATGACAAATAGAAAGAAGCCAATTAAAATGGAGCAACATGTATTTATGGGAGACGGTACAAGAACTGAAGTTGAATTTTTGGGACAGTCAAATTACAGCTTACCACTGGACTTTTTTTTGGAGTTACATGAAGTTGCATACATACCCTCAATTAGGAGGAATTTAGTTTGTGTCTATTTCAGATAGAACTGGTTACAGTTGTCTTTTTGGAACTGGAAAAGTTATATTGTATTGTGACTCCGTTTTGATTGGAAATGGAATTTTGTGTGGTAATCTTTATAAACTTGATTTGGTGGATATGTCTCTTGTTACTTCTTCATCTTCTCTTAATACTATTTTTGCCATGAAAATATCAAGATTGAATGCAAAATCTTCGAGTCTATGGCATAAGCGATTGGGCCATATTTCTAGACATCGAATGGAAAGATTGATAAAGGATAGGATTCTACAGAATCTTGATTTATCAGATTTTGATACTTGTGTTGATTGCATAAAAGGAAAGTTGACTGCTAAGGTTAGAAACACCAAAGTTGACAGGGGTACAGAATTACTTGGGTTAATCCATACTAATATTTGTGGGCCTTTTACTCCTCCAATTATGGGTGGTTACAAGTACTTCATCACTTTTATTGATGACTTTTCTCGTTATGGTTTTGTTGTGCTCATTCGTGAGAAGTCTGATTCTTTGGAGGCCTTTAAAGCATTCAAAGCAAACGTAGAGTTTCAACAAGAGAAAAGGATCAAAGTAGTTCATTTTGATAGAGGTAGTGAGTATTATGGGAGGTATGATGAGACAGGATGAAATCTTGGACCTTTTGCAAGGTACCTACAAGAGTACGGCATTGATGCTCAATACACAATGCCTGGTACAATTCAGCAAAATTGAGTTGTGGAAAGAAGAAATCGCACACTTCTTGACATGGTGCGATGTATGTTAGAAAACTCTTCCTTGCCAGGTTTTCTGTGGGGGTGATGCTTTGAGAACTGCAGCTTATATTTTGAATTAGGTTCCCAGTAAGTATGTTCCCAAGACTCCTTATAAGATGTGGTCAAAAAGAAACCCACTTTACGTCACTTGCATGTTTGGGAATGTAAAGCAGAAGTGAGACCTCATAATCCAAAATCCAAGAAACTTGATCCTAAGACCATCTGTGGCTACTTTATTGGTTATTGTGTAGGATCAAGGGGTTCCAGGTTCTACTGTCCATCACATACCACCAGAATTATTGAATTAAATTGGGCTATCTATTTCTAGGATGACAATGGTACAAGCCAAGGGCTTAGGGAAATTGTGTTCAGAGAACACCCAGTTATTGTTCCTGTACATGTCGCTTCCGCTCCAACAGTTGGCCCAATGGTTGACCAGCATCCAATAACCATTCATGATGAACCCATTGAGCAAGTAGCACAAGAAGTTCTGGATGTAGTCATGGAAGATGCACCTTTAAGGAGATCAGAAAGGGTTCACAGACCTGCAATCTCAGATGACTACATTGTCTACTTGAAAGAGCATGAGTATGAGTATGACATTGGTGACACCTCAGATCCAACTACCTATAAGGAAGCCATCTCTAGTCCTCAATCCAAATTTTGGATGGATGCTATGAATGATGAGATGAACTCTATGTCACAAAATGAAGTGTGGAGATTGGTAGAGTTACCAAAGGGTTGTAAACCTATTGGCTACAAATGGGTATTCAAGACCAAGTGTGATGCCAAAGGTCAAGTAGAGAGATATAAAGCAAGACTAGTGGCTAAGGGACATAGCCAAAGAGAAGGTATCAATTACAAGGAAACCTTCTCTCTTGTTTCCACCAAAGACTCTTTACGAATCATTATGGAAATTGTAGCGCATTTAGACTTAGAACTTCATCAGATGGATGCAAGAACTGCTTTCTTGAATGGAGATTTAAGTGAAGATGTCTACATGGTTTAACCTATTGGTTTCAAGGTAGTTGGAAAAGAAAACATGGTTTGTAAGCTCCAGAAAGCAATTTATAGGTTGGAACAAGCTTCAAGGCAATGGTATCTCAAGTTTGATAAGATTATCACCGCTAATGGCTTCAAGGAAAACATTTTTGATCATTGTATATACATGAAGGTCAGTAGGAGCAAGTACATATTTCTGGTTTTGTTACGTTGATGATATCTTGCTCGCTGCTAATGATATTGATTTACTGTTTGAGACAAAATTTTTATTATTGGCCATTTTGACATGACAGATCTTGGTGTAGCATCGTATGTCTTAGGCATACAAATTTTTCATTATAGGGCCAATGGTGTTCTCAGATTGTCTCAGCGCACTTACATTGATCGCATCTTGAAAAGGTTCAATATGCCTTCTTGTTCTTCTGTAAAGTCTTCAATTGTAAAGGGTTATAGGTTCTTTAAGGCTTGGTCCTCAGAATGATGTTGAGAGAGATAAGATGAAAATAGTCTCTTATTCTTCTGTTGTTGGCAGCCTGATGTATGCTCAAGTATGCACACGTCCTGATATTGCTTTTGTGATTTGTACGCTTGGTGGATACTTGAGCAATCCTGGTTAAAGCCACTGGAAGGTGGCTAAGAAATTTTTGAGGTATCTTTAAGGTACCAAGGATCTCACATTGACATATCGGTGTACCGACACTCTTGAAGTGGTTGGTTTCAGTGATTCCGATTATGCAAGCTGCGTGGATGATAAGAAATCCACTTCCGGGTACATCTTTATGATGGGGGAGGGAGTTGTTTCATGGAAAAGTGTCAAACAGACACTTACAGCTTCTTCGACCATGGAGGCAGAGTATGTGGCGTGTTATGAGGCTACTTGTCATGCAATGTGGCTGCAGAACCTCATTTCAGCATTGGGAGTTGTGGACTCCATTTCGAGACCGCTGAAATTATATTGTGATAATTCTGCAGCCGTATCTTTCTCTCAAAACACTAGGAGCATTTCTTTCTCTAAGCATATTGACATCAAGTTCTACTTTGTCAAATAGAAAGTTGCAAAGTCTCTCAATCCAATTGAACACACGCCTACGAGTAGCATGTTCGTGGACCCACTAACTAAAGGCTTATCTATTTGTGTGTTTCAAGAACATGTCTCCCACGTGGGATTGTTAGGAGCCTAGTATCTTTGTTTTAGTGGGAGTTTGCTGTTCTATGTATGTTTTGTGAGGATTGCTTAAGTTTTGTGTATTTTATGCATATTATGAATTTATGTCACTATTGTTATGATAATATGTGATAAGTGGCAAGATGATGACATTCATTCTGTTGAACCCATGTTAATGTTATTGTTATACTTCTGGATTAGTAGCGCCTAATTATATGTTACGTATACATCCTATCAGTGTATTGGTTATGTGTGATTAGTTTGGCTATTTATTTTGCATTGGAAGCATTTGTGGTAAGATTATGTAGTCCAAGTGGGAGAATGTTGAATTAATTTTTGGACTTAACATAATCTAACAACAATTAACATTTAGTAATGTGCATATAACATTTGGGCCATTTATGAGATGAACAACATTATAATATTAACCATGCTTTTGGCCATTGGGTCCATTCTTCAATCTAGCACAAGCCCCCCCTATTGGGCTTGTAGCGCACATATAACCCTTTCTCTGGTATATATATATATATATATATATATATATATATATATATATATATATATATATATATATACACTTGTTCTTTTTCCAATGGGGGTGCCATTTTTGAGTGGTAAGGAGAGAGAGAGAAAAGGATTGAAGAATTGGACCTCATTAAACCCTGTCTTGTTTTGCATTTAAGCTTATCATACAGGAACTTCATTTGGTCTCCATGGCTTCTAACCAAGTTGCACCATTTCTTGGAGTTCTATTTTCTACATGCTTCAAAACCATGGATGGTACATTTGACATGGAGCAGATTTATGTTTTAATATTATCTTTGCTCTTGGAGATTATTGTTAATAAGTCCAACAAATTTTCCATGTAACCAAGAAAATGTTTTCGCAACCAAAGCATGAAAAATATTTTCCAGCAAAAGCTTGAAAATCAGCGTGTGAGTGAGTTGTGAGGAAATTTATTTCCTTGTCTATTTTTTGCAGTCAAACACAATAAATTGTGAAAGTAGGAAAATGATTTTATTTTCCTTCGAAAATAAGAGTGTATGAAACAGGGCCTGCGAGGTGAACAAATGGACACTGACTTGACAATGAATAGGGATGAATGAGGTTTGTAACATATTTTCAAACCAAACAATTTCTAGCGATTTATGATTTTTTTCCAAATCAAACCAAAGAATTTCATTGTAAAAACTAAATCAGACTAAATAATTTTTCGCGGTTTTGTTTGGTTTTAATTCGTTGCTTATGCATTGACATAATAAAATATATTTTAAATATTAAATTAATTCGTATTTGTTAATATATAAAGTTAAAATAAGTTAATTTATAAGTTAAAACCAGAATTAATAACGTTATATGTTAAATTAATTCATATTTGCACTTCTCGTTGAAGCTTCATTTTGGGTGGATTCATGTTCGATGCAATAGATATACTTGCAATAGTTAGATCATTTTTTTTATATGAAGCTTAGAGTTAAAATTGAAAACCACCCCCAAACAATATATTATTAGAACCCCTAAACATGAATAATCAATTGTATAAATTGCTTATAGAGCAATATCTATTAATGATTTTCCCAAGTGATTGTAAGATAACACAACTCAAGAATACAAATTAATTCTAGAAAATCATGCAATATTACCAGATTACCCAATTATAAAAGAAATAATGTGCTGAATGAGTTATCGACCTTAATCCGGTACCAAAAATCTACAGGAATAGTGGTATGCAAAATCAGTGAAATCCCTAAAATAAGCAAAGTTAGAACAAAAGTAATATTGTCTAGAAAAATTAAAAGATACTCTGAGCCCCCTCCCCCCTCTCAATTCTTTTGACACAAGGAAATAACCCCTTTTAACTCTTTCAACACGGAGATAAAATCTTTATAAGGAAAAAGAAAAGGAAAGTTTTCTAAACAAAGCAAAAAATAAATCGAAAAAAAAATAAAGGAATCTGAAAAAGGGAAAATAAATCTTCTCAAGATAAATACATACATTGGGTAAACGTAACACATAAAAATCGTTAGGAATCTTTAGTTGACTCTGTTGTCTAAATTAAATTCAGAAGTCTTTCATGAATTAGAGGTTAATTCACCAACAATAACATAAGATTTACTATTATTTTATGTCATAGTCGAATAACTTGTGAAATACAAAAGATTTATTTCAAATAAATGAAATTTTTTCTTAAAAAAATCTACATTTTAGTTACCAACTCTAGAAGTCCGCTCAATATGGCATAACTCTTTAGATGTGCACGTAGCAAAGATATCATCTACACGATAAAAAAATCTCAATTAACCATACAAAAAAAAGTATGTAAGAAATTTCATAAAAAGAGGGGAAATGATGATTAGTCCGCACATGGACAACATACATCCTTGAAACTATGAGAACAGTTCACATCTCTTACAATTATTGTTATGTAAATGGCGCATATGCATGTCCCATTATTACGCTTGCACCAAATAAGACCCATCAAGGAAAGAGAAAATGGGATTTGGAAAGAATTAAACAACAAAATTTTGTATTGTTTGGGTGTTTGGTTGTTTATACAGACCTCTTTGTGTACATTCAATTTCTATTTTCCTCTGGATTTGCAAAATCCTTGCTACTTCATGAAATATTTTTGACCTCCAAGTATAATACTGATCTTCTTTCTAAGATGATGAAGGAAAAAAAAAATAGCACATTTTTCAAACTTTGTGACAGATTTTGACTTTCCATTTCAAGTACGGATAGATATATCTCTAATGTTGTTGCATACAGAATAGAGAATCTACATTAAAACTCATAAACCACAAAAATTCTTTTCATTTCTTTTACTTTTCATAAAGAACAAATATCAACCTTTATTACCAAGAAGACTCCACCTAAAAAATTGAGAGTTGATATGTGCGTATCTAAAAACCACCACTTTAACCAAACTTCTTATCTATTCTACGAATAATATTCTTTTACCAATTATAAGACCACAATCTAATCTTTCAACACTATTCCCCATCAAATTACTCCAAAATTGTGTAAATTGTAAAGAAGTAAATCTCCACTTCAAAAGAAATTAAGACTAGAAATTTCAAGAATCATACCCCAAATTCTAAAAATTCACAATATTTTCACCGCAATTTTCAAAATGTAAAAAGTAAAATCATTGAGCCTTTTCTATTATAACCTTATCTTGTTACTTGTTGAAGCGATGAAGAGATAATGTAGGAGGAAAAATAGATAATTCTTTATTCTTTGTTATTGTTGTTGTTGTCGTCGTCATGAACAACTCAATGTGTTTTCCTTCTTCATAATACCACTGCTAGTTCCATCTCCATCTGATTTCCCATTCAAAGATGAATCTTTCACTTTCACATATCTCAGTCTCTTGTTGCATCTTTTACTGTGAGAAAAGATTATGATTATTGACAGCATTGGTAAAACTTGAGAAGTATAATAAACCCATTGCAAAAGAATTATGGAAAATGGACGAGGACAAGCAACTAAATAAGTATACATGCAAAAACCTTCTTTCCTCCGACCATTGTTTTACAGGCGTCACTTTGTCATTAGTATCTTTCCATTTGTTGGCTACCACTATTACCACCCTATTGCCTGTTACTTTTACAGAGAAGATATTGAATTGCAGTTATGATGCACAGTTAATACAACCTACAAACTGGCCACCATGTAAACCAGGAAAGTGGAGGAAAAACTGACCAAATCCAACTGCTTGGGGAATAATCAGAATATGTTGACAACTGAGATATTTTTTTTTTTTTTTTGGTAATGTCGATTTGATACTACAATTGAGTGTTTAAGTTATTAAATATAGAAAGATTCAATTTGTATTTCGATCTAGAATTATTGTTCACAATTAGTAAATATATGTGGACAATTTATTTTGATCGTCTCGATTTTGTTAAAGTATCTCTACGACTTCGGTCATAAAATTGAGAGTATATTTGGAATATATTAGACAGGACTGAGTGAAATTAATTTGTGACATCGAGAATACAAAATTTATATGACTTGACTATCGTACGTAGGACCTTAATCTAGATCAGATAATTGACTTCGATTACTACCTTTAAGTTCTTTGAGATATCAAGTTTGTGAATATTCAAAAACTGGTATTTTGGTCATTTTACCTAACTCGAAATTCTCGTGTTGATCAATCGGGATAACATGTAAGAGTAATAAGTCAGAGAATATAATTATTGATTATTGTTTTAGTAATTTCAATTTTACTAAGAGTGAAGTCCCGTTCTTTTAGTGAAATAGAATGTGATTAATAAATTATTTTTGATTGATCAAGACTTGACTAAGTCAGAATTGATTTATTAAAGCTTAGTTTAATTGGGTTCGATTAGTTTCTTTATGTGGCTTCACTAATCATATACATACTTATAACCTGTATTGTGCTATGGGGAAATGGGCATTAGTACTAGAGTTGGCATGGTTTTTGGAGTGTTAGTAGGTTTTAAATATTCTTCTAAGACTATTTTTCAAACCCTACAAGGCTTGAAGGCGGGACACATATTAAAGTTTGTATTATATTTTTCTCTTTACATAGAAAACTCTAATCCTAGAAAACCTAGTTCTAGGAAAATGTGAGCACACACTTGCATAGTTGCTATTGGAGAACACCAAAGAAAACATGAGAGTTTGAAGCTCAGCGGAATCAAAAACGCAGTTTATAAAGATTACTGTAAAGCACACAATAAGGGTAATCTTTTCTAGACTAATTATTTGTGTAGAATTGTTTAATCTAATTAAATACATAAAATAGGAGAATTAATGCAGCGGGATAATCTAAATCACAAGGTTTTTGATATTATTTTGTATATTTCAGATTAAATAATTTCATTTTCCATGTGTTAGTGGAGCTATGTAGGATTTATGTGAATTATTATTAGTGGATGAATGATGTTTTTTATTGAAATAATGTATGACCTTAGAATTTACATTGTAAAATTTTTGTATTTGTATTATTGGGTCATGTAACAAAAGGGTGGATTACGATTCCATGTTCTCCACTTTGATTTTAAATTTTGCAACATAATTGTATTATTTCTATTGTAATTGTAAAAACAAGAGGACTTGTATTGCAATTGTATTCCAAGGACTAGATCCACAGTTTCAGGATGGAGTTTATTTGCAAGTTCTCTTTAGAGGACTAAACTTCATCATCTTCGAAGTCAGAGGACCTACATTGCAATTTGTACTGGTCAAGGTAGAGATTGTTAGAGAACGGTGACCCGAATTCTGTTTGGGCCGGCTAGAAAAGTTCATGATGCGACATTTGTTGTGAAACTAAATTATTAAAAAAAAAAAGTAGGTTTAGATGGGATGCAGAGTATGGTTGCCCAGCTGTATGGATCTGTCTAACTTTTGGCCCATACGTGATTTTGGGTCTCAAAATTTTTATATGTAGGAACCTTTAGAACAAAATCTCTTTTGTACTCTCATATTTTTGTATAGTTAATTCTTTCTCATCTGGCCGTGAGTTTTTCTTCCTTTTTCTTGGATTTCCCGCGTAAAACTAAATTTGTGTATTATTTATTTATTGCTACTATTTTTACATTCATATCATAACAATATCGATAATAATTATTTATTGAACATGAATTAAAACCGAGTCGTGTCGTGTTAAACCAAGCCATCCGGTGGCATCTGTGTAGAGTTAACTCGAACCAATTATTTGAGACCCATTATAATGAATTTTAGGGAAAATCTATTTTAGAAATTTTTTTTTTGTTGTTAAAAAATAAAGAAAATTTTGATTTACATGTAATATTATTTTATTGAAAAATGTGGTTGAAAATAAGAGAAAAAAATGTGTTAAAATTTGAAGGGGGCTCAAACATGGGCTAAATGGCAAGCTCTTATTATACACTTAAAGCACAAAAAATGCCACAAATTATATACGAAAAGGCAAAACACAATCAACAAAATTGAAGCTAAAATGTTAATGTTTTCAGCCTCAAAATGCATCAAGATTGCTAGTAGAGAACACTGCAAACAATAATAAAATGAGAGTTGCCCCATAAAATATGAATTGAAACATAGAATATATCAACTAATATTTAAATCTATGCAAGTTAAGTGTACATTAATTAACAGAAATGGTGTTCATAAGTAAATTATTTCCAATTAAAGCCAGTTGCTTTTATAAAGAACAAAGCGTGTTTTTAGTTTTTTCCTCCTAATAAATAAACAATAGGTTACAACAAATAATAGAAGAAAATTATAATATTTATAGCTTTTAATATTGTTCATCTCAAAATCTAAAAATTTTATTGTCATTCCACAAGGTATATAATTCTTGGGAACTTATAGAAATTACAAAGCAAAATTATTCAATACTACAAGGCACTCTAATTAGGCCATAAAAAGCCTTGACAAAAGGGCCACATAATTATTCAACTACATAAATTGTGGAAACCAAGGATCTTGTAATTAATTTACGTCCTCCTTTTTTTATCTTCACAGATTTGGGGGATACATACCCAACTTATTATAGACTTGTGCACATTTTGGAAGAGCTTCTTTCTTGAAGAATCCAATAGGATTTATCGTGCGTGTGGTACCATTTACTGTATTAAGTTTAAATTTTAATGATGGTTTTACCCATCCTTCAATAGGGATTTCATCACAATCTTTTCTGCTACTTGAAATCAATGTGATTTCACAAAACTCGTTCTTGTGATCACCTTCCACAAGCATGCTATAGAGTCCTTCCGCTCTCGTGTAACCTATCTCAGTAAATGTTACTTTTCCATTCTCCCCGTCTTTGCACTGGAGGCGTATGCTCGCACCTACAAGAAGAAATTTAAGGTATAATGAATTGTATCTATTATAATAACGTTCCTCAACTATGCATATACCACAATAAAGAATGCATGAATACACAAGAATTAAATTCTTATAACCAAGCATTCATTTCATTCGAATATTGAGATAGGGTTTGTGTTGTTATTATTGCATGGCCATTTTGTAGAAAACTAGAAATGAAAGAGAAATGATATGTGATATGAAGTTTAAACATCTTTAAATTGTTTTCTTCACATATCTTTTTGTGTGTGCACCCTCATGTGCTTGATAAGTGCACAATTTATTTTGAACAAGTGGTTGCAGTTCTACTTATTCGTTCTATAAAAACATGTTGAATTACTTCATAAACTGTTAAATAAGGAAGTTCAACAGCAATTGAAGCAAAAAAATTATTTTTTTATATTGAAATTTAGAAATGTGTGTACAACCAACTCAAATTATGTAGCTACATTTTTTTTTTATGCGTACAACATGGAAAAGCAAGATATAATATGAGGTACATTTTGTAAGAATTATAATTATGTACCTGGGATAAACTCGCTGAGTTCAGTAATGAATCTAGCACGGCATGTATCGCAATAAACTTGTCCCTGAATGTGGAATTGAGGAACTGGGGGTTGGGGCACATCTTCTGAATAGACGATGTCGAGGAAGAACATGAAGCATAAAGCTACAACGAAGATAATTGAAACTTGAATAAACTTTGTCATATTTCTTTAGTATTGTTGTTTAGAAAGATCAAAAGGATTTCTTTTTGTATTTTGTACAACCTCAACATTCTTATTTATAGAGAGGTTGGTTAGGTAATATTCTTTAAACAGTTATTTTTATGTGGTTAAGTTGAGGATCTATTCATTCTTTTCTGGATCTTAATTTAGAATCTTGGAACCGTTTCCTATATTTAAGAAATAGGTATTTTAATTTTTTTTTTATAATAATTTGAAACTTTCAAAGAAATTTTTAATCACAAAATCGTGGAAATGTTTTATAGGGAACTACATAATTCAAATAAAATTGACAATTAATTGTATGAAGTAACAAATTAAAATATTTTAGTTATATTGATTTGTTTTATTTTAAGTGTTCAATTGATGTTACAAAACATGAAGTTGTAATTTTTTATAAGTATTTTTCATGTATGTTTTTGATATTCTTTAGAAAAAGGTTTTCATACCCTGCTATACTTTATCAAGCTTTCCACTCTCCTGTTTGTCTCTTGAAGCACAAGGTAAATATGAGAATCCCACAAAGGAAATGATTGATCTCTTCTTGGTTATTGATTGGCATAAGTAAGGAATTCTCTTGGGACTCAATTTTCTTTCTATTATTAGCCAAAAATGCAATCTTAGTCCGAAATTTAAAAGATTTTCCATGTAATGTTGGCATAAGTGCCATATAAATTTTTTTTTTTTTTTTTTTTTCTAAAAGCTGCAAGCTTATGAGAAAATGTTGACTGATGAAGAGAAAAACTCACCGACTCAACCACTAGGAAGAACTTTTCAACCCATAATTTGTTTAATGACAAACAATCATGTGGTTATGCACTAATAGAAATAAGATGGAGGAGAAATTTCATTCCATAAGACATCTGTTAAAGGATTTAAGTCATTGAAATCAATGGAAGCTGGGATGGAACCTCGTCTCCTACTGTAACATAATGGTACATATTCGTATAATATGTCCTCCTTTTATTATAGTCCACTAGTGATAACTACAGTCTGTTTGACAAATAAAGAAACTATTTTTTTTTGTGTTTTCGAGAAAAAATGTGTGGTTGAAAATTGGAGAGAGAAAATGTGTGTGGTTAAAATTTGGTTTAAAAATTGTGTAGTTTAAACACATCCATAGGCATATATTAATAAAAAATATTTACACTTCAAAGGCTTCATCTCTATCTTTGCTGCTCGAGACATTTCCTATATCTTCCTGTCTATTTATGTCGGTATGTTACTCTGACAAGTCTCATATTCAGATTTTACTAATTATTTGACTGGGATTTGAATCGATTTGCGCATGCCTCTCTTTTTTGTTTTATTATCCTTCAACTCTATTGGAGATTTTTGTGTATCTAGTGTTTTGATTGATCGATTTGTGTACTGTTGAATTTTGCGAATGATAAAAAAGTGATTGGATGTTTGCTAATGTATAATTAAATTTTGACGTTCTATGACTGTTTTTTTATTGTTATTGGAGAATTTTCTGTACTGCTAGGAATTTTTCGATGGTGGTCTGAAGGGGGTAGTGTGCGGTGGCTGATTGTAATTAATTACAAATTACACTAATGTTTAACAAATTCATTAATTACAAAATTGAAATAAAATTACAATTGTAAATGGTAATTGGTAACAGGAAGTAATTAATTACAATTGTAGTTGTGACTAAGGTGAATGTAAGTAATTCAATTAATTTTAGCAAAAAAAAAAAAAAAAAAAAAAAAAAAAAAGTCATGTTTTATAAATTCATTATAATTTTCAACTAATTCAATTAATTTTAAAAGGAAAAAAATGAAAATTTGAGTGACTTTTTTTTTTTTTTTTTTTTAAAATTATATTGCTCAAATCAACTTGCATGAATCGCGTCTGAGATAAAAAAAAAAAAAAAGGAATACAATTTGTCGAAAACACACTACCAAAACAATTAGAATTATAGCTTGCTAGGATATGGGCAACTTTATTTTTCGTGCGAGGAATAAAGTTGCACACTCTGCAATGAATATCAAGCATAAGCTTACGAATATCAGTCAAAATAGGCTCATAAGGAAAAGGAGAGCTATCCACTTTGAGATTATTTGGCACCCGCAATGAATCCACTTCCCACTTCTCATTTAACGGATCCATGCAACACACTATTTCTTTCTCCACAGATTACCCACGATACACAAGTTATTTGGCCCAGTGTTCCCGCATTGGTGTTGCTAAGCAGGCCGCATAAGGAATCAGTCATGTTTTGTATCTTTGCCAATTTTTTTTATCTGACTCTACCATCCTATTTCTCGTCAAACCTCCACAACAGCTTGGCAAAAGAAAAATATATGTGGCACCATTTCTAGCCCAGCGCAACTACTACATCTTGGATCGCATTGGACACTCTTCTAATGAGGTTTAATTTATGTGGCAAAGCATGTATAAACAAGCGCCAAAAGAAAATTCTAACATTTGGTGGGGATTTAAGATCTCAAATCAGTTTCCACCATTTACTCTTGTTTGAGCCACCGGCCTCTTTTGTGTTTTCACAACTTCCCAATAGCATTCGATATCCACTCCTCACTGAGTATGATCCATTAGCCTCATGATTCCAATTAATCTGATCCACCGTATTACTTTGGCTAAGTGGAATAGAAAGAATCTCCTCAGCATTAATTGGATAAAATAATTGTCTAATCTTATCCTCATCCCACACACCTGAGACTATTAGAAGCTCTGTGACTTCTTGATCCTGAAGTGTAGTGATATTATATGGTTGGAAAGAAGGTGGTCGAGGCAGCCATGGGTCTGACACGATGGATATGATTCTACAGTTGCCAACTCTCCATCTCATCCCATCCTTAATTACATCACGCCCCCACAACAGACTCCGAAAGGGAAGGAATCACCACTGTTTGGTGAGGTCTCAAGCAGTGTCTCAATTCTGTGATATTTTTCCTTAAGTATCCTGGCTACAAGAGAATCACCATTATTTAGAAGTCTCTAGAACTGCTTAGCCACTAGTGCCTTGTTGAACAGACTGAAGATGGATAAGATGGAAATAATGTCATTGGAGACTATGAAAGAACCCAAAAGAGAGTAAAGAATTGGTACTTGTGAGTATTAATATTAGAATTATTGTTTTAACCAAAGATTTTTTATTTTTAATTATGTGCTTACTAGAATTTTTCATACCCTCTTTGCCAACATTCTGCTAACAAATTTGAAGAAAACTATTAAATAGGGGTAAACATTACTTTAGTGACAACAATGAAATTTCTACTATTGAAAATTTTGGATAAGTGATAATTATTCGATTTTTGAATTGAGACAGTATTTTGTAAATACGTAATTATCTTGCATATATTAACCATTTCTTTTTCTTCTCAATATTTTCCTTAGTGACTTAATCCATCTCTTTAACCTTGATTGAATGTGTGTGTGTGTGTGTGTGTGTGTGTGTGTGTGTGTGTTTTTTTATTTTAAATTAACAATATTTATTTCCATTTTTTATGTGGTGTAAAATTGTAATGAGTGCATGTTTGATTTACTTTTACAAGCATAGGATTTTTAATTCTTCATACATTTGTAGGATCGTAGGCACTTACAAAATTAAAAGTTTGATTACTTATTTTGGCTTAATATATTTTCAAAAAACAAAATACAGAAAGCACAAAGTATAAGTTCTTTTATAATATCATATAATGTGCAAAACAAGTATTCCCTAAATATAAAAAGAGTGAAGAGGAATTTCACTGTAGAAACTATCGTCCTTGGTGAAACTGTGCCGTATTTGTAATGGACCGAAACGACATTGTCTACGTACATATCCCCTATATATATAAAGAGTAAAAAGGAATTTCACTATAAAAACTATCGTCCTAAGAGAAATAGGTCTTTTGTTTCATGGTCTGACTCTTTGCTAATATGTTGTTGTAACACCCCAAGTTCAAGAATCTTAAACCTAGGTGTTAACTCCCCTTTTTCTTTTAATGCGGAAATAAATCGTTTAAATATTAAAATGCGGAATTTAAATCGTTTACACGACAAAAATATTCATTTATCTATTATAAATTTTTGTCGAAATTTCGGCAGAGTCTCCTCTACAAATTGGACATAGCCAACCTGTAGAGGAGCATCAAAACCATTTATAAATACACATCACAACTCACTCCATCCCAAACATCATCCAAACCATTATAATAAGTCCCAAACTCCTCAACAATACAATTCCAAGTAAATAAACTTTAGCAAGTGAAATAAGAGGTATTTTAACCTCAATAATACATGAATTAAAGGATTAATAATTAGAAATTGAAATAAATTCTAATCTAACTTTATTTTAAAAGAGTTGATGCGGGTATAGCCTGAGTCAGCTGCCGAGTGCTCTCCTCGGATCACCTAACTTTCATCACCTGAAATGTTGGGGAGGGATTGGGGTGAGCTAAAGCTCAGTAAGTAAACTGTATGCATGAATGCATGCTTATGACATGAACGCTTTTCAAAAATTCCATGTATGTATCCCCATTTACTTTACTTTCCAAAACTTTCAAACTTTTCGAACTTTCACTTAACATTTCAAAACTTTCACTTCATTCCATCGTGAACTCACTTGGTGTAACTTCTAGTCAATCAGAATACAGTGGGCAATGACTTATTTGGAACCAGATTACATGCGCATTTCCACCGCAAAGCGGTTTAACATTCACTTTCCCACCGCAAAAGCAGTTTAACAGTCCACCGTAAACGGTTGAACATTCCGTCGCAAAGCGACTTAATTCGGGTACGCCGGTCCCCCGCGCCCCATTTCCCACTCGCAACTTTCATGAACTAGAAGTACACCCATTCATTCTTTCAAAAACTTGGGATACATAACTTTTGAACAAACTTGCACTTTGACACATTTCTTTCATTTAAAACATTTGACTTCCAAATTTCGATGTCAATGCATGCTTGATGATGCAATGACATGATAATGTGCATGCTTAAACATTCTTCTCAATAACATATGCTTTCATAATGTAAATGCAATTCATCAAAGCAAGTAAGTTGCACGACAATCATTTACACATAACTTTCACATTTACATTCAACTTTGACGAAAATAGGGGGAAGTTTACTTACTTGACATCCTTAGCATTTACCGTTATCTGGATTTGCAAGTGGAGGAGCCTCGACTGCCCGTGTCGTCAATGTACCAAAAGTCCTAATTATTCACATTCATCAATAAACATGACTCTCAGTTCACAACCACGTTCGTTATTCATTTTAATACTCAATCAAACATTAACTGAAATTAAAACTTCAATTTAACTCACATGTGATCTTATATCGAGACTAGAGCACATAAAACTAAAGAATTTCCTTTCATACTTTCAAATTCCCAAAACATATACTTTCATGTGACTCATAATATAACAAACACATTTAACACCACATTTAATATCATATTCGAAGTAACACATTAAGTTCGAGGAAATTTTGAAATCTTACTTATCAATCCCACAAATCAAAGCCAAGCATTACTTATCAAAAATGATCTTGAACTAAAATTTATAACTTTGAACGTAATTTCAACTTAAACTAACTTGTTCTTTTAAATACAACTCAACAATTATATCCAACTTAAACCACATACTAGATAACAATTAAAACAATTCTTGAGGTTTTTCCCCAAATCTAATAATTAATCCTATTATCATAAATGAAAGAAGTTTACTTAGTATATACAATACCCAACTTCCCAAATCAATAAATTCCAAAAATTCTAATATTCCGATTTAAAGTTCCAATAGTCTCTTAAATTTGAAAGTTTACACAAAAATCTGAAAAATTAACACACACACCCCCTTAATGCCATTATCCCTAAAATCTGTAAATCCCCATATATATGATACACACTAACATCATTAAATTCCATATTTTTAAAATTGGCATTTAACATATGAAATTTAGACTGAAATTGAATATGAAATTTTATATTTATACACATAGAAATCTGAAATCTACGTATGTATATGCATATATACGTAATAATATATATATGCCCATTATCAAAAATTTGAAATCAGAATTTAAGGTTACAAGAAATCTGAAATTACAACCAAATTCGAAATCTGCAATTAATTTCATAACTTTGAAAAAAATCTGGGATTTCATCTATTCAATCAAAACCTGAAGTTTATACCTAAGGGCAATTACATATACATCAACATATACATACAATCCCATATATATACATACACTAATTACATGGGTGTGTTCGGAAATGGTGGAGTGCGGTTGGTGTGTGCGCCTTCGACTTCGGGTGTGTGCGGGTCGTGAAGAGAACGGGGAAGAGGGAGAGGGGACTTACTGCCGGTGGAACGGCGGTCGGCGGTCGAAGGAAGAGGAAGAGAGCGACGGTTGAGAGAGAGCGAGTCCGAGAGCGAGAGGTGAGGGGCGAGACAGAGAGGGAGATGTCGTGAGATATGGTGAGAGAGTGAGGGTTTAGGTTAGGTTTAATCTTTTGAAATTTACACTTCGGTCCCTCAATTCTCCTCCCATGCAATTCAGTCCCTTAGCTCCCATAAATTGGTAATTTAAGTCCACGACCCTCAAATAAATTTCCAAAGTGTCACCAAACTTTTCTCAACTTCAATTTAATGCAATAAAATAGAAAATAGCATGCTTAAGAAGTAAAACAATTAATCACATAAATTACACGTAGACTATTAAAATAAACAATTTAGAAACTTTTAATTGGTACATTGATCGAGACGGCATCCAAGTCCTTCCACTGCAAAATAATTCGAATTATTGACATTAAAAATATCATTAAATTTAAAATTTATATCATTAACATAATTATTACGTGAAATTTAAGGATACACGAAAATGAAAATCGGTCTTACAGTTGTATTTTGTAGATCTATTCTGACCTAAGAAGAGGACAATGGCTGGTGGCGTATCTAACGTCATTGCCAGTAAGAAGAAAAGTCCCACTGCACCTATGTGGAAGAAGCTTGCTGATCAGGCCCCTACAGCTAAACGACCTAAACCAAGTCTTCCTCGGCCAGTAGCTGATAAGGGCAATGTCATGTTGAAACGTCAACTCCACTACCAGTAGTTCATTCTGAACCTCCATATGCCAAATTAGCCGATCTGACATATTTTTCCATACATGTTGCATGGGCTCCCTAGATGGGAACAACGAAAGACAAGATCCCTAAGGCTTTAAGGGATGAAAGGTGACACGACCCCCTTGAATCACCTTAATGGACCCGAGACGTGGCGTGCACCGATGATGAATACCAGCTAGATACTGGACCCACCACCAAGGCTACCAAAACTTTTCAAATTCTATAAGACTTCTCGTAATACCCCATGATTTATAAAAATTATGACAGAGCTTCCTTTAAATATTGGATATAACCTTCTTGTAATAAAATCAACAAATTCTCAAACAACCACATGTATAATATTGGAAATCTATAACCCTTCACATCATCATATCAAAAATCAAAAGAGCTTATGTCTGCCCATCTAGTTCTACTACATATCATCCATTCCACTTACATTTGATACATCAACATATCATTCTAATTGTTGATAAATCCAACCTCACAAAATACAAAGTAATCGAGATTAATCACAATACATAGAAAGAAAACAATATGATTGGCAAAGTAATTGAATCAATGCATAAGCAATAAAAGCAAGTAATGATAACTCCCTTTATCGCACCAAATTATCCGACTGAAAGAGGTGAAAAATTGAAGGCTCAGATTTTGGCAAATCTCCACAATGGTAACACCACTACACACAGCTAGAGAACACTTCAAGACAACCCCCAAACTGGCCAAAAACCACTGCCAACACACATCCAACCAAGGAACCGAACCAAGGGCTGCACAAAGGGACCACAATAAGGCCGAACAGGGACTGGACAAAGGAGACCCAATAGGACACGGCCACAACAAGATTCGGACAGTGCAGGAGGCACACAAGCAAGAACCGAACATAACAAGCTTAACCACGAAGGAGGCGCACATGAAGGAGGCAGGGAAGATTGCGGTTTACACCGCACGAGGGCACAAAAGCAAGAGCCAACACCCACGAAGAGGAGGACAACGAGCAAGCTACGGGTTCTAGGTAAGGTAATGGCTTTTCACAGAGAAAAGAATCGGGTTTCTCACAAAGAGAAAGAGCGTCACTTCCGTCGAGAGAGAGAAGAGAGGGAATGTCGAGAGTGTTCTGACTTTGCCAAAAGGGGGGGTGTTGGTAGATATAGGTTTAGCACATAATTAGGGAAGCCCTAATTAAATGGATCGTCTCCGAAGCCTACCCATTGAGCAACAGGGTCGAGACCCAATTAAAACCTCGAAGTGGGTAGTTAATCTCTTAGCACATGGGTTTCCTAATTGTGGAGATTGGGCAATACTATAATCTTCAATTATGGGCCGAGGGCCTATGAAGCTTAATTAATCCAACACTGTGTATCATCATTGCCCTCGAGGTTTGATTGGGACCAAAAAATCCCAACAAACCTCCACCTTGGTTCCAATCGAACCTGCAACACCAAAACACCTAGTTTATTAGTTAAACAAAACAGTTCCAAACGAATTAGAACTCAACATACATTTTCCAATGTTTCAAGTTAGAAACATATCTCATACCTGCTAATAGTACTTGATAGGTGTGTTTTATACACTTGGGAATATGCCAAATTGAGAATTTATCATGATTATTTATGAATTTATTCTACCTAAATTGCATTTAATTGTTGTTATTTCAGAATTTTGGTCAAAAGGAGGAGCAAGGAAGCAATTACGGGAAATGAAGCTCAAAAGAAGGAAAATTGAAGAGAAACAGAAATTCTAGGATCAAATTGATCAAATCAATAGTGGGGGATTCATTTTGCAAATAAAATCAGAGGACCAACTTGAAGGCCAAGAGAAAGATGGCGAATCGCGTGTCAAATCTCCAGGTCGCGATCGCTGAGGCTCAATGTCAGTGATCGCGACTTGGCGATAAAATGCATGCAGAACGAAATAAGGCTCGCCCACGCGATCGCTGACGTACCAACCACGCGATCGCGTGGGTGTCCGTCTGGGCTTTTGTGCGCGATTTTAAGAGGCAAACTCTGGAAATTAACCTAGGTCGTAACAGAGGCGTGAGGAACAGAAGTGTAGTTTTGTGCAGAGCAGAATATTGGAGGATTCTTGGCTATTCAACATCGAATTGACGAGGAGACTCAAGCACAGAAAAGCACAGGAAAATAGGAGCTAAACACGGGAAAGCAAATCTTGGTGCAAGACTTCTTTTCTCATTGTTGAATTCATAAATTCCAGCATGTTTAATTTTATTTCAGATTGTTTTTATTATTTAGTTATTATGTGTAACTAATCCTAACGTTGGGAATCACGACGTAGCCTAGTCATATTACTTTAATTCCATGTTCCTTGTTTTAATGCCGTAATTCATGTGTTGGTTTATTATTGCGTTTAATGCTTGAATGAATTGGCCACTTATTCATGACTTTATGTGTTATTTCTATAATCCGAGAGGTGAGTTAATAACATAGATCTAGGTGATAAATCCATTAATTGAACGAGAGATAGAGATATACTTTCGTGATTAGTGCGATCATGTTTAAGTTCTCGCATGTAATGCATTTAGATAAGGAATATTCGGACCCACTGTAGAGATACAATGTTGACTTATCTAGGTAGAGTTGATTTAAACTCGAGAGAGGAATCTCAACTTAATTTAGTGAACTTGATCGATCACATATCTAGAAAATAAAATCTGGAACAGGAATTGATTTAATTGGCTAGGTGAACTCGTGAATCCCAACCACTTTCAATCATACTTAAAAACAATCAGCAATTGCGAAACCTCAACTTTGTGCAAAGTTTTAATTTGTTAGTCGTAGTTATAAACATTAGTTTCCAAACAATCAAAAACTCATTTCTTTGTTCAAATAGGGATAAGAATTTACACATTTCGGTACTTAGTAAACGGTCCTCGTGGGAACGATAATCCGGACTCTTAGGTCCATTTTAACTACTCTTCACGACCCGTTCACTTGCAGGGATATTTCGTATTGCGATATATCGGTGAACAGTACTCATCAAAGGCCCAAGGTAAAACCCAAGAATACACTAGATCATAGTGAGCCAAACTATGTATTTATATCACATTAGCAAGTAATACAACTTTAGACAAACAACACATGCTTTCTAAAGACAAATGTAAACAAATTACATTTTCACATGAGTTAATCAAGAGCATATTATATCACGAAGTTATAGGTGACTCTACAAATGCGATGAGAGCACATCAAAGGCAAACCACAAATCTTTTCACCAAGTTCACATAAAGAACATAACACTAAGTTAATCAAACATGGTCAATACAAGCAACAGATGCAAATGACCCCAAGAAAAGATATAATCACAATTACCCCATTCCAAAACCGATGTAGCTCTCCTCTCATCGCCATCTATGCTCATTAGACTACTCAACAATCATACCTAACCAGTAAACCACTAAAGATCCTAAGACAATGGATGTACCTCTATCACAAACTCACTTCTTACTTAAAGAAGATAAAACTCGAATCACCACCTCACCTAGAGATAATGGGAGCGTCCTCCACCTAATCAAGATCCTCACAGATAGAGTTAAACAAGACATTTGACAACCTCACCTCTCGTGATCTACATGTCAAAAACACACATCCCCTAGCATGTCACCAAATACACTCTTAGGCATCTAGTCTCAACATTACCAGCTAACCCTCACTTCTAACATAACTACTGAATACCCATCCCACCAAGGGAACACATTTGATCTATATTGTGAGAACACACAGAGTATCAAAACCTCACACCAAACCCAACCAACATGCATGTAACCACGTTATACACAAAGTAACATATCACTCTCAAATTCATGCACATGTTCAAATCAATACAAATGAAATGCAACATAAGAAAAGCAACCGAATCAAGTGACCACACATGCAAAAGGGGTAAAAAATCAATCAGATGAACACAATTATTCAGTAGTAACTACAAGTGAGATAAGAGCATCAATAAACTCCACTCGGATCACCATCCGAGCAAGTAACTAAATTGACCCCATTTCTATCCCCATCTCCTATTTTGTTTTTCTCTCCAGGACAGTCTCTCTTATAATGGCCAGACCTACCACAACCATAGTACTTCCTTCCCTTCGCCTTACCCTGTGACTTAAAACTACTTCTACCCTTCCATATATCACCCTCATTGTTTGAGTCATCTCTGTTTTTGCCACGCCCACCTCTCACCATGTGAACCTCACCACTACTCCTCTCGTTTCTTTCAGCTTTCACCTCCCTCTCCCTACTTTTCAAGGAATCAATGACAATTTCAGGTGTAAGAGTATCCCTCCCATATTTTATAGCATTCTTAACCTCTTTATAAGTGTCAGGAATAACATTTAACAATATAACAGCTTTATATTCTTCAGGTACTTTTTCACCACAGTTAGTGATGTCTTGCACAAGTTTGTTAAAGACATCCAAGTTGTCATCTAAGTCCTTAGAGGGATCAATTCTTGAAACTGAAAAAACTTTCAAGCAAGTAAAGCTTATTAGGAGTAGATTGAGTCAAGTAAAGTTCTTGTAACTTTTTCCAAAGAGCTTCAGTGGTTTCGTGTTTACCAACTTTTCGCAAAACATAGTTGGATAGATGCAAAATGATAGAAGTGTACGCGAGTTCATCAAAATCCTTTTTCTCATCAGCAGTCACAGTATTTGGGAAAAATTGTCAATAGATTTTGAAATCTTTTGTTGTACCAAAATACCTTTCATTTTCTATTGCCAAATAGAAAAATCACCTTTTCCATCAAAGATGCTCAATTCAAAATGATGTGCAGACATCTTAACAAATAGGAAACACACAACGCAATATAAGCACCACATGAAAAATCACACAGAAGATCCTAAAGGTCGCAATATACACCGTTCTAAATTCCCAGGATTCCGTGAGACTCAAATATCTTAGGTCAAGGGAATTTTCGACACAGGAGTCTAGGTGATAGTTCTAATAATAACACAATAGGAAATAGATAATCACCAAGATATATCAAAAACAGGTATAACACAGCAATATCCAAAACACAGGTAATAGCACTTAAATCCTATAACTAGCAACAGGAAACCGCAAGCCTAATGGTCACCTCACACGATGACTTGTTATTACAGAAATTTAAAAGTGATTAACCAATTTACCAGAGCGGATTTTTCTGAGTCCGTAATATGGAGAGATGCGAAATTATTTATCGTTTTATGTTTTGCAATTAGTGATCTTTGGAGCGTAAATCAGCACCAAGCTCAAGAGTCTCCAAAATGGTACCTAACTTGCAAAAGCCAATAAACACAGATCAATCAATAGTTTCCAATCACACAGATTCTAAAAACACAATTGAAATTTAAAAACACAATTTTAATAATTTCAACGAATGAAAGAATTTTAAAACAGGGAATGAAGGAACTCAGTCAATAGTTCCAATATTGACTCCAATCCTGCCAATCACGCCACCAAGGCTACAGTTACGCCACCAATGCTCTGATACCAATTTTTAATAAATCCAACCTGCTAAACACAAAGTAATCGAGATTAATCACAATACAGCGGAAGAAAACAATATGATTGGCAAAGTAATTGAATCAATGCATAAGCAATAAAAGAAAGTAATGATAACTCCCTTTATTGCACCAAATTAGCCGACTAAAAGAGGTGAAAAATCAAGGGCTCAGATTCTGGCAAATCTCCACAATGGTAACACCACTACACACAGCTAGAGAACACTTCAAGACAACCCCCAAACCGGCCAAAAACCACTGCCAACACACACCCAACCAAGGAACCGAACCAAGGGCTGCCCAAAGGGACCACAATAAGGCCGAACAGGGACTGCACAAAGGAGACCCAATAGGACAAGGCCACAACAAGACTCGGATAGTGCAAGAGGTACACAAGCAAGAACCGAACACAGCAAGCTTAACCACGAAGGAGGCGCACAGGAAGGAGGCAGGGAAGATTGCGGTTTACACCGCACGAGGGCACAAAAGCAAGAGCCAACACCCACAAAGAGGAGGACAATGAGCAAGCCACGGGTTCTAGGTAAGGTAATGGCTTTTCATAGAGAAAATAATAGGGTTTCTCACAAAGAGAAAGAGCGTCACTTCCGCCGAGAGAGAGAAGAGAGGGAATGTCGAGAGTGTTCTGACTTTGCCAAGGGGGGGGGGGTGTTGGTAGATATAGGTTTAGCACATAATAAGGGAAGCCCTAATTAAATGAGTCATCTCCGAAGCCTACCCATCGAGCAACAGGGTCGAGACCCAATTAAAACCTCGAAGTGGGCAGTTAATCTCTTAGCACGTGGGCTGCCTAGTTGTGGAGATTGGGCAATACTATAATCTTCGATCATGGGCCGAGGGCCTATAAAGCTTAATTAATCCGAAACTGTGTATCATCATTGCCCCCGAGGTTTGATTGGGACAAAAAATCCCAACACTACTCCACTAAGTACTTGACAAAACAATAACTCGAGAGTGGACCAAGTTAAATATATATACATGGATCCCAAAAGAAGATGCTACGTATGATGAAGACTTAAAACATATAACTAAATGATCATGCGGCTCTTTGGCCGGCTTTCTAACATCCTCTCAAAACTCAAAAGTATCCTGGTAGGGAAAAATGTGATGAAAATATGAGATTTTAACTCAGTGAGTGTAGAATTTGAAAACTAGTCATGCTTTTCTTATATATATATATATAATCACTATTTTTTTTGTGAATTTGACTTTTGATTGAAATAAGAAAATCTTTCACTTATTTTGAAAAATTCATCTAGCTGAAATGAGAATTTATAAATACTGAAACATGGCATAAATTCTGATAACTGTCTGATAATACTAAAAATTCTCCGAACTGTACTGAGAAGTTTAAATATTGTTCTATTAATAAATATATCATAATGCACTGAAAAAGAATCACATCAAAGTGTACCCAATGAACAGCTCTACTCAAATACAGAGTTCTCTCGATGTACAAGGCAAAGCCATTCAAATCTGATAAGCTGATAATCTGATAAACTGTGTCATATGTGCATAGACTACCTCAAAGGCTAAAGCATCCTAGTAAACGGCCTATAGCCTATATGTGCACAAGAGTGGGTCCTAGAGACCTCTGATAATCTGATCATACACTGTGAAAATGAATTTACATCAGTGCAGAGCGGGTAATATCACCTGGGTACTTTCTGATGATTTTTCACAATAATAATTTACATGTAACGAATTCTTTTATAGAATAATGTACTAAATTTACAATTTGATTAACTTGAAATTTTAAAAGAAGAAATCTAAAATCATGCTTCTAAACTTGTATTTGCAAAAAGTAGTAATTTCTGTAACTTGTCTACTTAATTGAAATCATGAAACATATAGAAAATTTATGTTATTAAATATTGAGATTTAACTTTAAGGAAAAATTAAGTTTCTCCACTCAGAGAGATTGTGATAGAAATCTAATTTGGCTGATAAGCCTGACCAAAATATTAAATCCTTGGATCAACTGAAATATTTACAATTATTGAACAAATGCCCAAAATAAAATAATATCCTATACAATACCCACAAAGTTCATATACCTCCAACATTACATCCAACCAACCTTCTCTTATGTGAAATATAGTTTCATTATAACTAATATATCCTTCATTTAATCAATACCTCAAAGGAATGCTTATTGACACCAAAACCCCTTTCCAAAGAAACTAAAAATGGACTAAATCTTCAACTTAATTGCATGGGTAATTTAATCTCCAAATAAACATCACCAAATTAAGAATTTAAGCATGAAATAATTTAACATAGGCTCCAATAACTTAATCTTGCCCAAATCTTGAATTTAATCCATTATTTATGCAAGCCCTAGAGTGTAATCACAATGACCTGAACCAAACTTGAATATTTAGCACTATATCTTCAACCCAACTATAAATCCATCCAAAAATCTAACATTTAACTCAATAAGAAAAACCCTAAAATTAAAATTACATGTCAAATAAATGGGTATTTGCTTTACCTCTTGAAGATGAAGAATACAAGTAGAAGAGAATGATGGTTGAGCAAAAATTCCCCCCCCCCCTTTTCCTCTCTCTTCCTTTCCTCACTGCCGAGCCCTCTCTTTCTCTCTTTGGTAATGTTTGTGTTTGGTTTGTGTGTGTCTCCCAAAGTGAAGACATTTTAAGTTTGATAGGAATTGCATGCTTGGTCCTTTAATATATATTTCCATTAAATCCTTAACTATACATGGTGATAAGTAAAACTCTCAATCTTATAGTAAAATTTAAATGATCCTCAAAAATTCCCTACTAAATTAAATTGGTCCCCACTTGGACTAACTTGGTCAAAAATAAATGTTGACTTGCTAAATTAAAAGTGGGTTGTAACAAAAGGAGCACTCATTGTCCTGGCCAGGGCGTCTAAGATATCGTTCCTAAAAGTGTGCATAACTCTTGGGACGTCTTGGCTAGGGGTTGGAACAAGAAAAGTGATGTCATGGCATCTAGCATGGACCTTCTGATGACTGTGCATGCCAATGTTGCCACGTTGGGCCTGGCCCTGAATCTCATGTCCTATGTTAGGGATAAAGGCTAGGGATTAGCTCGAACAGTTGACGAGTTGGTCAAAATAGTTATAAGGGCTTGGGATGAGAGTAAGGCCCTTGAGCTCGAATGGGATGAACTAACTGGTAAGCTGGAGGCAATGAAGAAGAAGATGGGGGAGGAACTGCTTAAGTATAGGTTGGAAGTTGAAAATTAATGATCAAGCTGGCAGAAGCAAACAAGGCTAAGGATAAAACCGAGAATTGATCTGAAGGCCTTCTGAAGAAGCTAAGTCTTCTGCTACTGTCACTGAAGAGTCCAGGGTTTGGATCATAGAGGAGTTTAAGAACTCTAAAGAATACGAAGTTGTTCAGACGAAAATTTATATTATGGCCCTATAGTCTGTCATTGCAAAGTTTCCAGGGTTTGATCCCAACTTCAATACAAGGCCCATGTCGAAGGAGCTAAACAAACTGAAAGAAGAACACGCCCAATTAATTGAACCCTTGGGTCAGGCCGTCTGGCCCTCTCCTCCTGTTGAATAGCTCTTAGTTTTAATTTTGTAATGCCTTAGTTGGGCATTCAATTTCAGCTCTTTTTTGTAACTCTGTATGGAATAAATATAACACTTCATTTTGACATCAATATGAACGAGTGTTCGGTTATTTTTTGTTTGTCATGTTTGCTTTACTTCTCCTTAACAATTTGACCGGTACAGCTACGTTGAACGATCTGAAATAATAACCATAATGAACAAACTGAACTTAACGGTCCATTTGTTCCACCTGAACTAAGATAATAGTCTTGCTTGAATGAACTGATTTAATGTCTCATTCTACACTTACCATAATCCTCAAATTTATGTTCATGAATTAGATAGACTAAATGCTATGCACGATCTGGAAGTCCTGAAGAATTTGTAGAATCCATTATGATGGGCTGAGTGCTATGCATGACTTCGAAGTCCTAAGGAATTTGTAGATTTTGTTATGACGAATTGAAGGCACCCATGATCTAGAAGTTATAAGGATTCCATAGATTCCTTTTTGACGAACTGATGGTGTGCGTGATATAAGTTCCTAGGGAATTCGTAAATCTCGTTATGAAGGATCAAAGTTGTGCACGATCTGAGGTCCTAAGGAATTCGTAAACATCGTTATGAAGAATTGATGGTGTGCACGATCTAATGTCCTAAAAAATCTTTAGATTCCATTATGATAGACTAAAGGTGTGCACGATCTAAGGACATAAAAAATTCGTCAATTTCATTATAACAGACTGACGCCTTGCACGATCTGAGGTCCTAATGAATTCGTAAGTTTCGTTATGATGGACCTAAGGCGTGGACGATCTGAGTTCGTTGAGAACATCTTATCTTACAAAATAATTTCATTCATCGAAGCGCGTTTACAACTTGATCTTTCCATTACAAATCCTCATAATAGATTACTGATAGTACTTCTTCAAGTGTTCTGCATTCTAAGGGAGTGCCAAGGTCTTCTATACCAAAGCTTCTAGCTCATATGCTTTGTTAAGTAGTATTTTCTTGATCTTGTAAGGCCCTTCCAATAGTGGGGCTAGGGGTCCAGATGACACATATTTCATTGCTAAGCACTTTTCTAAGGACTAAAACTCCAATATGGAATTTTCTTCCTCTTACTTTGGAGTTGAGATATCTGGCGCTCCTTTGCTTTGAAGATGCATTTCTAAGGTCCGAGTTCTATCTTTTCTCTTCCATAAGACCTAGATTGGACATGAGCATCTCATTGTTCATTTCTTCTTAGTAGTGTTCTATATAGATTGAAGAGATACAAATTTCTATTGGGATGACTGCCCCAGATCCAAATGCTAGAACAAACGAAGTCTCTCCTATTGTTTTTATGCAATTTGTCCTATAAGATTATAGCACACCCGATAGTTCGTTGGCCCATGCACCTTTCATATCATCAAGTTTGATCTTTAACGCGTGTTTATTGATTTGTTGATAGTCTCAACTTGTCCATTTTATTGTGGGTGGCATGGGGTGGAGCAGTGTTTCTTGATCTTCGAATTTTCACAAAAAGATCTGAGTTTGGCATCTTCAATTTGCTTTACATTGTCTGTTACAATAGAGTGGGAGATACCAAAGTGATAGATGATGGACTTGCATATGAAATCAATGGTCTTTTGTTCGGTTATCCATGCAAGGGGCTCTGCTTCAACCCATTTTGTAAAGTAGTCCATTTATACAATTATATTTGGTTGATCCCTTTCCTACTGGAAGTGATCCCAATCAGATCAATTCCCTACCTGGAAAAAGGAAAAAGTGTCGGATAAAGGTCAAGTCTTTCGACGAAAATCTGGTCATTGGAACAAACCTCTAGAATTTATCATACTCATTTAAAAATCTATGGTATCCTTCTTCAATGATGGCCATATGTATCCTTGCCCCAAGATCTTGAATGCAAGAGATTGACCTCTAGTATGGTTGCCACATATCCCTTCATGCAACTCTCTCATTGCATATTAAACTTTTAATTTGTCCAACTTCTGAATACACTAGTACAAAAAAGCATAAAAAAATGGGGAAAACACGTCGGTTTTTCAAAAAATCGACATGTAAAAAAGGATGGTGGCATTTTCGTAATTATATTTTAGGAAGAGGCGTCGGTTTCTATTTTAAACCGACGCGCAAAGTCGGACCGACCAACTTTGCACTTCGGTTCAACAAAAAACTGATGTGAGAAACCTGGTTTCTTGCGTCGGTTCTCCTTGAACCGACGCGCAAAGTCGGACCGACCGACTTTGCGCGTCGGTTTAAAATAGAAACCGACGCCTATTCTTAAAAAAAAAAAATTTCCCGGGATAATTTCATATAGATTCACTCTCGTGCCTCTCTCTCTCTCTCTCTCTCTCTCTTTCACTCTCACGATTCTCTTCTCTCTTTCATTTTGGGATTTTCTTCCACTCTCCACCACCTCCAAGAAGCCGGACCTCCATCCCCCGCCGCCACCTCCACCGCCCGGCACTCCTCTACCGCCGCCACCTCTTACATTGTAAGACCCCATTCTCATTTTTGTATATATGTATGTATATGTATGTGTGTATATATGTGTCTATAGAATTATATATTTGTGTGTATATCTATGATTGTGTGTGTGTGTGTGTATATATATGCCTGTGTATATATATTTGTGTGTGTGTATGTATATAAGCCTGTGTGTGTATATGTATATGTATGTATATATATATAGATATGTATGTATATATATAAGCCTCTGTGTGTATAAGTACATATATATATATATATATATATATATATATATATATATATGTGTGTGTGTGTGTGTGTGTGTGTGTGTGTGTGTGTTTGTTTGTTTGTTATTATATAAATATGTTAATTACATGTTAATATGTATAAACGTGTTAATTAAATTTTAATATATATAAATTTGGGTGTTAAATTTATATTGTTGATTTTAAGTTAGTAGATAGATACATTTTAATATTTTAATTATTGGAGTTGAAATTATGAGATATTAAGTTATGAAATCTTAGCTTGACTTTTTAGGAATTGAAAATGGATTTCAGATTAAACTTGGAATAGTTGATGATGTTGAAGTTTGATTGGAGTTGTATTTGATTTTTGAATATGTCAAGGTTGAACATTTTGGTTTATTGTGGCATTTTGATTCTTCCTACAGGTTGGCTAAGTCCAATTTATAGGGGAGGTTATGTCGAAATTTTTGTAAAATTTTGTAAATAAAAAATGAAAATTATAGTTTAAAGTGATTTTCACTATTACAGAATTGACCGTAATAAATAAATAATTACATAAAACATAATCATTGTAATAAAATTACCAAGTTTCCAACCTAAAAAAGTATCGTATTTGATTTCAAATATTAATATATAGTTGATTTAAGGATGTATCATGAAAAATATTTACTCAAAACTAATAAATTTTTTTAATTATATCTTCACATATAGGCCATTGATATGGATCGGGGTTGGATGTATGGCAGACGTAATAGACATGAATATGTAAAAGGTGTTGAAGAGTTTATGAAATGTGCGGATGAAAACAAGAGAAAGAAAGGTGAAACAATGATTTTGTGTCTTTGTTACGATTGTAAGAATTTGAGAAAGTTTCGTAGTTTTGATCAAGTGAAGAGTCGTTTGATTCGTCGTGGGTTTAAGGAAGGTTATACACGATGGATATGGCATGGTGAGAGTATGCTTCCTAGGACGAACACTGGTGACAATGTTGGTGATCAGCAGCAGAATAATTTAAGCAATATTTGTGAGAATGATTTGGAAAATGACGAGAATGATATGATAGACAAAATGATGCGTGATATACAAGGGGAATACATTGAAAAGCCTCATGTATTAGATAAATTGTTCAACGATTCTGAGAAGCCTTTGTTTTTTGGTTGTAATAAATTCACTAAATTGTCTATTGTACTAAAATTGTATAACTTGAAAGCAAGTAATAGGTGGAGTGATAAGAGTTTCACGGCATTATTGGGACTGTTACGAGAGATGCTTCCGGAAGATAACGAACTCCTAGTTCAATTTACGAGGCAAAGAAATTTTTGTGCTCGATGGGTATGGAGATTGAGAGGATACATGCATGTCCAAATGATTGTATACTGTATCGAAATGATTACAAGGACTTGCATCTATGTCCAAAGTGTGGGGCATCACGATATAAACGAAAGAACGTGAATGATAATTGTGGTGATAAGAAAAGCCTTCCAGCAAAGGTGTTATGGTATTTACCTGTAATACCAAGATTTAAACATTTGTTTGCCAATGCAAAGGATGCAAAGAACTTGTGGTGGTATGCCGACGGGAGAAAAGAAGATGGAAAACTAAGATACGTGGCTGATTCTCCTCAATGGAGGAATATTAATAGGTTGTTTCCCGAGTTTGGGGGCAAAGATAGAAATCTTAGGCTGGGACTATGTACAGATGGGATGAACCTACATGGTAATATGAGTAGTCGACATAGCACTTGGCTGGTTCTTTTGACTATTTACAATCTTCCTCCTTGGTTATGTATGAAGCGCAAGTATATCATGTTATCTTTGTATTAATCAGGGCCCAAACAACTGGGTAATGACAAAGATGTTTATCTAGCCCCACTAATTGAAGATTTAAAATTATTGTGGGATGAAGGCATGTCTGTGTTTGATGCATATACTCAGATGAATTTCACCTTACGTGCTATGATATTTTGCACCGTAAATGATTTTCCTGCTTATGGTAACTTGTTGGGTTATACTAACAAAGGACCTAAAGCATGTCCCGTTTGTGAAGAAGACATGATTGATCTTTGGTTGAAAAACTGCAAGAAAAATATCTTTATGAGTCATAGAAGATTTCTCCCTACTGATTACCCTTATCGCAAGAAGAAAAAGCCATTCAATGGAAAAATCGAGGCTCGAACAACTCGCTTACCATTAACAGGAGGTGAGGTATATGAACGAGTTAAAAATTTTGATGTTTCGTTTGGAAAAACTTTTAAGCCTCCTCAGAAGAGTCTTTGGAAGAAAATGTCCATATTCTGGGATCTACCTTATTGACAACACTTATCTGTAAGGCATTGTCTTGATGTAATGCACGTGGAGAAAAATGTTTGATATAGCATCATTGGGACATTGTTGAACATTCCAGGAAAGACAAAAGATGGTATTAAAGTCAGGAAGGACATGGTAGAAATGGGGATAAGGGATCAATTAGCACCGTAAGAGTCGAAAAAGCGTACTTATTTAAGGTTCCATCTGGGTACTCATCAAACATTAAAAGTTTTGTGTCGATGAAGGACTTAAAATTGGTTGATATGAAGTCTCATGATTGTCATGTCGTAATGCAACAATTATTACCAGTTGCAATTCGAGGAATTCTCCCAAAACATGTTAGAAAAGTCATTATAAAAATTTGTTTTTTCTTCAATGCAATTTGCAGCAAAGTTATTGATCCGGAGGCGTTGGATGATTTGCAGGCCGATATTGTTATCACTCTATGTCAATTTGAAATGTATTTTCCGCCATCATTTTTTGACGTTATGGTGCACTTACTTGTTCAATTGGTGAGAGAAATTAAGATTTGTGGTCCAGTATTCTTGAGGTTTATGTATCCATTTGAGAGATACATGGGTATATTGAAAGGATATGTGAGAAATCGATTTCGACCTGAAGGCAGTATATCATTGAAGGTTATGCTGCTGAGGAGGCTATTGAATTTTGTACTGATTACTTGGATGACGTTGAGACTATTGGTGTTCCTAAATCTCGGCATGATGGAAGACTTGAAGGTAAAGGTACTATTGGATGCAAGTCAATCGTCCCCAATGTTGAATTGCGATATAAAGCACACCTCCTTGTATTACAACACCTTCCTGAAGTTCATCCATATTTGGACGAGCATATTTCCATCATAAGGCAGCAGAATCCTTCAAAAGTTGAAAGGTGGGTAACTAATGAACATAATCGTTCATTTACAAAATGGTTCAAAGATAAAGTCATGAAAGAATTGTCAAAAACACCGAATACCATTGTTGAAACGGTAAAGTGGTTAGCTTATGGTCCTAGCACGATTGTGAGGTCATATGAAGCATATGACATTAATGGGTATATGTTTTACACTAAACATCAAGATGATAAGAGTGCGGTGCAAAACAATGGAGTGACACAAGTTGCACTATCAAGAGATTTTTCAAATGCTAAAGATACCATGCCAGTAGATGCCTCAATGTCCTATTATGGTATCATTGAAGATATTTGGGAACTTGATTATAGAGAGTTCGAGTTTCCTCTCTTCCAATGTAAATGGGTTGATAACCGACGGGGTGTTCGGGTGGATGAATTAGGATTCACTATGGTGGATTTCAGACGGTTGAGTTATCTAGACGAGCCATTCATACTTGCATCACAAGGAAAACAGGTATTTTATGTTCTTGATCCTACCGATACTAAGTGGTCAGTTGTCCTTCAAGGCAAGAGACGCATTGTTGGGATTGGTGATGTAGTAGATGAAGAAGATTATGATCACTTTGATGAAACCCTCCATTTTCTACCAGTATACAACAGAGTGCAACTTTAGGGGAAGATAATATTGAATCAAATTATATGCATTGGGATCATGAAGAAGGATTATAGATTGACCGTCGTTCCTAATTATTAATTGTATGATTTTATTTACACAGTCTTTGCTTATAACTTTCTTTTATTTTTCATATATGCTCTATACATTTTTAATAATTTCATTTGTGATTTTGATAACAATAATTTATTAATACGTTGTTATATGTGCAGGTACATTTACAGTAGTCTCAATATAATGGCCGAGTCTTCATCATCTTCAGATGATCATCGTACTACCAGCGCCAAAAGGACTAGAGGGCCAACAATGTGCAAAAACATGAAGAAGGCCGGGGAAGTGAATGTCATCGAGTTCGATGACAAACATAGGCCAATCGGACCAGGCAAGGGGAACTTCAAACATTATGTCGGGTGTTTGGCCCGTATTCACGTTGACATAAACATCAGTGATTGGCACAAGGTTGATCCCGGCCTTAAGGACATGATGTGGGAAGAAATAAAGGTACTATCACTTCAGACATGGTTAATTGATAACGTTTCGTAATATTTTCTATAACATCGCATATTATAATTGTCTTTCAGAGGAAGTTCAAATCCCCGATGATGCAGCCAAAAAAAGGGTGTTGAAAGTTGTGGGGATGCGATGGAAAGATTTCAAGACTCGGCTGGTTCATGATTATATTACACATGACCACCCGAAATACACATCTCCTACGCAGCTTTACGATTTTATAACTGAAGAGAAATGGGACTCGTTCAAGAAAGAACGCCAGACTGAGAAATTTAAGGTATATATATTTAAATGTACGCATGTGATTTATTGAGTTGAAAATTAAATACTTGATGTGACATTTTTCAGGAAAAAAGTAGAAGGCCAGGGATGCTCAATTGCGAAATGAGCATCCACATTATATGGGCTCAGCTGGTTATGCGGGGATGAAGCCACAGTGGGTAGTCAGTGACCCACTGTCTTCTAGTTCTTCATGCGACATGATTAGCTCGTCGATTGTAAGTGAGGATCGAAGTTTAGATTGGATTCGAGCTAGATCTAAGAAGAAAGAAGATGGAAGTTATTACATCCCCAACGAGAAAACGAGGGGGTGTTTGATAAAATTGTAAGTATATCATGATTATTTTTTCATAATTTAAATTCAAATTTACTTAAATATATACTTATATTTATGTTTCATTTTTCTGTTAATAGGTTGAAAAAGCTGAGCAGTCCACGCAGGGGACATTTGTGACAAGTAGACAGCATGATATTTTAAGTGAAGCCCTTGGTAAGCCGGATCACCCTGGTAAGGTGAGGGGGTATGGCGTCTATGAGACCACGAGGGATGTTTACGGCAGGCCTGATGATTACATTAGACGTTCGTGTGGGGTCGTCTCAGTAGACGATATTAAGGAGATGATCAGGTTAGAGATGGAGGATAGTATTGCCGAGCGGGTCAGGCATCAGACCATGTCGGAGATGCAGAGTAAATTCGATACTATGCAGGGGGACTACCATAGTATGTAGACTAAATATGATGCTATCCTCCAGTGCCTGGGCTTAAATGTTGAGGCCGAGGTGGACGTAACTCCATAGCCCCGACCACCAACTCGCAGCAGTTGCCACTCCGTGGATCCAGATCCATTTCATGGACTTCAGGTGTTTAATGTTAAGTTATTTAGAATTTTTTAACATTATTTATGTTATTTCAACTGGAATTTGCTAACATATATGTTCAATGATATTGTACAATAGAAGCCGATTCCTTGTCGTCTCGCCATAAGTCTTAATGGTGAGAAACAAATAGTAGTGAGCGGGATGGTTTATCCAGCCGGACCCGACACGGTGGTGCATCATCAACCTCTTTGGCCTGATCATGCTAAGGTGTCCATTGACCACATTTTCGATGGTCCAGAAGCGTTTTGTATTCCAATGCCATCTCAATACCACACCACAGTGGGGGAAGCTATTGGAAGCTTCTTGCAATGGCCCAAGGAGTTGGTGATTTTTGGAGAGGTCCAAACATTTAGTTATATAAAAGTTTCTGTTAATATAAATTTCTTTTAAATTTTTATAACAACTGAAGATGATAAAAATTATCTTGTTGCAGGAAGAGGCACCACAACAGGCAACAAAATTGAACGAAGGAAAAACACCCCTGAGTTTCGAAATGTCATCCACACAGTGACCTGCGATTGTTGACGATGAGACGTTGCAACGTCTGGGTGATGATTGTAAAATGTTACACACTCTGTTCATTCAATTTCCTGTTGGTGATGATTTCTACCAGGTACCCGTTGATGCCGCCGTGTTCAATTTTGCATTCGAGGATGGTTTTTATGTTACAGTCGGAGACATCACCGACTTGCTTACGATGCAATGGTTGGATACATCTATCTTACAAGTGTTTTCATTGTAAGACTTCTGATAAAAAATTATAACTTCAATTTAAATCATTATTTTATTTCTATTTATTGGAATTATTATTTATTAGGTACCTCCATGAGTTGTGTCAGGAATACGGTATTGAATCGATTGGATTCATGTCTCCAACACACATTGCATCGATTTCAGTAAGAACAAATGCAAATGGTGTTATAAATTACTTGGCCAGCACCATGAAGGCAATGAAAACTAAGAAATTCATTCTAGCACCGAATTTTCAGGAGTAAGACCATTGATATTCTCTAATTTTTAACCTAATTTGAATGATATTATATTTAAAGTTGTATTTACACGTTCATAATACGTAGGAATCACTGGATGTTGCTAGTTATTTCTCCTGAGAAGAATACGCTGTACTTCTTAGATTCAGCTACTGCATCTAAGCGTGACTTGGATATCAAGCCGATATTGAACACGTAAGTTAGGAAAATTTTCATGAAATAATTGTGGAGTTGTGGTGAAATTGATTGTGGAGTTGTGATTGTTGAGAAGTTGATAGTTTTGAATAGAAGGGTTCCCCTACAGGTTGGATAAGTTCAATTTATAGGGGAGACTTTGACAAAATTTCTGTAGGAAATTTAAGTCATATTATTTTTTTGTAGCTTGTTGATATAATTTATTGAAATTTTAGGGCTTTCAAAACAAATTGGACAGTTGGCGGCATGAGGACAAAATCCAATACAACGTGGAAAAACGTAAAAGTATGAAAATACGGATTTAAACTTTATTAAAAATCTTTGAATTATTTCTATATTTTATTTAGTTTGATTACTAATATTGTTATTTTTCAATGTGAATATTTCAGTGTCCTCAACAACCTGGAGGGTCTGAGTGTGGCTACTACGTTATGAGAAATATGTATGAGATAGTCACAGAATACTTTCAACTTACTTCGTTAGAAAATGTATAAGTCATTGAAAATGAGAATTTTAATAATGACTTTATACTTTATGAAAAAATAACTAATAATTCATTTTGATTGTTTGTAGGCATTTAAAGAATATTATTCAACGGAGGAAGTAATCGAGATTCAAAACTTATGGGCAAAATATTTCGTTCATAGGTTTGTGTAAATCGAAGCGTAATCAAACTTGCATTTACATATATATTTAATTTGTATCTTAAATTAACAATTTTGTAAGTATAATTGTTGTTAATTTAATTTTTTTATGTATATGTCAATTATATATATATATATATTTGGTTATGCGCATGTTTAGGTTATCGCAGGCCACGTCCTGGTCCCTGCAGGCCACGACCTGCAGTGGCCTGGGTCATTGCAAGTCACGTCCAGGTGACTGCAGGCCACGACGTGCAGTGGCCTGGGTCATTGCAGGCCACTGCAGGTCACGACATGCAGTGGCCTGGGTCATTGCAGGCCACGAGCTGCAGTGGCCTGGGTCATTGCAGGTCACATCCAGATCACTGCAGGTCATATAATGGGAAAAAAAAAGAAAAAAAAATAATGTTAGGGTGTCGGTTCTAATTTAGAACCGACGCCTAAAGTAAAAAAAAAAAACTTCGGGCGTCGGTTTTTATAAAACTGACGCCCAAAGTTGGTTTAGGGCGTCGGTTCTAAATTTAGAACCGACACCAAAAGTTATTATTATTATTATTATTATTATTATTATTATTATTATTATTATTATTTTTGACTTTAGGTGTCGGTTCTAAATTAGAACTGACGTCCAAAACTGACTTTGGACCGACGCCTAAAGTTCAGACTTTACGCGTCTGCGTCATATGCATCGCCGCTACAACCGACGCGTATTTCATTTTCCAACCGACGTGTATTCTTATTTCTGTACTGGTGATAGTGGTAGAGAATTCCCTTTTGTATAAAACATCATCGATCATTGTATTTTTAGCAGATTTGACTTTTAGGTTTCAAGCTTCATCCCGACTTGGGGACTCCATTCCATCTTTCAAGTGTTGGATGATCTTATCATCTAGCTCTTTCTCGTGTCAATAGCCATTGTTGACATTTCGATTTCCATAAGGTCTACATCCCTTGCCTTATCAATGGGGACACTGTCCAGTATGTCATCCCCTTCGCTCATGGAAAGTCTAGCTAAGGCATTAGCATGGCGATTTTGAGTTCTTGGGATTTGTTCCACCTCAACATGAACAAACCTCTCTAGCTCTTTCTTGGAAACCTTGTCGTAAGATGTCAACTTTTCATCTTTCGTATTATCGGTTTCTTGGTTTTGGCTCACTAGTAGCTGGGAATCATTATGTTCTATCACTCTAGATATGCCCATGGCTTTTGCCAATTTCAGACCCGTGACGAGGGCTTCATATTCATTTTAGTCTTTGGTTGTTGGGAACTCAAAGCGAAGGGATTGACGAGTACAATTCCTGCCCTTGTGCTATCCCCTGTGGATGAACCGTCTACATATAAATCTCATTACACGTTCTGATCAGGCCTTTTGATGTCAATTTGCTGGTGAGATTTATATATGAATTCTGCTAGGGCTTGACCATTATTTGTATTTTTTAGCTTGTATTCGATTTCGAATTATCCTAATTCTACTGCCCATTTCATCAATTTCCCAGACATGAATGGAGGGTAGAACTTCTAATGCGTGCTCAAGGAAGTAAGTTCTTAGGTTACGTGAGCTCATAATCAATGTGTAGATCAGCTTCTCCATAGGTGTATACCTCAGCTCCACATTTTTCTGTGCGTAACCGATGTAGTACGCATGATGTTGGATATCTTCTTCATTTCTTACCACTACCACGTTGATTGAACTCTTTAATATAGCCAAGTATAGGGCAAGGATCTCTCCAGATATTGGTTTGGAAATTAAGGGCGGAGAAGCAAGTTATAACTCAAGACTAACTAACCAGGAGTGAGGTGAATTGGTTTTACAAAACTTATTTGATAAATAGTCTCAAGTTTGAAATAATGAATCAATTATGAATACTAAATGATAGAAGCAACTAAATTATCAAGGTAAAGTGATAGGAATAAGTAAACTTAAACAATTTACCAAATAACACTTAATGAAAGTACTGCACAACATAAAATAATGCGATAAAAACAAGTGTAATGAAAGTAAGTTAAAGGGCTAAGAGAGTGCAAATGATGATTTTGTTCAATCAACCAACATGATATACGTCCTTTGTTACCGAGCTCTCTACCACGAGCAAGGCCAAATCCACTATAATGGTAACTTACAACAAGTAGTACCAAATTCTTAAATGACTCACAACAAGAAACATTTATCCTTAGATGACTTTACCACAAGGAGCGCCTATCCTTTACAATCGAGTTTTCACAAGGATAATTTTACAATTGAACAATCTCTCTTAACAAATGATATAATAGAGTCAAGTATTTCGAGAGTAAGGATAATACTTCAATAGATAGCAAATGTTTAAAACTCAAGTGTTTGTAAAAACTTTGAAGAATGATATGTAATAATCTAGCTTGTGTCAAAGTTTTTTCAACCAATGATCTCTCTTAACCAATAATACAAGTTGAGTATAAAGAGATATATACACTTCAACATAAGTATTTGGTGATGAATAACTCAATCAATAATCAAGAATAGATAGGAATAGTGAGTTTTCTTGAAAAATAGAAATTTTGATAAAAATGTATAAATAATTTGATCAATCAAAACATTCTTTGTAATAAATGAAGTAAAATATAAAATCAAGTAAGCTCAATGATTTTCAAGTGAATAAATACTCTTAATTGCTCATATAAGTTGTGGGAATTGAATGCAAGAGAGATAGGTATTTATAGAACAAGAAAACTCAATTTTGACCCTTTTGTTCGATCAAATTAGTGGTTTCAATAGAAAGAAATCATTAATATAGCCGTTATATTATTTGAGCGGTTGGATTGAGTGAAAAAGGGATTCAGTCGAACAAAATTTCGATCGATCAGTGATTTTCGATCGACCGAAATGACTGAATTTTGGAAATTTAATTTTATATCAAAATATTCATTTTTCCAAAATCTATCTCATGTAAAAACATTTTTATGCAAGTAATTATTTTATGAAAATAATTTAAGCTTTGTGAACTTGCTAAAAATTAATGAGTTGATACCTTTACATATGATTTGAAGTTTTTAACATAAAACTTCTAATTTCTAGTCTTCAATGTTTCTTGTTTTCTTCTAGTCTCTTTTTCTTGTACCTCAATGGATGAAGATTCGAGCATTTAAATACTTATTGAGATATATAAGAAACTTAAGAATTGAAACTTGTTAGAATTACAAGTAATCTTGTTGTTATAATCAAAACAATAAATATATGAATAAATCATAGGTCAGCAATTTCTCCCGTTTTGATAATGACAAACATGATGATTTGTAATTATAATATAAGCAATTGAAACGCATATAGGGAAATCAGAATAATGATAAGTTCAATTTTAGCATGTATTCCCCCTATCTTTTACAGACCAAAGTGGCATAATCTATCATTTAATATTGTCCATTTTTATGCATATATATATTTTCCATATTCAAGCTAACCAAATCATCACCCTATTTTCCTCCTTTTGACATAAGCAAAAAGGTGGCATCGATTCCTTAATCATGAGCCTAGGTGTGATTATTTGCACAAATTTAAAGAATTTGCAAGAGTTTCTCCCTATTGTGAACAAATCGATCAACGTATTCATGCTTCAATCTCAACACAAATTGATATCATTTCATGAAGCAAAACATAAGATATATATGAATCAATCATCAACAATAACATGATGTCAATAAGCATAAATGCATAAGAGGAGTTAATATCAAAGAGACCATAAGTTTTAAAGTCATAGCTACAATCATAAAATGAGAAGTAATTTGAAAGACATAAAGAGTTTCATGATTATGAGAAAAAACATCCTAAACCACGGAATATCACTCATGCGGTGGTGGAGGAGGGCCTCGTGGATAAATGGTGTACATGTGCGCAAAGAAGGCTTCTTGAGACAAGTGCATTTGTTTCATTCTTTGATCAAGCGCTTGCACGGTGGTAGTGAGAGAGTCAATACGCCCATTCAAGAGGTTGTATTGATCCTCCATGAAGTAACGACCCGTGGATGGTGCAACTTGTGGAAGTCTTGTCCTTTGTCTCTGTCTAGGAGATCCATCACCACCTCCTTCTCCATCACCATCGCCGTTACCATCACCATCACCTTCACCAGCACCCTCACCAACGTCCATTTCTTCTTCGCTTCTTCTTCGGTAAATGGCCAGGTGGTAGGCCCCGAAGCATTATCGATCCCATGAATATGACACACCCATTGCTCGACACCTTGAACAATTTTCATTCGTTTGAGAGTATTGATGTTAATGACATCGGTGTGCTTAGGTTTGAGAATGGGTTCATTGTCTAAGGGCACGTTGAAATGACTGAAAATTTTAATGAAGATTATATCGTAGGGTATCCCTAAGACACGAGGGGATGAATGGACATGACGAATATGTTGGATGAAAATATATGGGTAATCTAGTTTTAAACCTACAAGAAGAGAATCAAGGATGAATAGGTCAAGATGGTGACTTCTTCAAAATGACCACTATGGGGTACAATTGCATGAACAATTGCACAATGAAGGACTTTACATGGAATAGTTAAATGATTGAGGTTTAAGGAGGTGGTGGTAGCGAGTGGTCGGGCGGTGACATGACTACACGCCTCAAGCTTGTTGTATCCCTCAAACCTAATGGGATAATGTGTAACATAAGCATGATTATCACACGCTTATAAATCTAGAAGGTTCCTAAGAAATGCATGGGTGATTGTGATCCTTTTTTCTTTTAAATGACTTACTACTTCATCAAATAGAAGGTGGCATTGCTAAAGAATTCCCTAATCAGTCTAGGGTAGGCATTTTCGGAAATAGATACAACATTTTCCATCCTATTCCTTCAAAATAATTTTCGACATTAAACGAAGGGGCTTGGAGATAAAAGCCGAAGAAAACAATTGACTTACCAATGAGAATTGGGTAATCGGAGAATCTATCTAGCAATGGTGTGTCAACTTTGACATTCGATGAGCTTGCTTCTCCCTTCTTTGATTTCTTCTTAAGAGGCATAGTGAACTTTTGGATTTTTGGAAGCAAAATGTGAGAAATTTCAAAATTTGTGAAATTTTGTTGGAAAAAAAATGAGTTAATATGATAGGAATTGAGTAGAATTCAAGTGGTTGAGTGATTTCAACGGATTCAAAGTAGATTTAGAGGAGAAAAACATGATTTTCGAGTATTTGAGAGAGGGTTGAGAAATGTAGATTTTGGATGAAATTTGAACAAAAACTTGGCAAATATTGCATTTGATGAAGTGGGTAAGATGATTTTGGGGAACTGATGAAGAAATTGTGTGAGAAATTTGAAGAATGTTGAGAAAATTAGAGAGAAGAAATGAAGCTAGGTTTATGGAGGAGGAATTATGTTTAAATATAGGGATAAAACTAATTTTTAATCATCAGATTCGCCCAACTTTCGGTAGACTGAAAGTTTGTTGGTCAACCGAAATTCTGCAGGGTTTAGAACATGTAGCTTCAGGCGGTTTAGGCTAACTAATGGTCAACCGAAACAGGTTTCGGTTGAACATTTTGTTTAACCAAAGCAATATATTTCGATCGATCGAAATACTGTAGAAATAAAATTTTCCAAAAACTTAGGTTAAAACATGTATATAAAATAAATTTAGCCACAAATATTAGATTCATCAATAATACCCAAACCTCATCTAATGTATGAAAATCGATCACGAGCGAGAGGTTTTGTAAGAATATCGGCTAATTGGTTTTTGGTACTAATAAATTCTAAGTAAATATCACCTTTTTGCACATGATCTCTAAGAAAATGATGTCGAATTTCAATATTCTTTGTGCAGGAGTGCAAGATGGGATTTTTTGACAAATTAATAGTACTAGTATTATCACACATAATGGGAACATTTTCAAACGATACGTGATAATCACTAAGAATTTGTTTCATCCATAATGCTTGAGCACAACAACTAGCGGCCGAGATATATTTGGCTTCGGCGGTGGATAATGCAATGAAATTTTGTTTCTTACTAAACCATGACACAAGAGCAAAGCCTAGAAAGTGACAAGTTCCACTTGTGCTTTTTTCTATCAATAGTACGTCCCGCCCAATCGGCATCGAAGTAATTTATGAGATCAAAGTGAGTGCCTTTTGGGTACCAAAGTCTCAAAGATCTAATGCCACATAAATATTAGTTTTGAGGCAATTAGATGAGTTTCTTTAGGATTGGATTGAAATCTAGCACATAAGCATACACTAAACATAATATCGGGTCTACTTGCGGTTAAGTAAATGTGAAATCCAATCATACCTCGATATTTTTTTTATGTTAATTGAAGTCATCTTTGTCCAATTTGATTGAAGTGCTCATTGGAGTATTTATTAGCTTCAAGTTTTCCATCTCAAACTTTTTAAGCATGTCTATATTGTACTTAGTTTGACTAATGAAGATTCCTTCACTGGTTTGCTTGATTTGAAGCCCGAGAAAAATTTCAATTCTCCCATCGTACTCATTTCAAATTCATTGCTCATGCATTTTGAAAATTCTTCACAAAGGGAAATATTATTTGCACAAAAAATGATATCGTCAACATAAATTTGTACACAAACATGTCTTCCCTTTTGGTTTTGATAAAAAGTGTGGTGTCCGCATTTCCCATTTTAAAACCATTTGAAATAAGAAATTTGCTCAATCTTTCATATCAAGCTCTAGGAGCTTGTTTTAAACCATATAGAACTTTTCTTAGTTTAAACACATTTTCCGAAAATTTATGATTTTTGAAACCGGGAGGTTGTTCAACACAGAATTCTTCTTGAATAAAACCATTTAAAAATACACTTTTGACATCCATTTGATAAAGTGTGAAACCTTTATAGCAAGCAAAAGCAAGTATACGAATGGATTCTAATCTAGCAACGGGTACAAAAGTTTCTTCAAAATCAATACCTTCTTCTTGATTGTAACCTTGTGCCACTAATCTAGCTTTGTTATGCAAAATTATATTGTCTTCATCTTGTTTGTTTCGAACCCATTTTGTAACAATCCTGCCCGACATATCCCCAAGCATTTTCTCAAAGCGTTGTGCCAACTCTTCCACCATGTTGACTTGATCGCCGTTCTTTGCCGTAGTAGAATTTTCTAACATCCTAAAACTAAGTAATATATGCCTCACGTGTATTTCGCTCATGTATCACTCAATTTTTGGCTTTTACCCTTTATTGATCTCACCTCTCTGCCTTTTTCCACTCAATGGCTTTCACCCCAATTGTTTCAAAGAACGAATCCGAACTCAAACAAGTTTAAACCCGAATGATTCAAACCGAGTATGAGTGAGAATTTATGAACTTGTTGGAAAACTAAAAGTAGACCTTGTGAGAATGGAATCTGACTCTATAAGGGACTTGACACTTTTATGGAAACTAAGATTGATTCAAGAAGGGAATTTTCGAAATCAAATAACAATTTTTTTTTCTTGGACTTGATGAAATTTTCGTTTTTTTATCTTCTCGAAAATTCAACTACGAGAATAAGGAAACAAACGAAATTTTATTTGAATACCAAACGAAGGAAATAATGACTTTTGAATTTTTTTGTGACACTTTTTGGATTAAAGACTCAAGAACTGGAAGAACAAGATTTAAGAAAACTCTAGAAAACAAAACAAAGATATAACCTTGATTTTTGGAGCCTAAGCTCTGATACCAAATGATGCAAACCACGTAGCAATTGTAGCTACGCAACCCACAAAATATTGAATCGACCCAAGAACGCCAAGAAAACACGATTTATGGATCCAATTAAAATTAATTGAACCAACCAACCAATACAATCATAGGGATATATTGACCTCTTGATCACAAGCAATATTAATTTTCACCGAGATTTGAACAAACAAGAATAACTCGCAAGTTCGGATTATATTCAATGAAGAATAGAAGTTTGAAAGCAATTTGCCTCATAATAATATCAATAATTGTCTTCTTAATAATGAAATTTACATCCCTATAAATAGGGTCTAAACCTGGCTTAAGAGCCCTAATTAAATAAGGAATCAAATTGCTAAAATATGGAAAGAAATAAAAATAACAAAAAATAGGATTTTTACGCGTTTTGACATTTACGGCCGTAAGAAGCTTTCTGTTTAACAGTTACGGCCGTGAGACATAATTTACGGTCGTAAGTCATATTTTCTGAAAAACTTGTTTTTAACCGGAGGCTGCATTACGGCCGCGACACATGAGAGTTACGGTCGTAAGTCCAACTTTTCAAATTTTCAGTTTTCAGCAGTGGACTCATTACGGCCGTAAATATGGAACTTCACAATTTCCTTCGGCTGCTTGAATGAGGTTGATCCACTTGTCGTTTTGGCTCTGTCCCAACATGGAACTTGCTTCTTTTGATGACACGAACGTTGTTTGGCCATTGTTTCTTGTACTATCTTGTTCATTGCTTCGTTGGCCCTTTTCGTTTGCAATCGAGTCATCGGCCCTCCTTTGATCATCAACGGATCTTTGCGCGGGCTTGTATTCGTGGTCTGGATCACATCACTGTGGCTACTTTATTGGTTATTGTGTAGGATCAAGGGGTTCCAAGTTCTACTGTCCATCACATACCACCAAAATTATTGAATCAGATTGGGCTATCTATTTCAAGGATGACACTGGTACAAGCCAAGGGCTTAGGGAAATTGTGTTCAGAGAACACCCAGTTATTGTTCCTGTACATGTCGCTTCCGCTCTAACAGTTGGCCCAATGGTTGATCAGCATCCAATAACCATTCATGATGAACCCATTGAGCAAGTAGCACAAGAAGTTCTGGATGTAGTCATGGAAGATGCAGCTTTAAGAAGATCAGAAAGGGTTCGTAGACCTGCAATCTCAGATGACTACATTGTCTACTTGCAAGAGCATGAGTATGAGTATGACATTGGTGACACCTCAGATCCAAGTACCTATAAGGAAGCCATCTCTAGTCCGCAATCCAAATTTTGGATGGATGCTATGAATGATGAGATGAACTCTATGTCACAAAATGAAGTGTGCAGATTGGTAGAGTTACCAAAGGGTTGTAAACCTATTGGCTGCAAATGGGTATTCAAGACCAAGTGTGATACCAAAGGTCAAGTAGAGAGATATAAAGCAAGACTAGTGGCTAAGGGACATAGCCAAAGAGAAGGTATCAATTACAAGGAAACCTTCTCTCTTGTTTCCACCAAAGACTCTTTACGAATCATTATGGCAATTGTGGCGCATTTCGACTTAGAACTTCATCAGATGGATGCAAGAACTGCTTTCTTGAATGGAGATTTAAGTGAAGATGTCTACATGGTTTAACCTATTGGTTTCAAGGTAGTTGGAAAATAAAACATGGTTTGTAAGCTCCAGAAAGCAATTTATAGGTTGCAACAAGCTTCAAGGAAATGGTATCTCAAGTTTGATAAGATTATCACCGCTAATGGCTTAAAGGAAAACATTTTTGATCATTTTATATACATGAAGGTCAGTAGGAGCAAGTACATATTTCTGGTTTTGTATGTTGATGATATCTTGCTCGCTGCTAATGATACTAATTTACTGTTTGAGACAAAACGATTATTATTGGCCATTTTGACATGAAGGATCTTGGTGTAGCATCGTATGTCTTAGGCATACAAATTTTTCATGATAGGGCCAATGGTGTTCTCGGATTGTCTCAGCTCACTTACATTGATCGCATCTTGAAAAGGTTCAATATGGATTCCTGTTCTTCTGTAAAGTCTTCAATTGTAAAGGGTGATAGGTTCTCTAAGGCCCAATGTCCTTAGAATGATGTTGAGAGAGATAAGATGAAAACAGTCTCTTATTCTTCTGTTGTTGGCAAGCTGATGTATGCTCAAGTATGCACACGTCCTGATATTGCTTTTATGATTTGTGCGCTTGGTGGATACTTGGCCGATCCTGGTTAAAGCCACTAGAAGGTGGCTAAGAAATTTTTGAGGTATCTTCAAGGTACCAAGGATCTCATGTTGACATATCGGTGTACCGACACTCTTGAAGTGGTGGGTTTCAGTGATTCCGATTATGCAAGCTGCGTGGATGATAAGAAATCCACTTCCGGGATCTTTATGATGGGAGAGGGAGTTGTTTCATGGAAAAGTGTCAAACAGACACTTACAGCTTCTTCGACCTTGGAGGCAGAGTATGTGGCGTGTTATGAGGCTACTTGTCATGCAATGTGGCTGCAGAACTTCATTTCAGCATTGGGAGTTGTGGACTCCATTTCGAGACCGCTGAAATTATATTATGATAATTCTGCAGCCGTATCTTTCTCTCAAAACACTAGGAGCATTTCTTTCTCTAAGCATATTGACATCAAGTTCTACTTTGTCAAATAGAAAGTTGCAAAGTCTCTCAATTCAACTGAACACACGCCTACGAGTAACATGTTCGTGGACCCCACTAACTAAAGGCTTACCTATTTGTGTGTTTCAAGAACACGTCTCCCACATGGGATTGTTAGGAGCCTAGTATCTTTGTTTTAGTGGGAGTTTGCTGTTCTATGTATGTTTTGTGAGGATTGCTTAAGTTTTGTGTATTTTATGCATATTATGAATGTATGTCACTATTGTTATGATAATATGTGATAAGTGGCAAGATGATGACATTCATTCTGTTGAACCCATGTTAATGTTATTGTCATACTTCTGGATTAGTAGCGCCTAATTATATGTTACCTATACATCCTATCAGTGTATTGGTTATGTGTGATTAGTTTGGCTATTTATTTTGCATTGGAAGCATTTGTGGTAAGATTATGTAGTCCAAGTGGGAGAATGTTGAATTAATTCGTGGACTTAACATAATCTAACAAAGATTAACATTTAGTAATGTGCATATAACATTTGGGATATTTATGAGATGGACAACATTATAATATTAACCATGCTTTGGGCCATTGGTTCCATTCTTCAATCTAGCACAAGCCCCCCCTATTGGGCTTGTAGCCCACACATAACCCTTTCTCTGGTATGTATATATATATATTTATATACACTTGTTCTTTTTCCAATGGGGGTGCTATTTTTGAGTGGTAAGGAGAGAGAGAAAAGGATTGAAGAATTGGACCTCATTAAACCCTGTCTTGTTTTGCATTTAAGCTTATCATACAGGAACTTCATTTGGTCTCCATGGCTTCTAACCAAATTGCACCATTTCTTGGAGTTCTATTTTCTACATGCTTCAAAACCATGGATGGTACATTTGACATGGAGCAGATTTATGTTTTAATATTATCTTTGCTCTTGGAGATTATTGTTAATAAGTCCAACAAATTTTCCATGTAACCAAGAAAATGTTTTCGCAACCAAAGCATGAAAAAATATTTTGCAGCAAAAGCTTGAAAATCAGTGTGTGAGTGAGTTGTGAGGAAAATTTTTTCCTTGTCTATTTTTTGCAGTCAAACACAATAAATTGTGAAAGTAGGAAAATGATTTTATTTTCCTTGGAAAATAAGAGTATATGAAACAGGGCCTGCGAGGTGAACAAATGGACACTGACTTGGCAATGAATAGGGATGAATGAGGTTTGTAACATATTTTCAAACCAAACAATTTCTAGTGATTTATGATTTTTTTCCAAATCAAACCAAAGAATTTCATTGTAAAAACTAAATCAGACTAAATCATTTTTCGCGGTTTTGTTTGGTTTTAATTCGTTGTTTATGCATTGACATAATAAAATATATTTTAAATATTAAATTAATTCGTATTTGTTAATATATAAAGTTAAAATAAGTTAATATATAAGTTAAAACCAGAATTAATAATGTTATATGTTAAATTAATTCATATTTGCACTTCTCGTTGAAGCTTCATTTTTGGTGGATTCATGTTCGATGCAATAGATATACTTGCAATAGTTAGATCATATTTTTTTTTTATATGAAGCTTAGAGTTAAAATTGAAAACCACCCCCAAACAATATATTATTAGAACCCCTAAACATGAATAATCAATTGTATAAATTGCTTATAGAGCAATATCTATTAATGACTTGCCCAAGTGATTGTAAGATAACACAACTCAAGAATACAGATTAATTCTAGAAAATCAAGCAATATTACCAGATTACCCAATTATAAAAGAAATCATGTGCTGAATGAGTTATCGACCTTAATCCGATACCCAAAATCTACAGGAATAGTGGTATGCAAAATCAATGAAATCCCTAAAATAAGCAAAGTTAGAACAAAAGTAATATCGTCTAGAAAAAATAAAAGATACTCTGAGCCACCTCCCCCCTCTCAATTCTTTTGACGCAGGGAAATAACCCCCTTTTAACTCTTTCAACACGGAGATAAAATCTTTATAAGGAAAAAAAGGAAAGTTTTCTAAACAAAACAAAAAATAAATCGAAAAAAATAAAGGAATCTGAAAAAGGGAAAATAAAACTTCTCAAGATAAATACATACATTGGGTAAACGTGACACATAAAACTTGTTAGGAATCTTTAGTTGACTCTGTTGACTAAATTAAATTTAGAAGTCGTTCATGAATTAGAGGTAAATTCACCAACAATAACATAAGCTTTACAATTATTTTATGTCATAGTCGAATAACTTGTGAAATACAAAAGATTTATTTCAAATAAATGAAATTTTTTCTTTAAAAAATCTAAATTTTAGTTACCAACTCTAGAAGTCCGCTCAATATGGCATAACTCTTTAGATGTGCACGTAGCAAAAGATATCATCTACACGATAAAAAATCTCAATTAACCATAAAAAAAAAGGATATAAGAAATTTCATAAAAAGAGGGGTGATAAGTGCTTTACTAGCACTTTATTTCTTTACTTGTTGCCTCGAATTACTGTTAGTTTGATCCTAATTAAGTATTGCTTAATGCATTTTATGTTTTATATTGTGTAGGATCGCAAATGTCAAGAAAAGAAGGAAAAAGGACCAAAAAGCACGTAAAAAGGAAGTTCGAGGACCTGGCATGTAAATAAGTTACGGCCGCAACATGAAAGTCACGGCCGTAAGCAGTTGATTGAACAAAAATCACGAAAATCTGCAGAAACCAAGTTACGGCCGTATTGGAAGTTTCTCACGGCCGTAACAAGTTGTTAGTCACGGCCGTATTGTGAAGAAGTCACGGTCGTGAGGAAATGTTGAAGGATGTTACGGCCGTATTGAATGCAAAGTCACGGCCGTAAGAAGTGAATCAATTGCGTAGAAAAGAAACAGAAAGTAATATACGGCCGTATGGAAATCTAAATCACGGCCGTAAAAGCAAAATTGTTGCGTTGTAAAATTAAACAGAAAGTGAGTTACGGCCGTAACTTAAGCCCGAAAAAAAAAGGAAAATTGTTTCCTAATTCAACTTAAACTCTATCTTTGGTATTTCTTTTTGGCTAAGCTAGGGCACGAATTTGGGCTCTATAAAAGGAGCAATTCAGTACCAAAGAGAGGAGGAGAATTATTTTGAGAGCCACCAATATCAAGGTTTGAAGAGAAGAAATTCTGGGAAAAATCAAGGTGAATCAAGACAATATTTTTGGGGAATTCTTCATGGCAATGCGTTGCTAGTCTTCTCAACCTAGTTCAAGGGGGACGTTGTGTTCATATTATTTTATTATTCATTCCTCAAACTCGTAACGTAGTTCTTGTTTTTATGTTTTATTTACTGGATTTCTCATGAACATTAATTTCGTCAAGACAATGTATTAATTGATTAAGGCCTTGTCTTTTAATTATTGTGTTGATGTTTGCTAATTTGGGTAATTGGATTCGTATTTGTCTTGTTATCCAAATCATAGTAGCAATTGGTAATTTTATATTTCCATATGAAAATCCAATCTAGATTAATCAATTCGAGCATATGTAATTGATAATTTAGTTCACCTAATTCTTCTTGTTTTCACATAGTTAATGCATTAAATCTAGGGAGCTTATTCTAGGTTGTTCATTCACTCTAAATTGATTGGAGAACTAATTCTAATTGATTATTATTAAGGAAGAATTGGATTAATTAGAGCTTTTTGATTATTCCGGGTGATAAATAAAACAAAGGAAATAGTACATGCGTTGCTTGGGGAATGACAATATTATGATAGGGCACAACCGAACCTGAGAACTAGGATTCTTTATTATTTGATTTTTATTCCAGCTATTTTACATCTTTATTTGATTATTTAGATTAATTGCAATTTTCAACTCAAAACCCCCTTATAATTCTAATTGACATGGCATTAAATTAGTTCCCGTTCCTTGTGGGATCGACCCTTGCTTCCGCTATCACATTTAAATTTGAGTTTTGGCAAGTAAGGAAATTTAATTAATTCTTGGTGCATCGCGACGAGCACCAAGTTTTTGGCGCCGTTGCCGGGGAGACGGTTAACCAATTTTCTGTTTAATCAATTAGAATTTTATTTTCTGCATTTTTATTTATTTATTTTTATTTTCGGTTTAATTAAAAAAAAAATTTGAAATTCCGAAAATTTTATTTATTTATTTATATGCATAAAACTCGATCCACTAATCCCGAAAATTTTTTATTTGATCCAGAAATCGAGCGAACTTTTCGACAGCGAAGAAGGGAAGCACTAGAACAAATGGCAGCTCATAACCTCAACAACAGGACACTTAAACAATTGGCCACTCCAGATGTCGCTCAACAGCCACTCTGTATCACTTTTCCGACAGTGGAGGAGGGAAAAACTTTTGAACTCAAATCTGGACTCATTCACTTGTTGCCAACTTTTTGAGGACATGCTGGTGAAGACCCTTACAGGCATCTCAAGGAATTCCACGTGGTTTGTGACAGTATGAGACCCACTGGTATTATCGAGGAACAAATTAAAATGAGAGCCTTTCCATTCTCGTTAAAGGATGCCGCTACTGATTGGCTATACTGTTTACCATCTGGATTAGTCACTACCTGGAATGACATGAAGAGGCTATTTTTGGAAAAATATTTTCCTGCATCTCGGGCTGGAACAATCCGGAAGGAAATTTCCGGGGTTCGTCAAAACAATGGTGAATCGCTGTATGAATATTGGGAGCGCTTCAAGAAGCTCATCTCGAGCTGCCCCCATCATCAAATCAGCGAACAACTACTGGTGCAATATTTCTACGAAGGACTGCTACCAATGGACAGAAGTATGATAGATGCCGCAAGTGGAGGTTCCTTTATGGACAAAACACCGGAACAGGCTCGGGCTTTGATTTCCAACATGGCTGAAAACTCTCAGCAATTTAACCCAACCCGAGACATGCAAGTTCGCATCGTGAACGAGGTAAGTAGTTCCAATATAGAAAGTCAACTGTTTGAACTAACAAATCTCGTTAAACAACTTGCTGTAGGAAGTGCACAACAAGTCAAATCATGCGGGATATGTGCTAACTTCGGACATGCAACGGATGCGTGCCCGGTGCTCCAAGAGGAAAACAATGAACAAGTGAACGTTGCTGGAGGCTTCCCATTTCAAAAACAACAATACAATCCGTACTCAAACACTTACAATCCTGGCTGGAGGGACCACCCGAACTTGAGCTATGGAAATAACAAACCTCCGGGTTTCGTCTCCAACAAGCCTCAAGGGAATTTTCAACAACAAGGAAATTTCCATCCACAGGGACAATATCAGCAAAAGCCACAATCATCAAGTATGTCTCTCGAAGAAATGATGAAAACTTTGGCCACTAACACTCTACAATTTCAACAGGATACCTGTGACGACCCGAATTCTCGACCATTCGAGTGCCACTAAAAGTGACTCATATCATATTATCGAGACTTAAATAGTAATGTAAAATTATTCAAAAGAATAATTAGAATCCCATAATTTTATTTGTGAATAAAAATAGAACATAATTTTCTTACATAAAGTTCAACATAATTATCTCATCAATCTTAACCACTTTTGCCACTTCCATGTTGACCGCCTCGAACCTTCAATTATCTGAAAATGGTAAATATCGTGGAGTGAAATTTATAAAATCCCAGTAAGTATACCAAGCATAAATTTTCTTTTGAAAGCATATGGATCATTTTCATCATAACATAGGATAGGATCGAAATACTCATAAACATAGGGAGACACAAGAATTTTACCGAACTTAAATGGCAAGAATTCTTATGTGTAGCGCTACTAAACTCCGGTCCCCTTAGCATAATCATAAACATATCATATGGAACCCATAACAATCTTGTGAGATTGATTTCATAGCAATGATCCAAACATTTTCATAAAAACATAAGATATACTTACTTGTCATAAAAACATAAGGTGTATTTACCTTTCATAAAAACATACTTACTTTTCATAAAAACATAAGATATACTTACTTGTCATAAAAACATAAGGTGTATTTACCTTTCATAAAAACATACTTACTTTTCATAAAAACATAAGATATACTTACTTGTCATAAAAACATACTTACTTTTCATAAAAACATAAGGTGTATTTACCTTTCATAAAAACATACTTACTTTTCATAAAAACATAAGATATACTTACTTGTCATAAAAACATACTTACTTTTCATAAAAACATAAGGTGTATTTACCTTTCATAAAAACATACTTACTTTTCATAAAAACATAAGATATACTTACTTGTCATAAAAACATACTTACTTTTCATAAAAACATAAGGTGTATTTACCTTTCATAAAAACATACTTACTTTTCATAAAAACATAAGATATACTTACTTGTCATAAAAACATAAGGTGTATTTACCTTTCATAAAAACATACTTACTTTTCATAAAAACATAAGATATACTTACTTGTCATAAAAACATAAGGTGTATTTACCTTTCATAAAAACATACTTACTTTTCATAAAAACATAAGATATACTTACTTGTCATAAAAACATAAGGTGTATTTACCTTTCATAAAAACATACTTACTTTTCATAAAAACATAAGATATACTTACTTGTCATAAAAACATAAGGTGTATTTACCTTTCATAAAAACATACTTACTTTTCATAAAAACATAAGATATACTTACCTTTTAAAAGATTAAAATGAAGTGTAGTAGTAAATGGACCAAAACTTTCTTGACCACCTTGAATTTCTCTTACTTGTGGATTTTGTCAAGAGATTGGAAATAAGTGTATATGTGTAGAGTTGTGTGTAAAAGAGATGGGTTTAAATAGATGTATAAAGTTGGCATATTGTAAACATAATCATTCAATTCTATTAATTTTAACACATCCTTTTCTTAAAGTAAAGCACCATTCATATACTTTTCCATATTTATACAAATAATATGCTCTTCATGATTATATATAATGGAGTCTTATCAATCATTCATATACTTTTCCATATTTATACAAATATTATGCTCTTCATGATTATATATAATGGAGTCTTATCAATCATTCATATACTTTTCCATATTTATACAAATATTATGCTCTTCATGATTATATATAATGGAGTATATAAATCATTCATATACTTTTCCATATTTATACAAATATTATGCTCTTCATGATTATATATAATGGAGTATATAAATCATTCATATACTTTTCCATATTTATACAAATATTATGCTCTTCATGATTACATATAATGGAGTCTTATCAATCATTCATATACTTTTCCATATTTATACAAATATTATGCTCTTCATGATTATATATAATGGAGTATATAAATCATTCATATACTTTTCCATATTTATACAAATATTATGCTCTTCATGATTATATATAATGGAGTATATAAATCATTCATATACTTTTCCATATTTATACAAATATTATGCTCTTCATGATTACATATAATGGAACCTCCCATGCTTGCATATATTTTCTTAATTTCAATAATAAAAATAATTTTTGTATAAATAAATATTGGGATAACATTGAATTAAGTACTTGGACTTAATATACTTTAAATCAAGAGAATGGAGATATTTTTAGAAATTCGGAATTTAATTTAAAATCGAACGATCTTGATTATTTCTTGATTTGGCTATACGAATACGTCGCGGCGTTACTTAATAAAAATGGGTGAAATAGTAGCGACACGGTTTTCTATTAAAATAATTATTAATCGCGTAAAAATTCTTGGTCGCTACAATACCAAATCCAGCATTCAAAACCTGGAAAATCAAATGAGTCAAATGGCCACAGCTATCAACAGACTGGAAGCACAAACAGGAGGAAAGTTGCCATCTCAACCCGAGGTGAATCCGAAGAATGTAAGTGCAATTACTCTTCGAAGTGGAAAAGAAATTGAGGCACCACAATCAAAGCCAACCGCGAGTGAAGAGGAGGAGGTTGAAGAAAAAGAAGTCGAAAAGAAAAACAGCATTCCACAAAACTCTCAGGTAAAAACCGAACCTATTGTGAATGCGAAACTAACTCCACCGCCTTTTCTGAGCAGGTTAGCGAAGGCGACTAAGGAAAGCAAGGAGAAGGAAATTCTGGAAATGTTCAGGAAAGTGGAAATCAACATTCCACTGTTGGATGCAATCAAGCAAGTGCCCCGATACGTGAAGTTCTTAAAGGAGCTGTGCACCAACAAACGGAAGTTGATGGGAAATGAAATGGTAAGAATGGGGGAAAATGTGTCAGCACTCTTCCAAAGGAAACTGCCCCAAAAATGCAAGGATCCAGGTATGTTCACTATACCATGCCAAATAGGTAACACTAAACTGGATCGTGCATTAATAGATTTAGGTGTATCTATAAATGTAATGCCTAGGTCTACATACAATGCATTAAAACTTGCTAATATGACTGAAACAAATGTGATTGTTCAACTAGCCGACCGTTCAAATGCTTATCCGGATGGGGTAGTTGAAGATGTTTTAGTGCAAGTAGGGAACCTAGTATTTCCTGCAGACTTTTATGTCCTAGACATCAACGACGACCATTCCCCTAATTCCACCCCTATTTTGCTAGGAAGACCCTTTTTGTGGACTTCTCAAACTACTATCGATGTTAGGAAGGGGGTATTAACTATGGAATTTGATGGGGAGGTGGTGCAATTTAACATTTATGATGCAATAAAACACCCGAATGATATTTATGCTGCATATTCTATTGACATAATTACCCCTACTGTGCAGAAAGTGTTTGAACTAAATTGCAGGGACGAACTAGAAACAGCTATTTCTGAATCATTGAGTCAAATTGATGACGATGATGTGGGGATGATCAGGGAACTGCAAAATGAAATCATTGCACTTAACTCGTTGAAACCCGTGCCGCACAGGTACACTATTAAAACAATCCAATTGACAGACTATCCTAACAAATTGCTACCCTCTGTCTTGCAGGCACCCGTAGTGGAATTGAAAACCCTACCAGCTCATTTGAAGTATGCATTTCTTGGTGATGGAGAAACACTCCCGGTAATCGTTTCATCCAACCTCATCAAAGTGGAAGAAGATAAGCTGGTTCGAGTTCTTCGGGAGCATAAAGAAGCAATTGGATGGACAATTGCAGATATCAAAGGAATCAGTCCATCGATCTGTATGCACCGGATATTACTTGAGGAAGGAGCTCAACCATCAAGGCAAGCTCAATGAAGACTCAATCCGGCAATGATGGACGTGGTGAAAAAGGAGATCTTAAAGCTGTTGGGAGCAGGAATGATTTACCCAATTTCATACAGCAAATGGATCAGTCCAGTGCAAGTGGTGCCCCAGAAATCTGGAGTGACAGTGGTGGAAAACAAAGATGGCGAGCTTGTACCGACTAGGGTGCAAACCGGGTATCGAGTATGCTTCGACTATAGGAAGGTAAATGCCGACACTCGAAAAGATCATTTTCCCCTTCCCTTTATCGATCAAATGTTAGAAAAATTAGCGGGTCATTCCCATTATTGTTTCTTAGATGGTTTTTCTGGTTATTTTCAAATTGCCATAACACCCGAGGATCAAGAAAAAACCACATTTACTTGTCCATTTGGCACTTATGCATATAGGCGCATGCCTTTTGGTTTGTGTAATGCTCCTGCGACGTTTCAACGTTGTATGATGAGCATTTTTTCTGAATACATAGGAAAAATTATTGAAGTGTTCATGGACGACTTTAGTGTGTGGGGTGATTCATTTGATGCATGTCTAGATAATCTAACATTGATTTTAAAACGATGAATTGACACTAACTTGGTCTTAAACTGGGAAAAATGTCATTTTATGGTAGATCAAGGGATAGTGTTGGGTCATATAGTGTCCATAAAAGGAATAGAAGTCGATAAGGCTAAGGTAGACCTCATATCTGCATTACCTTACCCCGCAAATGTGCGGGTTATACGATCTTTTCTTGGCCACGCAGGTTTTTATCGCAGGTTCATAAAAGACTTCTCAAAAATTGCATCCCCACTGTGCAATTTGTTGCAAAACGACGTGCCATTTGAGTTCAATGATCTGTGCAAAGAGGCCTTTAACCAATTAAAGGAGCGGTTGACTACACCACCCATTATCCAACGACCTAACTGGGATCTTCCATTCGAAATAATGTGCGATGCCAGTGACTATGTCGTGGGGGCGGTTTTAGGGCAACGGGTCGGGAGAGCAGCCCATGTGATCTACTATACTTCTCGAACATTGAATCAGGCCCAATCACACTATACCACTACTGAAAAGGAACTTTTATCTGTGGTATTTGCTTTAGAAAAATTTTGATCATATTTATTGGGTTCTAAAGTTATTATTTTTACAGATCATGCAGCTTTGAGGCACTTATTTGTGAAAAAGGATGCAAAACCGAGAATCATCCGATGGATATTCTTACTACAAGAATTTGACTTGGAAATAAAGCATAAAGCAAGATCGGAAAATGTAGTGGCTGACCATCTTAGCAGGGTAGTGAAAGCCGAGGACAACCTACCCCTGCGTGAAGCTTTCCCGGACGAAAGCTTATTCGCAACTGAAGCGAACCTCCCATGGTATGCTGACTTAGTGAATTATATAACTTCTAAACTAATGCCAACCCATTTTTCGCAGGCAAAAAAGCATAAAATGAGGAGTGACGCCCAATACTACATTTGGGATGATCCATACTTGTGGAAGAGATGCCCCGATCAAATCATTCGGAGGTGCGTGCCCGGATCAGAACACAAATCAATCCTTACCTTCTGCCATTCCTATGCATGTGGGGGCCACTTTGGACCAAGAAGGACCGCACAAAAGGTATTGGATAGTGGTTTCTTTTGGCCTACCATATTCAAAGACGCTTACATATTCTGTAAGTCTTGCGACAATTGCCAAAGAACAGGTACTCTATCCCAACGAGATCAAATGCCCCAAAATCCCATAATTGTATGTGAAATATTTGATGTTTGGGGCATTGACTTCATGGGTCCCTTTCCCCCGTCTTTTGGTTGCAATTACATTTTGTTAGCTGTTGATTATGTTTCCAAATGGGTGGAAGCTAAAGCCACCCGTACTAATGACTCTAAGGTTGTTGCAGATTTTGTAAAGGCTAACATTTTTAGCAGGTTCGGTATACCTCGGGCAATGATCAGTGACAGGGGAACACACTTTTGCAACCGCACCATTGAGGCACTACTAATGAAATATGGAGTGTTGCACCGAGTATCCACCGCATATCACCCCCAAACCAGTGGGCAGGCAGAAATTTCAAACAGGGAGGTTAAGTTTATACTCGAGAAAACAGTTCGACCAGACCGCAAGGATTGGAGTATCAGACTAGAAGATGCATTATGGGCTTATAGAACCGCTTACAAGACGCCGATTGGTATGTCCCCATACCGATTGGTGTTTGGAAAACCGTGCCACATACCTGTGGAACTCGAGCATAAAGCTTACTGGGCCATTAAGCAATGCAACATGGACTGGGGAGTAGCGGGAGATCATAGGAAGCTTCAATTGCAAGAACTCGACGAGATCCGAAATGAAGCCTACGAGAATGCCATGATTTATAAAGATCGGACCAAAGCCTTCCATGATCAACGCATTTCTCGAAAAAGTTTTAGTGAGGGCCAGAAAGTTCTTTTGTTTCACTCTCGGCTCAAGCTTCATCCAGGTAAGCTTCGTTCTCGTTGGGTTGAACCTTTTGTCGTTATTAATGTTTCTCCCCATGGTGCAGTCGAGATCAAAAGCTTGAAAACTGATAAAACGTTCAAGGTTAATGGACACTGCCTCAAGCCCTACTACGAGGGGTTCCAAACCGAGAATTTGGAAGTGATCAAGCTGGAAAACAACATGGAAGGGCGTTAGTCCCTCGAGATCTCAGTCGAGCCAACGACATTAAATAGTGGCGCTGCTCAGGAGGTAACCCGAGAAAGGGGAGTTCCTTACTCTCTGAAATTTTATTTTATTTTATTTTATTTTTTTATATAGTTATGCTTTTGAAAAAAAAAAAAAATAAATAAATAAAAATTTGGCCAGTAACTCAGTTACGGCCGTAATGCATTAGGTTACGGCCGTAACCCCAATTTTTTTAAAACAAGCAGTAACTCAGTTACGGCCGTATTTAAAATATTACGGCCGTAACTCCATTTATGTGTAATTCTCCAGAGCCTTCGTTACGGCCGTAAAGACATGAGTTACGGCCGTAAGTCTGGTAAATTCAAAATAACATATTACACATTCCACTTCACATTCACGGTTGCATCCTCACAATTCTCTCCCGAACCCTCTTCAAACTCGCATTACTTATATTTCAAAGCAGCATTGTGGGTTGTTAATTCCTTCCCCTTCACTTCAATTCATCCAAAAATTCACAGAGGTAAGTTCTTGATGAACCCTAAATTTCGAAATTGGCTATTATTTTGCAAATTGTGAATTTAGTTGTGTGATGGATGGTTGATGGGCTTAGGTAGTAATTGGCTTGAATGTGAATAAGATTTCCTATTCTACATTATGTTGGGTTGAGATAGGGTAAAAATATGGATAAAATGTCCCATTGAGTTTTTCATTAAAATTTTGGAATTACACTAAGCACACATGTTTTCAACTTGCTCATTTTTCAAATGTGTTCAATGATTTGGTGTTTTGAGTTTGAATTATTATGTTTGTTGAATGAATCTATTGTTGAGCACTCTTCATGATTGAAGTTCCCTCACCAAGGACACATATTTTCATTACATACCACTTGTTTGATAAAATGCTTGAAGGACAATAAGCTAGTTAGTTCCACCTTTTTTCTAACTTGATTTATTCACCTCTCCATATTGGGATTTTATGGGAACCTATGTTAGAAAATTTGATGGGGGAGTATATAATGCTAGAATGTAACCCTTTGGGCATTGATGCTAAATGGTTGTGAGCCTTATCTTGTGCTTCAAATTAAGAACCGATGGATTCATAATCAATGGCATTTACACTTACCCTTCATAGTATGAGCACTATATGTTACTTCCTCTAGTCCTTCGGTGATGAACTTGATGGTCAATGTGGACTTGTATGTCATGCATTCGGGGGAGGCACTAATGTGAGTATCCTTATTGATTAATATTTAGGAATGTTTTGGAATGGTTTTGGATTTAACTTAATGTCATGATGCATGTACTTGTGCTTTATCTTCTTTCATGCCTTGCTTATAACCTTTCCAACTTGGCCGTTATGCCTTGCTTGTTTAAATGAATTCTCCATGGTTTTACCTATCACTTAACTAAGTCATTTACTCCTTTTGTAGGATAATCCATGGCACCAAAATCAAAGAAAGGAAAGCAAGTTTCGGGAGAGTCATCCTCTGAACCCCGTCGGGAAAGGACACAATCAAAACAATGTATAAAGGAGCGGCTATTTCTGCCCGAAGACTTCCAGGAGTTGAGGCTCTCGGGCACTATCATTGTACCCCGCCCCTTCTAGGCCCGTTTTGTTGAATATGGATGGGTGAAATTTGCAAGTGAGCTGCCCGCTGGTAATCCCCTCCTCGTGTACAAGTTTTACACTCAATTCAATAAGGAGATCAGCGATGTGGCATCTCCAGATTACCACTACACCAAAGTCGCGGGGAAACGAATCAGGTTCTCGAAAGAAGTTATCGAGGGTTATCTTGGTGTTGATAGCACAGGAGCTGTTCCTCTAACAGCAACAACTGAAGTTCCCTTCTCAGATCAGGAGGTGCTCCGTTGGGCTTTGAAGCCCGAATTCCAAGACACCCTCAGCGTCATCCTCCAGCACTACAAGAACAAGGACTTGCAAATGGACGCTTGGTACCTTCATCAATGGGGATCGGGGAGTATTTTCCCCTCTACCAGCCTCACTACTGTCTCCATCCGATACCTCCGGACCTACTATGCCATCACGAGGGGTGTTAAGTTCGACTTGGGGCAGCACTTGTATGACACCATCTGTATATATGCTAGCCTCATGCCCCAGAAAAGAGGTATGCCCTTCCCATGCCTGCTTACCGCACTGTGTCGAGCCCAAAGAGTTCCGGCACCAATAAATGAGGACACTTTAGAGCACGGTAATCGGCTAACCAAGGCAAGCCTGGAAAATGCTCGGAGGCAAATCCTTGCCAAGCGGGGTCGGGGTGAAGCTGAACAGGCAGATTCGGAGGATGACCAGGGCGTTGAAGAGCCCGCTGCTCCGAGTGGGGATGCACCACAAGTCCCAACTTATAGCCCCTTTGAGCAGCAAGTGCTGAACATGATGCAGAACTTTCAGCTCCAGTTGGACGGCATGCAAGAAGACCAGCAGGCTATCTTGGAAGAGCAGAGGTTCATTCGAGAGGAACTCCAGCGTTTGCAAAGGCTCCATGGCGGGCCCCCTCCTCCGTAAAACCCGAGGGAGTCTTCTAACCCCCTCTTTCATTTTGTACTTTCTAGTTCCACTTTGAGGACAATGTGGGTTTTAAGTGTGGGGGGGTGTCTTCTGTCAATTGCTGTCGCATTATCTTCCTTTTATGTTTAATTTTGTATCTAACTTCTGTCAATCATTTAGTCTTGCTTGTCATTTTTCTATTTTGGTCCTCCTTTATTTACACTGGTTGGATAGGAAGCAACCCACTTATCATAATTTTTGAACTACCAACTCCTAAATTGCATAATTGGACATGAATTGAGCACGTAGAGATGAATTTTCCAATACTTTCCGAATAGGTTTGAAAATGGGGACAAAATGCCATATCTCTGCAACCTAGTAGATTCAAACCCAAATCTGATATGACTGATAACTACCCCGAGTAAAGAGATTCACCCCTTTGGCTACTAGATTTTTTGCAATTTTCAATTCGACCCTAAGACCGAGCAATGACCAAACCTCATAATTGGATGGGAGACACACATATGAACCATAATTTGTGAGCTTTTGAGCCTATGAGCTACTTTTACTCTTTATATAAAGCTCTTATTTTTTTAATGTGTGTCCTGCATGGTTGATTTGTTCTTGGATATGCTTTTGTGTACATGCCATAGTGGCTTCTTGGCTCGAGTGCAAAATATAGTAAAGGCACTAGGATGAACCAAATTTGGCCTTCTAAATAAGCCTACCATTGTACATTTACCAATAGAAGACCCTTTGAGCCTTAGCCTTTCTTTGGAATATTAATACCACACTACAAGCCACGAACACTCATTCTTTCATGTTATCCTTTTTCTTGAACCTATAGAGAACGGATTCACAAGCTTGTGTTGGTTGAGAAGTTTGAGGTGGATTAAGTTTCAAATTGGAAATTCAATCTTGTGTCATTGGGGATTGTGGGGTGATTTGACCAAAAGATAAAAATTGCAGTATATGTTTGAAAAAAAAAAAGAAGAGAGAAACAAAAGAAAAAGAGAAGTTCAGGCCAGTTCTCAAATTACGAGGTCATGAACATTTGCTAGTATTGAAAATAAACACTCAAGCCGCACAAAATAGAAGTCTAGTGTTAAATCAGTTGGATAGCAGGGAGATTATTAAATTCATGTTGAAGAAGAAAGAAGGAATGTTATAATTGAACCGATTCGGCTTGTGAAACTCCTTCTCGATTCAGCCTAAATGTTTCCCTTTTATCCCACCTGACCCGAAGCCCCGCTACAACCCAACAAAGACCTTTGCTTCGCACTTGTGTTATTGTTGGCTCCGGTTTTGACATTTGAGCAATCTGTGGTAACAAGTTTTTCATGCAGTGAGTTGAGCGTAAAATGCTCACCTTTATATACACTTTGTGCGAAGAGAGATATCCGGTGAGAGTGTTGGCTCCCATTACATGTACTTATGAGTGGTTTGAATTGCTTGGTCTATATTTTGTGCACTTTTGATCTGAAACTGTGTATGGACTAAATTTTTACCATGAGATAAACCGCACTAATCTGTTGGCATTTACTTGAATTAGTCAAAACTTACATTTTTATGGGGAATTGATAAATTCAGAGAGAACTCACGAGAGGTGAAAGGATATAATCCACATTGGGGTATCAATTTTCATTTTTGTTCGGAGAATATTGGGTGATGCATATCTTACACACACTAACACACACTAACACACTCCGATTATGCAATTTGATTTTCGTGCTAAAAAGAAGTGGGTTGTGACCTTGACTTTCCAGATTTAAAAGTCTAACATGTTCATTCGAGTCGTGCTTTAGTTCTTTTCTATCATTATTCGAGGACGAACAATGGTTCAAGTGTGGGGGGATTTGATAAGTGCTTTACTAGCACTTTATTTCTTTACTTGTTGCCTCGAATTACTGTTAGTTTGATCCTAATTAAGTATTACTTAATGCATTTTATGTTTTATATTGTGTAGGATCGCAAATGACAAGAAAAGAAGGAAAAAGGACCAAAAAGCACGTAAAAAGGAAGTTCGAGGACCTGGCATGTAAATAAGTTACGGCCGCAACATGAAAGTCACGGCCGTAAGCAGTTGATTGAACAAAAATCACGAAAATCTGCAGAAACCAAGTTACGGCCGTATTGGAAATTCTCACGGCCGTAACAAGTTGTTAGTCACGGCCGTATTGTGAAGAAGTCACGGTCGTGAGGAAATGTTGAAGGATGTTATGGCCGTATTGAATGCAAAGTCACGGCCGTAAGAAGTGAATCAATTGCGTAGAAAAGAAACAGAAAGTAATATACGGCCGTATGGAAATCTAAATCACGGCCGTAAAAGCAAAATTGTCGCGTTGTAAAATTAAACAGAAAGTGAGTTACGGCCGTAACTTAAGCCCGAAAAAAAAAGGAAAATTGTTTCCTAATTCAACTTAAACTCTATCTTTGGTATTTCTTTTTGGCTAAGCTAGGGCACGAATTTGGGCTCTATAAAAGGAGCAATTCAGTACCAAAGAGAGGAGGAGAACTATTTTTAGAGCCACCAATATCAAGGTTTGAAGAGAAGAAATTCTGGGAAAAATCAAGGTCAATCAAGACAATATTTTTGGGGAATTCTTCATGGCAATGCATGGCTAGTCTTCTCAACCTAGTTCAAGGGGGACGTTGTGTTCATATTATTTTATTATTCATTCCTCAAACTCGTAACGTAGTTCTTGTTTTTATGTTTTATTTATTGGATTTCTCATGAACATTAATTTCGTCAAGACAATGTATTAATTGATTAAGGCCTTGTCTTTTAATTATTGTGTTGATGTTTGCTAATTTGGGTAATTGGATTCGTATTTGTCTTGTTATCCAAATCATAGTAGCAATTGGTAATTTTATATTTCCATATGAAAATCCAATCTAGATTAATCAATTCGAGCATATGTAATTGATAATTTAGTTCACCTAATTCTTCTTGTTTTCACATAGTTAATGCATTAAATCTAGGGAGCTTATTCTAGGTTGTTCATTCACTCTAAATTGATTGGAGAACTAATTCTAATTGATTATTATTAAGGAAGAATTGGATTAATTAGAGCTTTTTGATTATTCCGGGTGATAAATAAAACAAAGGAAATAGTACATGCGTTGCTTGGGGAATGACAATATTATGATAGGGCACAACCGAACCTGAGAACTAGGATTCTTTATTATTTGATTTTTATTCCAGCTATTTTACATCTTTAATTGATTATTTAGATTAATTACAATTTTCAACTCAAAACCCCCCTTATAATTCTAATTGACATGGCATTAAATTAGTTCCCGTTCCTTGTGGGATCGACCCTTGCTTCCGCTATCCCATTTAAATTTGAGTTTTGGAAAGTAAGGAAATTTAATTAATTCTTGGTGCATCGTGACGCGCACCAAGGGGAAATGATGATTAGTCCGCACATGGACAACATACATCCTTGAAACTATGAGAACAATTCACATCTCTTACAATTATTGTTATGTAAATGGCGCATGTCCCATTATTACGCTTGCACCAAAGAAGACCCATCAAGGAAAGAGAAAATGGGATCTCGAAAGAATTAAACAACAAAATTTTGCATTGTTTGGGTGTTTGGTTTTTTGTACAGACCTCTTTGTGTACATTCAATTTCTATTTTCCTCGGGATTTGCAAAATCCTTGCTACTATCATGAAATATTTTTGACCTCCAAGTATAATACTGATCTTCTTTCTAAGATGATGAAGGAAAAAAAAATTAGCACATTTTTCCAACTTTGTGATAGATTTTGACTTTCCATTTCAAGTACGGATAGATATATCTCTAATGTTGTTGCATAAAGAATAGAGAATCTACATTAAAACTCATAAAACCACAAAAATTCTTTTCATTTCTTTTACTTTTCATAAAGAACAAATATCAACCTTTATTACCAAGAAGACTCCACCTAAACAATTGAGAGTTGATATGTGCGTATCTAAAAACCACCACTTTAACCAAACTTCTTATCTATTCTACGAATAATATTCTTTTACCAATTATAAGACCACAATCTAATCTTTCAACACTATTCCCCATCAAATTACTCCAAAATTGTGTAAATTGTAAAGAAGTAAATCTCCACTTCAAAAGAAATTAAAACTAGAAATTTCAAGAATCATACCCCAAATTCTAAAAATTCACAATATTTTCACCGCAATTTTCAAAATGTAAAAAGTAAAAACATTGAGCCTTTTCTATTATAACCTTATCTTGTTACTTGTTGAAGCGATGAAGAGATAATGTAGGAGGAAAAATAGATAATTCTTTATTCTTTGTTATTGTTGTTGTTGTTGTCGTCGTCGTCATCATGAACAACTCAATGTGATTTCCTTCTTCATAATACCACTGCTAGTTCCATCTCCATCTGATTTCCCATTCAAAGATGAATCTTTCACTTTCACATATCTTAGTCTCTTGTTGCATCTCTTACTGTGAGAAAAGATTATGATTATTGACAGCATTGGTAAAACTTAAGAAGTATAATAAACCCATTGCAAAAGAATTATGGAAAATGGACGAGGACAAGCAACTAAATAAGTATACACGCAAAAACCTTCTTTCCTCCGACCATTGTTTTACAGGCGTCACTTTGTCATTAGTATCTTTCCATTTGTTGGCTACCACTATTACCACCCTATTGCCTGTTACTTTTACAGAGAAGATATTGAATTGCAGTTATGATGCACAGTTAATACAACCTACAAACTGGCCACCATGTAAACCAGGAAAGTGGAGGAAAAACTGACCAAATCCAATTGCTTGGGGAATAATCAGAATATGTTGACAACTGAGATTTTTTTTTTTTTTTTTTTGATAATGTCGATTTGATACTACAATTGAGTGTTTAAGTTATTAAATATAGAAAGATTCAATTTGTATTTCGATTTAGAATTATTGTTCACAATTAGTAAATATATGTGGACAATTGATTTTGATCGTCTCGATTTTGTTAAAGTATCTCTACGACTTCGGTAATAAAATTGAGAGTATATTTGGAATATATTAGACAGGACTGAGTGAAATTAATTTGTGATATCGACAACACAAAATTCATATGACTTGACTATCGTACGTAGGACCTTAATCTAGATCGGATAATTGACTTCGATTACTACCTTTAAGTTCTTTGAGGTATCAACTTTGTGAATATTCAAAAACTGGTATTTTGGTCATTTTACCTAACTCGAAATTCTCGTGTTTATCAATCGGGATAACATGTAAGAGTAATAAGTCAGAGAATATAATTATTGATTATTGTTTTAGTAATTTCAATTTTACTAAGAGTGAAGTCGCCTTTTTTTAGTGAAATAGAATGTGATTAATAAATTATTTTTGATTGATCAAGACTTGACTAAGTCAGAATTGATTTATTAAAACTTAGTTTAATTGGGTTCGATCAGTTTCTTTATGTGGCTTCACTAATCATATACATGCTTATAACCTGTATTGTGCTATGGGGAAATGGGCATTAGTACTAGAGTTGGCATGGTTTTTGGAGTGTTAGTAGGTTATAAATATTCTTCTAAGACTATTTTTCAAACCCTACAAGGCTTGAAGGCGGGACACATATTAAAGTTTGTATTATATTTTTCTGTTTACATAGAAAACTCTAATCCTAGTGTACCTAGTTCTAGGAAAATGTGAGCACACACTTGCATAGTTGCTATTGGAGAACACCAAAGAAAACATGAGAGTTTGAAGCTCAGCGGAATAAAAAACGCAGTTTATAAAGATTACTGTAAAGCACGCAATAAGGGTAATCTTTTCTAGACTAATTATTTGTGTAGAATTGTTTAATCTAATTAAATACATAAAATAGGAGAATTAATGCAGCGGGTTAATCTAAATCACAAGGTTTTTGATATTATTTTGTATATTTAAGATTAAATAATTTCATTTTCCATGTGTTAGTGGAGCTATGTAGGATTTATGTGAATTATTATTAGTGGATGAATGATGTTTTTTATGAAATAATGTATGACCTTAGAATTTACATTGTAAAATTTTTGTATTTGTATTATTGAGTCATGTAACAAAAGGGTGGATTACGATTCCATGTTCTCCACTTTGATTTTAAATTTTGCAACATAATTGTATTATTTCTATTGTAATTGTAAAAACAAGAGGACTTGTATTGCAATTGTATTCCAAGGACTAGATCCACGGTTTCAGGATGGACTTTATTTGCAAGTTCTCTTTACAGGACTAAACTTCATCATCTTCGAAGTCAGAGGACCTACATTGCAATTTGTATTGGTCAAGGTAGAGATTGTTAGAGAACGGTGACCCGAATTCTGTTTGGGCCAGCTAGAAAAGTTCATGATGCAACATTTGTTGTGAAACTAAATTATTAAAAAAAAAAAAGTAGGTTTAGATGGGATGCAGAGTATGGTTGCCCAGCTGTATGGATCTGTCTAAATTTTGGCCCATATGTGATTTTGGGTCTCAAAATTTTTATATGTAGGAACCCTTAGAACAAAATCTCTTTTGTACTCTCATATTTTTGTATAGTTAATTCTTTCTCATCTGGCCGTGAGTTTTTCTTCCTTTTTCTTGGATTTCCCGCGTAAAACTAAATTTGTGTATTATTTATTTATTGCTACTATTTTTACATTCATATCATAACAATATCGATAATAATTATTTATTGAACATGAATTAAAACCGAGTCGTGTCGTGTTAAACCAAGCCATCCGGTGGCATCTGTGTAGAGTTAACTCGAACCAATTATTTGAGACCCATTATAATGATTTTTAGGGAAAATCTATTTTAGAATTTTTTTTTTTTGTTAAAAAATAAAGAAAATTTTGATTTACATGTAATATTATTTTATTGAAAAATGTGGTTGAAAATAAGAGAAAAAAATGTGTTAAAATTTGAATGGGACTCAAACATGGGCTAAATGGCAAGCTCTTATTATACACTTAAAGCACAAAAAATGCCACAAATTATATACGAAAAGGCAAAACACAATCAACAAAACTGAAGCTAAAATGTTAATGTTTTCAGCCTCAAAATGCATCAAGATTGCTAGTAGAGAACACTGCAAACAATAATAAAATGAGAGTTGCCCCATAAAATATGAATTGAAACATAGAATATATCAACTAATATTTAAATCTATGCAAGTTAAGTGTACATTAATTAACAGAAATGGTGTTCATAAGTAAATTATTTCCAATTAAAGCCAGTTGCTTTTATAAAGAACAAAGCGTGTTTTTAGTTTTTTCCTCCTAATAAATAAACAATAAGTTACAACAAATAATAGAAGAAAATTATAATATTTATAGCTTTTAATATTGTTCATCTCAAAATCTAAAAATTTTATTGTCATTCCACAAGGTATATAATTCTTGGGAACTTATAGAAATTACAAAGCAAAATTATTCAATACTACAAGGCACTCTAATTAGGCCATAAAAAGCCTTGACAAAAGGGCCACATAATTATTCAACTACATAAATTGTGGAAACCAAGGATCTTGTAATTAATTTACGTCCTCCTTTTTTTTATCTTCACAGATTTGGGGGATACATACCCAACTTATTATAGACTTGTGCGCATTTTGGAAGAGCTTCTTTCTTGAAGAATCCAATAGGATTTATCGTGCGTGTGGTACCATTTACTGTATTAAGTTTAAATTTTAATGATGGTTTTACCCATCCTTCAATAGGGATTTCATCACAATCTTTTCTGCTACTTGAAATCAATGTGATTTCACAAAACTCGTTCTTGTGATCACCTTCCACAAGCATGCTATAGAGTCCTTCCGCTCTCGTATAACCTATCTCAGTAAATGTTACTTTTCCATTCTCCCCGTCTTTGCACTGGAGGCGTATACTCGCACCTACAAGAAGAAATTTAAGGTATAATGAATTGTATCTATTATAATAACGTTCCTCAACTATGCATATACCACAATAAAGAATGCATGAACACAAGAATTAAATTCTTATAACCAAGCATTCATTTCATTCGAATATTGAGATAGGGTTTGTGTTGTTATTATTGCATGGCCATTTTGTAGAAAACTAGAAATGAAAGAGAAATGATATGTGATATGAAGTTTAAACATCTTTAAATTGTTTTCTTCACATATCTTTTCGTGTGTGCACCCTCATGTGCTTGATAAGTGCACAATTTATTTTGAACAAGTGGTTGCAGTTCTACTTATTCGTTCTATAAAAACATGTTGAATTACTTCATAAACTGTTAAATAAGGAAGTTCAATAGCAATTGAAGCAAAAAAAATAATTTTTTATATTGAAATTTAGAAATGTGTGTACAACCAACTCAAATTATGTAGCTACATTTTTTTTATGTGTACAACATGGAAAAGCAAGATATAATATGAGGTACATTTTGTAAGAATTATAATTATGTACCTGGGATAAACTCGCTGAGTTCAGTAATGAATCTAGCACGACATGTATCGCAATAAACTTGTCCCTGAATGTGGAATTGAGGAACTGGGGGTTGGGGCACATCTTCTGAATAGACGATGTTGAGGAAGAACATGAAGCATAAAGCTACAACGAAGATAATTGAAACTTGAATAAGCTTTGTCATATTTCTTTAGTATTGTTGTTTAGAAAGATCAAAAGGATTTCTTTTTGTGTTTTGTACAACCTCAACATTCTTATTTATAGAGAGGTTGGTTAGGTAATATTCTTTAAACAGTTATTTTTATGTGGTTAAGTTGAGGATCTATTCATTATTTTCTGGATCTTAATTTAGAATCTTGGAGCCGTTTCCTATATTTAAGAAATAGGTATTTTAATTTTTTTTTATAATAATTTGAAACTTTCAAAGAAATTTTTAATCACAAAATCATGGAAATGTTTTATAGGGAACTACATAATTCAAATAAAATTGACAATTAATTGTATGAAGTAACAAATTAAAATATTTTAGTTATATTGATTTGTTTTATTTTAAGTGTTCAATTGATGTTACAAAACATGAAGTTGTAATTTTTTATAAGTATTTTTCATGTATGTTTTTGATATTCTTTAGAAAAAGGTTTTCATACCCTGCTATACTTTATCAAGCTTTCCACTCTCCTGTTTGTCTCTTGAAGCACAAGGTAAATATGAGAATCCCACAAAGGAAATAATTGATCTCTTCTTGGTTATTGATTTGGCTTAAGTAAGGAATTCTCTTGGAACTCAAATTTCTTTCTATTATTAGCCAAAAATGCAACCACTACAAGAAATCGGACCAACAGCGACGAAAATTAGCGACGACAAAAAAAGTCGTTGCTAATACGCACTCATTAGCGACGACAAAAAAAAGTCGTCGCTAATACTCAGGTATTAGAGATGACTTTTTTTTTTCGTCGCAAAAAATTGCGACGACAAAAATATGTCGTCGCAAAAAATTGAGACGACAAAAAAATGTCGTCGCAATAGAGATCCTATTGAGACGACATTTGCTGTCGTTGCAAAAACATACCCTATTGCGACGACTATGTCGTCTCTATAGGTTCGATTATTTATTTATTTATTTATTTTTTACATTTCGATATTTATAAAAACAATATTAAAGTCAATGTGTTGGAACAAATATTTATATACTATTATTATTAAAATGTGATTCATTAAAGTTAACTATTATATATTACTTAAAACAAAATAAGACATAAGAATTTATTTGCCAAAATGGTTGGGACATCACTCACCCAACTACTTGGTCAAGAGTTCGAGTCTCCAAGCCAACACTATCATCATATGAATTAAAAATAAATACTGAGGTTCGGGTCGGGTTCAAATTCGAGCCGGGTTCAAAATGGGTCGGATCGGGTCAAGTTAAATTAATAAATTATTAATAAAATATTTTTCGTTATTAGAGACGACTATGTCGTCGCTAATTGTCGTTGCAATATCCTCTGAAGAAATAGAGACGACGGTGTCGTCGCTATCGACTTTCAGCTACGGGCCTAAAGCGACGACTATTAGAGACGACAATGTCGTCGCTATTGATCTATAGCGACGATTTTTAGGCTTTCAGCGACGACTTCTGTCGTCGCTGTTGGTCCGATTTCTTGTAGTGAACCTTAGTCCGAAATTTAAAAGATTTTCCATGTAATGTTGGCATAAGTGCCATATAAATTTTTTTTCCTAAAAGCTGCGAGCTTATGAGAAAATGTTGACTGATGAAGAGAAAAACTCACCGACTCAACCACTAGGAAGAACTTTTCAACCCAAAATTTGTTTAATGACAAACAATCATGTGGTTATGCACTAATAGAAATAAGACGGAGGAGAAATTTCATTCCTTAAGACATCTGTTAAAGGATTTAAGTCATTGAAATCAATGGAAGCTGGGATGGAACCTCGTCTCCTACTGTAACATAATGGTACATATTCGTTTAATATGTCCTCCTTTTATTATAGTCCACTAGTGATAACTACAGTCTCTTTGACAGTTAAAGAAACTATTTTTTTTTTGTGTTTTCGAGGAAAAATGTGTGGTTGAAAATTGGAGGGAGAAAATGTGTGTGGTTAAAATTTGGTTTAAAAAATTGTATAGTTTAAACACATCCATAGGCATATATTAATAAAAATATTTACACTTCAAAGGCTTCATCTCTATCTTTGCTGCTCAAGACATTTCCTATATCTTCCTGCCTATTTATGTCGGTATGTTACTCTGACAAGTCTCATATTCAGATTTTACTAATTATTTGACTGGGATTTGAATCGATTTGCGCATGCCTCTCTTTTTTGTTTTATTATCCTTCAACTCTATTGGAGATTTTTGTGTATCTAGTGTTTTGATTGATCGATTTGTGTACTGTTGAATTTTTTCGAATGATAAAAAAGTGATTGGATGTTTGCTAATGTATGATTAAATTTTGACGTGCTATGACTGTTTTTTTATTGTTATTGGAGAATTTTCTGTACTGCTAGGAATTTTTCGATGGTGGTCTGAAGGGGGCAGTGATGAGATTCGAAGCGCGGAAGAAACGCCGGAAAGTTCCGAACTCAGGTTGTGGTTGGACGGATGAATCATGACCCGATATTCACGACGCGATGGCTCGACGATGCGGAATAAAGGACCACGACTTTCGAAACGCCACAAGGATTTGTCCAATCTCCTTGATAAGTCTCTGATTTGAACGCCACAAATATTCTATAAAATATTTGATAAGTTCGATATTTGAACGCCACAAGAAATATTCTTGATAAGTTCGAAAAACATAGGAATCCACCTATAACATTTATTGAATCCTCAATAAAAACTGTTTATATCAAAATCAAATCTCAAGTCTCAATTACAATGAATGGAAAGGAATATAAATAAGTAAAATAACCTAGCCGCTAATTGACTCAAAATAGAATTATAATTAGACTAAAATTCTAAAATAGGCAAACAAATAATTAAAAACAAGATTTAACCTAAAAATACGCAAAAACCCTAATTTCCGTCTGCATAATTGACTTGCTGTTTTGAAGCCCCAAATGATGGAATTTGGCCATAAAATCAGTCGGTTCAAGGGCTTTTGCCCATGAGTTTTGCTTAGTGGCCCATTTATACTCGAAAAACACATATTATGCATCTAATTCGGACATGGTTGACTGGATTGCACTTTTATTTGGCTTGAATATTTAACTTTTTCCGTCAAACCTGCTATGACTCCGATTGTCGAGGGTCCGGAATACATCATACCCTCCTTCTTTAGGATGATTCGTCCCGAATCATAGCTTTGTTCATGTTGTTTCACTTTACCTCCTGGATCAAACAGAAAATTATTGCTTCCATGCCAGATGGATGACCAATAGTATCCTGTAACTTGGGTTACATGAATGGATTGAAGTAGAAACTCCTGTGGGTATTGGTGGTGTTGCCCAAATTTCCAAGTACATTTAACCTGCAAGACAAAATTAAATAAAGCGGGGAGGGAAATGTTAGGTTCATGAGGTACAAGGTATGGATTCTTGTATTTATGAATTATCACCGTCAATTCCACCCTTTGAACCATGAGGCCCTTCTCTTCACCTCGTTCTCCTTTTGCAACTTCTTGCTCACCCCCCTCTATCTCTTTTCTCTCAAGCTCGGTTACTTCCTCTAACTCAAGATTTTCTAGCTCATCCACCTCTTCAAATTTTTTTCTTTCAAATTCAACCACATCTTCTACCTCCACATATCACCATGTTTGTACACTACCTCATTACTACCCAAATGTGGATCTTCCAATTCAACGCTCAAATCTTGAACTTCAACCTCAACTCCCAATTCCACCTTCTCCTCATTAAATTTTGGAGTTTGTTTATTTGTTTTTAATTTCAACTCTCCCTCCTTCTTATCAATATCCTTATCCCCATGATGCCTCCTATTATACCACTTTTCACTCTCCTTCCTTACCCTCCGTGAATCTTCTAGTGCTTCCTCTAATGTCAACCCATATAGTACGCATGTTCTCCCTTTCTTAAGGAATTGGTATATGTGCATACTCTTATCATAAACAGCCTCCCTTCTATGTCTCCAAGGTTTTCCCAATAAAATATGATAAGACCTCAATGGCACTACATCACACCATACATCCTCACTATACCTTCCCTGTGTGATAGGCACTAGAACTTGTTTGGTTACTTTGAAATTCCCAAACTCCCTCATCCACGTCATCCTATAAGGTTTATAGTGCGGTTCTAGGGGCAATCCTAATTTTTCAACCACGGTGTTACTAACGAAATTAGTAAAGCACTTTCCATCAATCGCCAAACTGCACCCCTTATGATCCACATAACATCTAGTTTGGAATAAAAATCCCGGATCATAATCCATTTCTTATGTGGCGTTAAAAAAAATTCAAGAATGAAGAGGATTTAGACATCAAATAGCAAGAACAACTTTTATTGACTTTCAAGGAAATGAATACCAAGAATTTTAAAGAAACTCAAGAAAGTGGTTCTTGAATCTTGGAATGACTTTTTTTTTTTTGAATAATGAATTTTCGGAATTAAATAATAAAAAAAATAATTTTTTTTAAATAAATCCGAAAATTCGACACGAACACAACAAAACAAACGGAATAGGATTTGGATAAGAATCGAACAAAATAAACACTTTTGATTTTTTGTTGAATTTTTATATGAATCAAACTGGAAAAAATTTACTGGCATGAAGAACACTCAAGAAAAGAAAGACTCAACAACAAGATATGGATAATTCTTATGACACACTCGATGATAAACATAAGAATTAAACTGGATAGAAAACCTGAATTCAGAGTCCAGCTCTGATACCAGATGATGAAATTCAAAGCGCGGAAGAAATGCCGGAAAGTTCCGAACTCAGGTTGTGGTTGGATGGATGAATCATGACCCGATATTCACGACGCGATGGCTCGACGATGCGGAATAAAGAATCACGACTTTCGAAACGCCACAAGGATTTGCCCAATCTCCTTGATAAGTCTCTGATTTGAACACCACAAATATTCTATCAAATATTTGATAAGTTCGATATTTGAACGCCACAAGAAATATTCTTGATAAGTTCGAAAAACATAGGAATCCACCTATAACTTTTATTGAATCCTCAATAAAAACTGTTTATATCAAAATCAAATCTAAAGTCTCAATTACAATTAATGGAAAGGAATATAAATAAGTAAAATAACCTAGCCGCTAATTGACTCAAAATATAATTCTAATTAAACTAAAATTCTAAAATAGGCAAACAAATAATTAAAAACAAAATTTAACCTAAAAATACGCAAAACCCTAATTTCCGTTTGCATAATTGACTTGCTATTTGGAAGCCCCAAATGATGGAATTTGGCCATAAAATCAGTAGCTCAAGGGCTTCGGCCCATAAGTTTTGCTTAGTGGCCCATTTTTACTCGAAAAACACATATTATGCATCTAATTCGGAAATGGTTGACTGGATTGTACTTTTATTTGGATTGAATATTTAACTTTTTCCGTCAAGCCTTCTATGACTCCGATTGTCGAGGGTCCGGAACACATCAGGTAGTGTGCAGTGGCTGATTGTAATTAATTACATATTACACTAATGTTTAACAAATTCATTAATTACAAAATTGAAATAAAATTACAATTGTAATTAATTGTAAATGGTAATTGGTTACAGGAAGTAATTAATTACAATTGTAGTTGTGACTAAGGTGAATGTAAGTAATTCAATTAATTTTAGCAAAAAAAAAAAAAAAAGTCATGTTTTATAAATTCATTATAATTTGCAACTAATTCAATTAATTTTAAAAGGAAAAAAATGAAAATTTGAGTGACTTTTTTTTTTTTTTTTTTTTTTTTAAAAAAAAAAATTATATTGCTCAAATCAACTTTGCATGAATCGCGTCTGAGATAAAAAAAAAAAAAAGAAATACAATTTTTCGAAAACACACTACCAAAACAATTAGAATTATAGCTTGCAAGGATATGGGCAACTTTATTTTTCGTGCGAGGAATAAAGTTGCACACTCTGCAATGAACATCAAGCATAAGCTTACGAATATCAGTCAAAATAGGCTCATAAGGAAAAGGAGAGCTATCCACTTTGAGATTATTTGGCACCCGCAATGAATCCACTTCCCACTTCTCATTTAAAGAATCCATGCAACACACTATTTCTTTCTCCCCAGATTACCCATGATACACAAGTTATTTGGCCCAGTGTTCCCGCATTGGTGTTGCTAAGCAGGTCGCATAAGGAATCAGTCATGTTTTGTATCTTTGCCAATTTTTTTATCTGACTCTACCATCCTATTTCTCGTCAGACCTCCACAACAGCTAGGCAAAAGAAAAATATATGTGGGACCATTTCTAGCCCAGCGCAACTACTACATCTTGGATCGCATTGGACACTCTTCTAATGAGGTTTAATTTATGTGGCAAAGCATCTATAAACAAGCGCCAAAAGAAAATTCTAACATTTGGTGGGGATTTAAGATTTCAAATCAGTTTCCACCATTTACTCTTGTTTGAGCCCCCGGCCTCTTTGGTATTTTCACAACTTCCCAATAGCATTCGATATCCACTCCTCACCGAGTATGATCCATTATCCTCATGATTCCAATTAATCCGATCCACCGTATTACTTTGGCTAAATGGAATAGAAAGAATCTCCTCAGCATTAATTGGATAAAATAATTGTCTAATCTTATCCTCATCCCATACACATGAGACTATTAGAAGCTTTGTGACTTTTTGATCCTGAAGTGTAGTGATATTATATGGTTGGAAAGAAGGTGGTCGAGGCAGCCATGGGTCTGACACGATGGATATGATTCTACAGTTGCCAACTCTCCATCTCATCCCATCCTTAATTACATCACGCCCCCACAACAGACTCCGAAAGGGAAGGAATCACCACTCTTTGGTGAGGTCTCAAGCAGTGTCTCAATTCTGTGATATTTTTCCTTAAGTATCCTGGCTACAAGAGAATCACCATTATTTAGAAGTCTCTAGAACTGCTTAGCCACTAGTGCCTTGTTGAACAAACTGAAGATGGATAAGATGGAAATAATGTCATTGGAGACTATGAAAGAACCCAAAAGAGAGTAAAGAATTGGTACTTGTGAGTATTAATATTAGAATTATTGTTTTAACCAAAGATTTTTTATTTTTAATTATGTGCTTACTAGAATTTTTCATACCCTCTTTGCCAACATTCTGCTAAAAATTTGAAGAAAACTATTAAATAGGGGTAAACATTACTTTAGTGACAACAATGAAATTTCTACTACTGAAAATTTTGGATAAGTGATAATTATTCGATTTTTGAATTGAGACAGTATTTTGTAAATACGTAATTATCTTGCATATATTAACCATTTCTTTTTCTTCTCTTTTTTTTATTATCATTTTCTCAATATTTTCCCTAGTGACTTAATCCATCTCTTTAACCTTGATTGAATGTGTGTGTGTGTGTGTGTGTGTTTTTTTTAAATTAAGAATATTTTTTTCCATTTTTTATGTGGTGTAAATTTGTAATGAGTGCATGTTTGATTTACTTTTACAAGCATAGGATTTTTAATTCTTCATACATTTGTAGGATCGTAGGCACTTACAAAATTAGAAGTTTGATTACTTATTTTGGCTTAATGTATTTTCAAAAAACAAAATACAGAAAGCACAAAGTATAAGTTCTTTTATAATATCATATAATGTGCAAAACAAGTATTCCCTAAATATAAAAAGAGTGAAGAGGAATTTCACTGTAGAAACTATCGTCCTAGGTGAAACTATACCGTATTTGTAATGGACCAACATGAAATTGTCTAGGACATATCCCCTATATATATAAAGAGTAAAAAGGAATTTCACTATAAAAACTATCGTCCTAAGAGAAATAGGTCTTTTTGTTTCATGGTCTGACTCTTTGCTAATATGTTGTATTTTGTAGATTTATTCTGACCTAAGAAGAGGACAATGGCTGGTGGCGTATCTAACGTCATTTCCAGTAAGAAGAAAAGTCCCACTGCACCTATGTGGAAGAAGCTTGCTGATCAGGCCCCTACAGCTAAACGACCTAAACCAAGTCTTCCTCGGCTAGTAGTTGATAAGGGAAATGTCATGTTGAAACGTCAACTCCACTACCAGTAGTTCATTCTGAACCTCCATCTGCCAAATTAGCCGATCTGGCATATTTTTCCATACATGTTGCATGGGCTCCCTAGATGGGAACAACGAAGGACAAGATCCCTAAGGCTTTAAGGGATGAAAGGTGACACGACCCCCTTGAATCACCTTAATGGACCCGAGATGTGGCGTGCACTGATGATGAATGCTAGCTAGATACTGGACCCACCACCAAGGCTACCGAAACTTTTCAAATTCTATAAAACTTCTCATAATACCCCATGATTTATAAAAATTATGACAGAGCTTCTTTTAAATATTGGATATAACCTTCTTGTAATAAAATCAACAAATCCTCAAACAACCACATGTATAATATTGGGTATCTATATCCCTTCACATCATCATATCAAAAATCAAAAGAGCTTATGCCTGCCCATCTAGTTCTACTACATATCATCCATTCCACTTACATTTGATACATCAACATATCATTCTAATTGTTGATAAATCCAACCTCACAAAACACAAAGTAATCGAGATTAATCACAATACAGAGGAAGAAAACAATATGATTGGCAAAGTAATTGAATCAATGCATAAGCAATAAAAGCAAGTAATGATAACTCCCTTTATTGCACCAAATTATCCGACTGAAAGGGGTGAAAAATTGAGGGCTCAGATTTTGGCAAATCTCCACAATGGTAACACCACTACACACAGCTAGAGAACACTTCAAGACAACCCCCAAACCGGCCAAAAACCACTGCCAACACACATCCAACCAAGGAACCGAACCAAGGGCTGCACAAAGGGACCACAATAAGGCCGAACAGGGACTGCACAAAGGAGACCCAATAGGACATGACCACAACAAGATTCGGACAGTGCAGGAGGCACACAAGCAAGAACCGAACACAGCAAGCTTAACCACGAAGGAGGGGCACATGAAGGAGGCAGGGAAGATTGCGGTTTACACCGCACGAGGGCACAAAAGCAAGAGCCAACACCCAAGAAGAGGAGGACAACGAGCAAGCCACGGGTTCTAGGTAAGGTAATGGCTTTTCACAGAGAAAAGAATCGGGTTTCTCACAAAGAGAAAGAGCGTCACTTCCGCCGAGAGAGAGAAGAGAGGGAATGTCGAGAGTGTTTTGACTTTGCCAAAGGGGGGGGGGTGTTGGTAGATATAGGTTTAGCACATAATTAGGGAAGCCCTAATTAAATGAGTCGTCTCCGAAGCCTACCCATCGAGCAACAGGGTCGAGACCCAATTAAAACCTCGAAGTGGGCAGTTAATCTCTTAGCACTTGGGTTGCCTAATTGTGGAGATTGGGCAATACTATAATCTTCAATTATGGGCCGAGGGCTTATGAAGCTTAATTAATCCGACACTATGTATCATCATTGCCCTCGAGGTTTGATTGGGACCAAAAAATCCCAACAAACCCCCACCTTGGTTCCAATCGAACCTGCAACACCAAAACACCTAGTTTATTAGTTAAACAAAATAGTTCCAAACAAATTAGAACTCAAGATACATTTTCCAATGTTTCAAGTTAGAAACATATCTCATACCTGCTAATAGTACTTATCAAAGGCCCAAGGTAAAACTCAAGAATACACTAGATCATAGTGAGCCAAACTATGTATTTATATCACATTAGCAAGTAATACAACTTTAGACAAACAACGCATGCTTTCTAAAGTCAAATGTAAACAAATTACATTTCCACATGAGTTAATCAAGAGCATATTATATCACGAAGTTATAGGTGACTCTACAAATGCGATGAGAGCACATCAAAGGCAAACCACAAATCTTTTCACCAAGTTCACATAAAGAACATAACACTAAGTTAATCAAACATGGTCCATACAAGCAACAGATGCAAATGACCCCAAGAAAAGATATAATCACAATTACCCCATTCCAAAACCGATGTAGCTCTCTCATCGCCATCTATGCTCACTAGACTACTCAACAATCATACCTAACCAGTAAACCACTAAAGATCCTAGGACAATGGATGTACCTCTATCACAACCTCACTTCTTACTTAAAGAAGATAAAACTCGAATCACCACCTCACCTAGAGATAATGGGAGCGTCCTCCACCTAATCAAGATCCTCACAGATAGAGTTAAACAAGACATTTGACAACCTCACCTCTCGTGACCTACATGTCAAAAACACACATCCCCTAGCATGTCACCAAATACACTCTTAGGCATCTAGTCTCAACATTACCAGCTAACCCTCACTCTAACATAACTACTGAATACCCATCCCACCAAGGGAACACATCTGATCTATATTGTGAGAACACACAGAGTATCAAAACCTCACACCAAACCCAACCACCATGCATGTAACCACGTTATACACAAAGTAACATATCACTCTCAAATTCATGCACATGTTCAAATCAATACAAATGAAATGCAACATAAGAAAAGCAACCGAATCAAGTGACCACACATGCAAAAGGGGTAAAAAATCAATCAGATGAACACAATTATTCAGTAGTAACTGCAAGTGAGATAAGAGCATCAATAAACTCCACTCGGATCACCATCCGAGCAAGTAACTAAATTGTCCCCATTTCTATCCCCATCTCCTATTTTGTTTTTCTCTCCAGGACAGTCTCTCTTATAATGGCCAGACCTACCACAACCATAACACTTCCTTCCCTTCGCCTTACCCTGTGACTTAAAACTACTTCTACCCTTCCATCTATCACCCTCATTGTTTGAGTCGTCTCTGTTTTTGCCACACCCACCTCTCACCATGTGAACCTCACCACTAGTCCTCTCGTTTCTTTCAGCTTTCACCTCCCTCTTCCTAATTTTCAAGGAATCAATGACAATTTCAGGTGTAAGAGTATCCCTCCCATATTTTATAGCATTCTTAACCTCTTTATAAGTGTCAGGAATAGCATTTAACAATATAACAACTTTATATTCTTCAGGTACTTTTTCACCACAGTTAGTAATGTCTTGCACAAGTTTGTTAAAGACGTCCAAGTTGTCATCTAAGTCCTTAGAGGGATCAATTTTTGAAACTTAAAAAACTTTCAAGCAAGTAAAGCTTATTAGGAGTAGATTGAGTCAAGTAAAGTTCTTGTAACTTTTTCCAAAGAGCTTCAGTGGTTTCGTGTTTACCAACTTTTCGCAAAATAGAGTCGGATAGATGCAAAATGATAGAAGTGTACGCGAGTTCATCAAATCCTTTTTCTCATCAGTAGTCACAGTATTTGGAAAGAATTGTCAATAGCTTTTGAAATCTTTTGTTGTACCAAAATACCTTTCATTTTCTATTGCCAAATAGAAAAATCACCTTTTCCATCAAAGATGTTCAATTAAAAATGATGTGCAGACATCTTAACAAATAGGAAACACACAACGCAATATAAGCACCACACGAAAAATCACACAGAAGATCCTAAAGGACGTAATATACACCGTTCTAAATTCCCAGGATTCCGTGAGACTCAAATATCTCAAGTCAAGGGAATTTTCGACACAGGAGTCTAGGTGATAGTTCTAATAATAACACAATAGGAAATAGATAATCACCAAGATATATCAAAAACAGGTATAACACAGCAATATCCAAAACACAGGTAATAGCACTTAAATCCTATAACTAGCAACAGGAAACCGCAAGCCTAATGGTCACCCCACACGATGACTTGCTATTACAGAAATTTAAAAGTGATTAGCCAATTTACCAGAGTGGATTTTTATGAGTCCGTAATATGGAGAGATGCGAAATTATTTATCGTTTTATGTTTTGCAATTAGCGATCTTTGGAGCGTAAATCAGCACCAAGCTCAAGAGTCTACAAAATGGTACCTAACTTGCAAAAGCCAATAAACACCAATCAATCAATAGTTTCCAATCACACAGATTCTAAAAACACAATTGAAATTTAAATAATTTCAGCAACAAAAAACACAATTTTAATAATTTCAAGGAATGAAAGAATTTTAAAACAGGGAATGAAGGAACTCAGTCAGTAGTTCCAATATTGACTCCAATCCTGCCAATCACGCCACCAAGGCTACAGTTACGCCACCAAGGCTCTGATACCAATTTTTAATCACAATACAGCGGAAGAAAACAATATGATTGGCAAAGTAATTGAATCAATGCATAAGCAATAAAAGCAAGTAATGATAACTCCCTTTATTGCACCAAATTAGCCGACTGAAAGAGGTAAAAAATCGAGGGCTCAGATTCTGCCAAATCTCCACAATGGTAACACCACTACACACGGCTAGAGAACACTTCAAGACAACCCCCAAACCGGCCAAAAACCACTGCCAACACACACCCAACCAAGGAACTGAACCAAGGGCTGCCCAAAGGGACCGCAATAAGGCCGAACAGGGACTGCACAAAGGAGACCCAATAGGACACGGCCACAATAAGATTCGGACAGTGCAGGAGGTACACAAGCAAGAACCGAACACAGCAAGCTTAACCACGAAGGAGGCGCACAGGAAGGAGGCAGGGAATATTTCGATTTACACCGCACGAGGGCACAAAAGCAAGAGCCAACACCCACGAAGAGGAGGACAACGAGCAAGCCACGGGTTCTAGGTAAGGTAATTGTTTTTTCACAGAGAAAGGAATCGGGTTTCTCACAAAGAGAAAGAGCGTCACTTCCGCCGAGAGAGAGAAGAGAGGGAATGTCGAGAGTGTTCTGACTTTTCCAGGGGGGGGGGTGTTGGTAGATATAGGTTTAGCACATAATTAGGGAAGCCCTAATTAAATGGGTCGTCTCCGAAGCTTACCCATCGAGCAACAGGGTCGAGACCCAATTAAAACCTCGAAGTGGGCAATTAATCTCTTAGCACGTGGGCTGCCTAATTGTGGAGATTGGGCAATACTATAATCTTCGATCATGGGACGAGGGCCTATGAAGCTTAATTAATCCGACACTGTGTATCATCATTGCCCCCGAGGTTTGATTAGGACCAAAAAATCCCAACACTACTCCACTAAGTACTTGACAAAACAATAACTCGAGAGTGGACCGAGTTAAATATATATACATGGATCTCAAAAGAAGATGCTACATATGATGAAGACTTAAAACATATAACTAAATGATCACGTGGCTCTTTGGCCGGCTTTCTAACATCCTCTTAAAACTCAAAAGTATCCTGGTAGGGAAAAATGTGATGAAAATATGAGATTTTAACTCAGTGAGCGGAGAATTTGAAAACTAGTCATGCTTTTCGTATATATATATATATATATATATATATATATATATATATATATATATATATATATATATATATATAATCACTATTTTTGTTGTGAATTTGACTTTTGATTGAAATAAGAAAATCTTTCACTTATTCTGAAAAATTCATCTAGCTTAAATGAGAATTTATAAATACTGAAACATGGCATAAATTCTGATAACTGTCTGATAATACTAAAAATTCGTTGAACTGTACTGAGAAGCTGAAATATTGTTCTATTAATAAATATATCATAATGCACTGAAAAAGAATCACATCAAAGTGTACCCAATGAACAGCTCTACTCAAATACGGAGTTGTAGCGACCGAGAATTTTCCATAACTTATTTAAATAAATATTATTTTCGCTACGACTTTCTCATTTATTTTTAAAGGGAATTTTTCAAGTGAAATTAAGTTTATTTTAATCCGAGTCCAATTTCAAATTTATTAAAATTCTTCTTATTAAATTATTTTAAGTCCAAATACGAAATTCATTTTTATCTCAAAATTTATTTATTCTCAAATTTATTTTCAGTCCAAGTATTAATTATATTAAGTCCCAATTTTAAATGTTTTAGTCCAATCCAACTTATCGAGCCCAAATGTTTTTACCAGTCATTCAAGCTCATTTAAAAATCCAATAAGTCAATTCTTGATCCAACCAATTCAACAGCTTCTTCCTCTCCAAGTTTTTCCTTACACAATTGATACTCCTTTCCAAAATTCTTACAAGTTTTCCATAAACCAAGATTTTAACCTAAGTTACTATATTTAACACCTAAATCAACTATTAATTGGATCCCTATCACTTGCATTCACGCAGACGACCTGCAGCACCTCCAACAAACCGCCCCAACACCACCATCACAGCCAGTCAACCCACCTGCAAAGTCACCACACCCCCAACCGTCCCTGTTTCACCAACTCCACCACAATACCACCACACTGTCGTCAAGTCAATACAGTCACCACCACTCTGCCTCTTTCCAAGATCGATCACCACCACCAGAAACTGCCATTACCAAAACCAACTGCAAATCGCAACTCCAAACCGACCACTGCCATCCACCAAATCGCGGCCAACCCCAACCTAAATCAAAACCCAAAATCAACCCAAAATCATGAATAAGACATAACCCATATCCTTACCTCCACAAAGCCTCGGTTTCGCAACCAAAATAGCACCAAACCTTGATATTTTGTCACCGCATCCTCCTCCGTATCACTGCCACGCGACGGCGATGATACCGCCGTGTTTGCGCCGGAGAAGGCGCCGGCAGAACGCGCCTCCACCGGTCTTCTTCCCTGTTTTCGTCGTAGCCTCTCTCTCTCTCTTATTCCTCCAGTCTGTGAAATGAGAAGAAAGTATAAGGATTTATTTAATATTTTGATTTTTCTTTCAGAAATGTCAGTTTGGTCCCCCAAGTTTTAAAGTGTTTCAATTCAGCCCCTACTGTTTTAAAACATATCATTTCAGCCTCTTAAGTTTTAAATGATTTTAATAAGCTCTTCATTTTTAAAATCTATTATTTCAGCCCTACTATTTAATATTCGTTTTGAGCCCCGACCCAACTTTTGAAAATTATTCATTTTAGTCCCCTAACTTTCAAAGTATTTATTTTAGTCCCTCATCTTTCAAATTATTCATTTTAGTCCTCTAACTTTCAAATCATCAATTTCAGTCCTCAAATTGTAAATTATCGTTTTTAAACTATAAATTTCAAAAGACTAGTGTAACTTATGGGCAAGACGAGGCGTACGGAGAATTAAAGAATGGAAGTCGTTTCCCGCTCAACTTTGCACTCGTCGGATTTAAGGTAGACTCGCCCCCACTAATTGATTTATATTATAATTGCATGTGTTATGTGGATTTGTGTGATTTTATGCTTAATTGCATGAGAAAAGAATATCTCTTTTGAGATAAAGAATTATGTTATGCTGGGCATAACTTATCTGCTAGCCAAGAAAAGAAAAGAATGTGTTCATTTGCGTTCACTATGTGATGCCTATGAATAAGAAAAGAATGTCACTACATTATTTGCATAATTTCTTGTTCAATTATCTTGTAGATTAATTATTGGCGATGAGTCTACTGAGTATTTCATTTTTGAAATGCTCAACCCGTTATTTTAACAACTTTTGCAGATTTCGGAGACGATGGCGAGTGATGGGCAATGACGGCAAATTACAAATTGATATTCTTTTTAAAAGTCGTGAACTTTGAAATGATTATTTCATTTTATCAAGAATTGTCTAATCTACAAATTTGTACGAAAATACTTATTCCATTTGAATTATCGCTAAACTTTTATTCGATAAATGCGATATTTAATATTTAATCATTTTTCCGCAACAAAGTTTATTCAAGAATTTAGAAAAGTGACGTTCCCGCGCTCCTCGGAACTCGGGGCGTTACAGAGTGGTATCAGAGCGGGTCTACGTTTCTGTAGACTTACAATTTTTTTTTTTCCTTCAAAATAAGAAAATAAATTTTTCTAAAAATAATAGAAATAATGTTTTGACGACTTTTTGCCATTGCCATCATTTTTCGCCGACTCCGAAGGTAACGAAATTTAGTATGTTTACTTTATTGATTTATTTCGGATACTTGAGAATAAATGTTTTGAGAATTTGACAAGAAAAGAAAAGAAAAGACGAGAAAGAATAAGAAAACTAGTATCCGAAATAATGAGAAAGAAATAAAGAAAGAAATGAGTTTTGGAGTATAACGAGAAATTTTTCAGAAAGAAAGAAAAGAAAGAGAACGAGTGTTGAGCATAATGGAAATAATATGATTTAAGAATGATTTTATAATAATTTTTGTCCTCGAATTTAGAAATGATGAACCCTACCTGGACTTTGCATAATTGATTTTAGACATGGCACCATTTACGAGAAGTCAACAAAAAGGATTAGATAATATTTTCGGAATATCTATCGTTTAGACTAAACGAGAAATAGCAAGTCAGTTTTATGAAATTTTGATGAGATGTTGAGATTATAAGTAATATGATTTTATTGAGACTTCTATGAGAAGAATTATGAAATTAGAGGTTTAAAGATTTGGTTCTTCGTTATTGGGAAGTAAGTAATGGATAATGTATTGAAGGAAGTGAGATATTGATATTGGAAACTAGGATTTGAAATTGTTATGTTGAGGATTTATGAATTGATTTTCTGGGATATTTTTTATGATATTGAAGTGTTGGAAATGTTGTCAATATTTAAATCGTTGTGGTCAATGTAGAGCTATTTGTTATTGTTGGTTATGAAGTATACCTACGGGTTGGATAAGTCCAAATTACAAGGGAGACTCTGCCTAGAATTTTATCATTTGGAATTAAGAGCATAATATGGTATGCAACCACTAAGGGAATTGAGGTTAGACTTGCAAGTTCATTTACATCACAAGCGAGATTTAGTACATGATAAGTTATATTTTGAAAGATAAGTGAAGACATGTATTATGGCGTTATTGGGTAGAATTTTAATTATTCTTGGGAACGAGTTTATCACTAGTAAGGAATGATCATTTGTATTGGAAAATATTATAAATTATGAGGTTAGGAGATGATACTATTGAGTTATTTTGGAATTTGATCGGGAGGATATGCTAAAGATAAGCTGATGATATTGTGTTGATTTGTGAATAATATGTTACTGGGTATATTACATAGAGAGAATATTCAGGTAATTTCTATCGTTTTAACTATTTTGGTGATATGTTTTTAAGGAAATAGAAAAGATTAATTGAAATTTGGAGAAAATTTTGCGTGGATTTTTGTAACGGGCTTACAGAGATTAGTGAAGAGACGTGATGTCATTTATGTTATTGAATAATGACTTGAGTGGTCAGCAAATAATTCTTTATACAGAGTTTAGAGGCTAAGTTGAGAGTTTGCATTTTAAACCTCGGTGATGGTTAGGAAAACCATTTACCGTTTGATGAATTTACACGTAATATGATTGTTGGGAATAGTCAGTTATCAGGAATGGGAGATATTGAAAATATTTTTTGTGAGATGCCTTAAAGGAGCAACAATTTATCCGAAATGAGAAATTGGGAACATGTGATTAAATGTTTGGGATTGTGTGAGATAATGATGATGGTCATAAGGTCATTTGAATACAAAAGGTACAAGAGATAATTATTGGGAATAATGCGATTTTCTTGGGTCGAGAATTTAAGGTGATCATGTATTGAAATTATGAAATAAGTTGACCATCCATGAATAAGTTATGTTGTATTTGGTTCTAAGTGGAATTTAAAAGAATGATGAATCTCAGTCATGGAAAATAAATCAGGTTTTCTCGTAATTTGAATGATTCACTGATGTATGTTAAGTTTTCATTTATGATACTAGAGAATCATGAGAGAAAAATTTTGGATGAAATTGATGAAAGAAACTTTATCAGGTCCTAGATTTGTACAAATATTGATGAAGTATTAGCATTTGATCAGAGAAAGACTTATGATTTATCATATCTTGAAATTTTGGAGATTGTTAATGATGGTATCTTGTTTAGAAAATAAGAAATGAAATTTTATGTAATTGTTCTTGTGGAAAGAATTTGTGAAAAATAGAGATGAGACTTCACAGTGATGACTTATTTTGGAGTGGTGTGCAAAGAAGTGACAACGGTAGAATCCAAGATTTATTAGTCTGAGAGATTGATATATAATCTTAGTGAGCGGATTGATGTATAAAGTTCACGTGACAGGTATGATGGTTATTATATTGAAATCTTAGAGAGATTGATATGAATATTTGAGGTCATATGATACAATGATAAGTGACAGGTTACATGATTACTACAAGATATGATGACTAGACAGTTAAGGGATGTTATGGTTATCCTGTGAAGAATTGTGTGAATATATTGAGGATCTCATTTTGATGGTTTATTGCATTATGGTGAAAAATATTACATAGATTGGGAATTTTTGTTTTGGAGTCATAATATATGGGTTTATTTAAAGTTTTGATGATGCAGTTTTGATTATTTATTGTCGGTTGCACTTTTAATGTGAATAAAGTATTGTCCATAGTGTGACATGAATTGAAGTTTTGGGAGAACAGAGAAAATTGAATCTTGAACTTCAGATTGGGAAATTAGTGAGGTTTCTTAAGTTTGAGAATAACATATCTGATCCGTATGATGCTTTAAGTTAGTATCTTAGCCCTCGGTTAGAATGAGTATGTGATACCGAGAACTTGATGCATGATTTAAAAGTATGGATTAAGTGATTCAAGTTTGAATTTCTCCAATTATGAAAAAGAAGTTTCAGTCGAGCTTATAAATGATTACGTTGGTAAATCTTTTCAGAAAGATTCTGCCAAGTTTGGGTTTTGCACGCAATATTTTGAAAATTATATCGCGCTTTTATATTTTGGATTACAAGGATTTATTCTTGATCAATCTTCTTGATTTTTGGTTTAAGCATTTGGATCAATGAATATTTTGTGGTTTCGATATTAGTATAGATCATATAAAAGGTACCTTTCGCTTTGACAAGAGAGGAAATTTAAGATCTCATTTTATCGGATCATTTGAGATATTGGAGAAAGTAGGTAATGTGGCTTATTGTTTAACTTCGCCACCAGAACTTGCAACTGTTCACAAGTCTTTCATGTTCACCTACTGAGAAAGTATGTTTATGATTCAAATCATATGGTGAATTATTAGTTTATTGCAGTCCGGAAAGATTTGACTTATGAAGAGGCACCTATGTGCATAGTAGAGAGAAAAGTCCATGTCTTAAAGAAATAAAGAGATTCCATTAGTCAAAGTCCAAAGGGGTAGACAAGGTAGTGTTGAAACTACTTGAGAAAAGAAAGAAGAAAGAAGTCTGGCTTATTACCCAGATATTTTTAGATCAAGAAGTTTAAAATTTCGAGGACGAAATTAATTTAAGTGGAAAATTTTCAAACTTAAAAGACTTGTTTTACCAAACTTGTCGCTACGACTCTCCAACCTTAACAATTATTATTCAAAACCAGCGCTCTCGTCTAGTCATATTAGTTATTTAAAAGATTTTAAGAAAAGAAATTTAAATTCGTTTAAATCTTTAAGTCCAAATTTCGACTTTAAACTTGTCCCAATTTCATCCTTCATTTTTAAAGTTCAATGGGGAAGACCTGGTAGTGATGAAGCTGCCTTGTTCAAGAAAGAAGAAATTTTGATCAAGTGTCCAATTATTTTAAATTAAGAAAATTTTAAATTTCGAGGACGAAATTATTTTAAGGTGGTAGGGTTGTAGCGACCGAGAATTTTCCATAACTTATTTAAATAAATATTATTTTCGCTACGACTTTCTCATTTATTTTTAAAGGGAATTTTTCAAGTGAAATTAAGTTTATTTTAATCCGAGTCCAATTTCAAATTTATTAAAATTCTTCTTATTAAATTATTTTAAGTCCAAATACGAAATTCATTTTTATCTCAAAATTTATTTATTCTCAAATTTATTTTCAGTCCAAGTATTAATTATATTAAGTCCCAATTTTAAATGTTTTAGTCCAATCCAACTTATCGAGCCCAAATGTTTTTACCAGTCATTCAAGCCCATTTAAAAATCCAATAAGTCAATTCTTGATCCAACCAATTCAACAGCTTCTTCCTCTCCAAGTTTTTCCTTACACAATTGATACTCCTTTCCAAAATTCTTACAAGTTTTCCATAAACCAAGATTTTAACCTAAGTTACTATATTTAACACCTAAATCAACTATTAATTGGATCCCTATCACTTGCATTCACGCAGACGACCTGCAGCACCTCCAACAAACCGCCCCAACACCACCATCACAGCCAGTCAACCCACCTGCAAAGTCACCACACCCCCAACCGTCCCTGTTTCACCAACTCCACCACAATACCACCACACTGTCGTCAAGTCAATACAGTCACCACCACTCTGCCTCTTTCCAAGATCGATCACCACCACCAGAAACTGCCATTACCAAAACCAACTGCAAATCGCAACTCCAAACCGACCACTGCCATCCACCAAATCGCGGCCAACCCCAACCTAAATCAAAACCCAAAATCAACCCAAAATCATGAATAAGACATAACCCATATCCTTACCTCCACTGTTGATCCAGTTCACCGGAGATTTCACCGGAAAATCGCGAAAGAAACTTCGCACAAAGCCTCGGTTTCGCAACCAAAATAGCACCAAACCTTGATATTTTGTCACCGCATCCTCCTCCGTATCACTGCCACGCGACGACGATGATACCGCCGTGTTTGCGCCGGAGAAGGCGCCGGCAGAACGCGCCTCCACCGGTCTTCTTCCCTGTTTTCGTCGCAGCCTCTCTCTCTCTTATTCCTCCAGTCTGTGAAATGAGAAGAAAGTATGAGGATTTATTTAATATTTTGATTTTTCTTTCAGAAATGTCAGTTTGGTCCCCCAAGTTTTAAAGTGTTTCAATTCAGCCCCTACTGTTTTAAAACATATCATTTCAGCCTCTTAAGTTTTAAATGATTTTAATAAGCTCTTCATTTTTAAAATCTATTATTTCAGCCCTACTATTTAATATTCGTTTTGAGCCCCGACCCAACTTTTGAAAATTATTCATTTTAGTCCCCTAACTTTCAAAGTATTTATTTTAGTCCCTCATCTTTCAAATTATTCATTTTAGTCCTCTAACTTTCAAATCATCAATTTCAGTCCTCAAATTGTAAATTATCGTTTTTAAACTATAAATTTCAAAAGACTAGTGTAACTTATGGGCAAGACGAGGCGTACGGAGAATTAAAGAATGGAAGTCGTTTCCCGCTCAACTTTGCACTCGTCGGATTTAAGGTAGACTCGCCCCCACTAATTGATTTATATTATAATTGCATGTGTTATGTGGATTTGTGTGATTTTATGCTTAATTGCATGAGAAAAGAATATCTCTTTTGAGATAAAGAATTATGTTATGCTGGGCATAACTTATCTGCTAGCCATGAAAAGAAAAGAATGTGTTCATTTGCGTTCACTATGTGATGCCTATGAATAAGAAAAGAATGTCACTACATTATTTGCATAATTTCTTGTTCAATTATCTTGTAGATTAATTATTGGCGATGAGTCTACTGAGTATTTCATTTTTGAAATGCTCAACCCGTTATTTTAACAACTTTTGCAAATTTCGGAGACGATGGCGAGTGATGGGCAATGACGGAAAATTACAAATTGATATTCTTTTTAAAAGTCGTGAACTTTGAAATGATTATTTCATTTTATCAAGAATTGTCTAATCTACAAATTTGTACGAAAATACTTATTCCATTTGAATTATCGCTAAACTTTTATTCGATAAATGCGATATTTAATATTTAATCATTTTTCCGCAACAAAGTTTATTCAAGAATTTAGAAAAGTGACGTTCCCGCGCTCCTCGGAACTCGGGGCGTTACAGAGTACTCTCGATGTACAAGGGAAAGCCATTCAAATCTGATAAGCTGATAATCTGATAAACTGTGTCATATATGCATATACTACCCCAAAGGCTAAAGCACCCTAGTAAACGGCCTAAAGCCTATATGTGCACAAGAGTGGGTCCCAGAGACCTCTGATAATCTGATCATACACTGTGAAAATGAATTCACATCAGTGCAGAGCGAGTAATATCACCTGGGTACTTTCTGATGATTTTTCACAATAATAATTTACATGTAACGAATTCTTTTATAGAATAATGTACTAAATTTACAATTTGATTAACTTGAAATTTTAAAAGAAGAAATCTAAAATCATGCTTCTAAACTGGTATTTCCGAAAAGTAGTAATTTCTGTAACTTGTCTACTTAATTGAAATCATGAAACATATAGAAAATTTATGTTATTAAATACTGAGATTTAACTTTAAGGAAAAATTAAGTTTCTCCACTCAGAGAGATTGTGATAGAAATCTAATTTGGCTGATAAGCCTGACCAAAATATTAAATCCTTGGATCAACTGAAATATTTACAATTATTGAACAAATGCCCAAAATAAAATAATATCCTATACAATACCCACAAATTTCATATACCTCCAACATTACATCCAACCAACCTTCTCTTATGTGAAATATAGTTTCATTATAACTAATATATCCTTCATTTAATCAATACCTCAAAGGAATGCTTATTGACACCAAAACCCCTTTCCAAAGAAACTAAAAATGGACTAAATCTTCAACTTAATTGCATGGGTAATTTAATCTCCAAATAAACATCACCAAATTAAGCATTTAAGCATGAAATAATTTAACATAGGCTCCAATAAATTAATCTTGCCCAAATCTTGAATTTAATCCATTATTTATGCAAGCCCTAGAGTGTAATCACAATGATCTCAACCAAACTTGAATATTTAGCACTATATCTTCAACCCAACTATAAATCCATCCAAAAATCTAACATTTAACTCAATAAGCAAAACCCTAAAATTAAAATTACATGTCAAATAAATGGGTATTTGCTTTACCTCTTGAAGATGAAGAATACAAGTAGAAGAGAATGATGGTTGAGCGAAAATTCCCCCCCCCCCCTTTGTTTCCTCTCTCTTCCTTTCCTCACTGCCGAGCCCTCTCTTTCTCTCTTTGGTAATGTTTGTGTTTGGTTTGTGTGTGTCTCCCAAAGTCAAGACATTTTAAGTTTGATAGGAATTGTATGCTTGGTCCTTCAATATATATTTCCATTAAATGCTTAACTATACATGGTGATAAGTAAAACTCTCAATCTTATAGTAAAATTTAAACGATCCTCAAAAATTCCCTACTAAATTAAATTGGTCCCCACTTGGACTAACTTGGTCAAAAATAAATGTTGACTTGCAAAATTAAAAGTGGGTTGTAACAAAAGGAGCACTCATTGTCCTGGCCAGGGTGCCTAAGATATTGTTCCTAAAAGTGTGCATAACTCTTCGGACGTCTTGCCTAGGGGTTGGAACAAGAAAAGTGATGTCATGGCGTCTAGCATGGACCTTCTGATGACTTCGCACGCCAATGTTGCCACATTGGGCCTGGCCCTAAATCTCATGTCCTATGTTAGGGATAAAGGCTAGGGATTAGCTCGAACAGTTGACGAGTTGGTCAAAATAGTTATAAGGGCTTGGGAGCTCGAACTGGATGAACTAACTGGTAAGCTGGAGGCAATGAAGAAGAAGATGGGGGAGGAACTGCTTAAGTATAGGTTGGAAGTTGAAAATTAATGATCAAGCTGGCAGAAGCAAACAAGGCTAAGGATAAAACCGAAAATTGATCTGAAGGCCTTCTGAAGAAGCTAAGTCTTCTGCTACTGTCACCGAAGAGACTAGGGTTTGGATCACAGAGGAGTTTAAGAACTCTAAAGAATACGAAGTTGTTCAGACGAAAATTTATATTACGGCCCTATAGTCTGTCATTGCAAAGTTTCCAAGGTTTGATCCCAACTTCAATACAAGGCCCATGTCGAAGGAGCTAAACAAACTGAAAGAAGAACATGCCCAATTAATTGAAGCCTTGGGTTAGACCGTCTGGCCCTCTCCTCCTGTTGAATAGCTCTTAGTTTTAATTTTGTAATGCCTTAGTTGGGACTTCAATTTCAGCTCTTTTTTGTAACTCTGTATGGAATAAATATAACACTTCATTTTGACATCAATATGAACGAGTGTTCGGTTATTTTTTGTTTGTCATGTTTGCTTTACTTCTTCTTAAAAATTTGACCGGTACAGCTACGTTGAACGATCTGAAATAATAACCATAATGAACGAACTGAACTTAACGGTCCGTTTGTTCCACTTGAACTAAGATAATAGTCTTGCTTGAATGAATTGATTTAATGTCTCACTCTACACTTACCATAATCCTCAAATTTATGTTCATGAATTAGATAGACTAAATGCTATGCACGATCTGGAAGTCCTGAAGAATTTGTAGAATCCATTATGATGGGCTGAGTGCTATGCACGACTTCGAAGTCCTAAGGATTTTGTAGATTTTGTTATGACGAATTGAAGGCACCCATGATCTAGAAGTTATAAGGATTCCATAGATTCCGTTTTGACGAACTGATGGTGTGCGTGATATAAGTTCCTAGGGAATTCGTAAATCTTGTTATGACGGATCAAAGTTGTGCACGATCTGAGGTCCTAAGGAATTCGTAAACATCGTTATGAAGAATTGATGGTGTGCACGATCTAATGTCCTAAAAAATCTTTAGATTCCATTATGATAGACTAAAGGTGTGCACGATCTAAAGACATAAAAATTCGTAAATTTCATTATAACAGACTGACGCCTTGCACGATCTGAGGTCCTAATGAATTCGTAAGTTTCGTTATGATGGACCTAAGGCGTGGACGATCTGAGTTCGTTGAGAACATCTTATCTTACAAAATAATTTCATTCATTGAAGCGCGTTTACAACTTGATCTTTCCATTACAAATCCTCATAATAGATTACTGATAGTACTTCTTCAAGTGTTCTGCATTCTAAGGGAGTGCCAAGGTCTTCTATACCAAAGCTTCTAGCTCATATGCTTTGTTAAGTAGTATTTTTGTGATCTTGTAAGGCCCTTCCAATAGTGGGGCTAGGGGTCCAGATGACAAATCTTTCATTGCTAAGCACTTTTCTAAGGACTAGAACTCCAATATGGAATTTTCTTCCTCTTACTTTGGAGTTGAGATATCTGGCGCTCCTTTGCTTTGAAGATGCATTTCTAAGGTCCGAGTTCTATCTTTTCTCTTCCATAAGACCTAGATTGGACATGAGCATCTCATTGTTCATTTCTTCTTAGTAGTGTTCTATATAGATTGAAGAGATACAAATTTCTATTGGGATGACTGCCCCAGATCCAAATGCTAGAACAAACGAAGTCTCTCCTATTGTTTTTATGCAATTTGTCCTATAAGATTATAGCACACCCGATAGTTCGTTGGCCCATGCACCTTTCATATCATCAAGTTTGATCTTTCATATCATCAAGTGATCCCAATCAGATCAATTCCCTACCTGGAAAAAGGAAAGAGTGTCAGATAAAGGTCATCTTTCGACGATGATCTGATCATTGGAACAAACCTCTAGAATTTATCATAATCATTTAAAACTCTGTGGTATCCTTCTTCAATGATGGCCATATGTATCCTTGCCCCAAGATCTTGAATGCAGGAGATTGACCTCTAGTATGGTTGTCACATATCCCTTCATGCAACTCTCTCATTGCATATTAAACTTTTAATTTGTCCAACATCTGAATACACTAGTACAAAAAAGCATAAAAAAATGGAGAAAACACATCAGTTTTTCAAAAAATCAACATGTAAAAAAGGACGGTGGCATTTTCGTAATTATATTTTAGGAAGAGGCGTCGGTTTCTATTTTAAACCGACGCGCAAAGTCGGACCAGCCAACTTTGCGCTTTGGTTCAACAAAAAACTGATGTGAGAAACCTGGTTTCTTACGTTGGTTCTCCTTGAACTGACGCGCAAAGTCGGACCGACCGATTTTGCGTGTCGGTTTAAAATAGAAACCGACGCCTATTCTTCAAAAAAAAATTTCCCGGGATAATTTCATATAGATTCACTCTCGTGCCTCTCTCTCTCTCTCTCTCTCTCTCTCTCTCTCTCTCTCTCTCTCGATTCTCTTATCTCTTTCATTTTGGGATTTTCTTCCACTCTCCACCACCTCCAAGAAGCAGGACCTCCATCCCCCGCCGCCACCTCCACCGCCCGGAACTCCTCTACCGCCGCCAACTCCTACATTGTAAGACCCCATTCTCATTTTTGTATATATGTATGTATATGTATATGTATGTGTGTATATATATGTGTGCGTGTATATCTATGATTGTGTGTGTGTGTGTGTATATATATATATGCCTGTGTATATATATATTTGTGTGTGTGTATGTATGTATATAAGCCTGTGTGTGTATATGTATATATATAAGCTTGTGTGTGTGTGTGTGTGTGTGTACATATATGTATGTATGTATGTTTGTTTGTTATTATATAAATATGTTAATTACATGTTAATATGTATAAATGTGTTAATTAAATTTTAATATATATAAATTTGGGTGTTAAATTTATATTGTTGATTTTAAGTTAGTAGATCTACATTTCAATATTTTAATTATTGGAGTTGAAATTATGAGATATTAAGTTATGAAATCTTAGCTTGACTTTTTAGGAATTGAGAATGGATTTCGGATTAAACTTGGAGTAGTTGATGATGTTGAAGTTTGATTGGAGTTGTATTTGATTTTTGAATATGTCAAGGTTGAACATTTTGGTTTATTATGGCATTTTGATTCTTCCTACAGGTTGGCTAAGTCCAATTTATAGGGGAGGTTCTGTCGAAATTTTTTGTAAAATTTTGTAAATAAAAAATGAAAATTATAGTTTAAAGTGATTTTCACTATTACAGAATTGACCATAATAAATAAATAATTACATAAAACATAATCATTGTAATAAAATTACCAAGTTTCCAACCTAAAAAAGTATCGTATTTGATTTCAAATATTAATATATAGTTGGTTTAAGGATGTATCATGAAAAATATTTACTCAAAACTAATAAATTTTTTTAATTATATCTTCACATATAGGCCATTGATATGGATCGGGGTTGGATGTATGGCAGACGTAATAGACATGAATATGTAAAAGGTGTTGAAGAGTTTATGAAATGTGCGGATGAAAACAAGAGAAAGAAAGATGAAACAATGATTTTGTGTCTTTGTTACGATTGTAAGAATTTGAGAAAGTTTCGTAGTTTTGATCAAGTGAAGAGTCGTTTGATTCGTCGTGGGTTTAAGGAAGGTTATACACGATGGATATGGCATGGTGAGAGTATGCTTCCCAGGACGAACACTGGTGACAATGTTGGTGATCAGCAGCAGAATAATTTAAGCAATATTTGTGAGAATGATTTGGAAAATGACGAGAATGATATGATAGACAAAATGATGCGTGATATACAAGGGGAATACATTGAAAAGCCTCATGTATTAGATAACTTGTTCAACGATTCTGAGAAGCCTTTGTTTTCTGGTTGTAATAAATTCACTAAATTGTCAGTTGTACTAAAATTGTATAACTTGAAAGCAAGCAATAGGTGGAGTGATAAGAGTTCCACAGCATTATTGGGACTGTTACGAGAGATGCTTCCGGAAGATAACGAACTTCCTAGTTCAATTTACGAGGTAAAGAAATTGTTGTGCTCGATGGGTATGGAGATTGAGAGGATACATGCATGTCCAAATGATTGTATACTGTATCGAAATGATTACAAGGACTTGCATCTATGTCCAAAGTGTGGGGCATCACGATATAAACGAAAGAACGTGAATGATAATTGTGGTGATAAGAAAAGCCCTCCAGCAAAGGTGTTATGGTATTTACCTGTAATACCAAAATTTAAACGTTTGTTTGCCAATGCAAAGGATGCAAAGAACTTGCGATGGTATGCCGACGGGAGAAAAGAAGATGGAAAACTAAGACACGTGGCTGATTCTCCTCAATGGAGGAATATTAACAGGTTGTTTCCTGAGTTTGGGGGCAAAGATAAAAATCTTAGGCTGGGACTATGTACGGATGGGATGAACCCACACGGTAATATGAGTAGTCGACATAGCACTTGGCCGGTTCTTTTGACTATTTACAATCTTCCTCCTTGGTTATGTATGAAGCGCAAGTATATCATGTTATCTTTGTATTAATCAGGGCCCAAACAACCGGGTAATGACAAAGATGTTTATCTAGCCCCACTAATTGAAGATTTAAAATTATTGTGGGATGAAGGCATGTCTGTGTTTGATGCATATACTCAGATGAATTTCACCTTACGTGCTATGATATTTTGCACCGTGCTATGAAAAATCGAGGCTCGAACAACTCTCTTACCATTAACAGGAGGTGAGGTATATGAACAAGTTAAAAATTTTGATGTTTCGTTTGGAAAAACTTTTAAGCCTCCTCAGAAGAGTCTTTGGAAGAAAAGGTCCATATTCTGGGATCTACCTTATTGACAACACTTATTTGTAAGGCATTGTCTTGATGTAATGCACGTGGAGAAAAATGTTTGTGATAGCATCATTGGGACATTGTTGAACATTCCAGGAAAGACAAAAGATGGTATTAAAGTCAGGAAGGACATGGTAGAAATGGGGATAAGGGATCAATTAGCACCGCAAGAGTCGAAAAAGCGTACTTATTTAAGGTTCCATCTGGGTACTCATCAAACATTAAAAGTTTTGTGTCGATGAAGGACTTAAAATTGGTTGATATGAAGTCTCATGATTGTCATGTCGTAATGCAACAATTGTTACCAGTTGCAATTCGAGGCATTCTCCCAAAACATGTTAGACAAGTCATTATAAAAAATTGTTTTTTCTTCAATGCAATTTGCAGCAAAGTTATTGATCTGGAGGCGTTGGATGATTTGCAGGCCGATATTGTTATCACTCTATGTCAATTTGAAATGTATTTTTCGCCATCATTTTTTGACGTTATGGTGCACTTACTTGTTCACTTGGTGAGAGAAATTAAGATTTGTGGTCCAGTATTCTTGAGGTATATGTATCCATTTGAGAGATACATGGGTATATTGAAAGGATATGTGAGAAATCGATTTCGACCTGAAGGCATTATATCATTGAAGGTTATGCTGCTGAGGAGGCTATTGAATTTTGTACTGATTACTTGGATGACGTTGAGACTATTGGTGTTCCTAAATCTCGGCATGATGGAAGACTTGAAGGTAAAGGCACTATTGGATGCAAGTCAATCGTCCCCAATGTTGAATTGCGATATAAAGCACACCTCCTTGTATTACAACACCTTCCTGAAGTTCATCCATATTTGGACGAGCATATGTCCATCATAAGGCAGCAGAATCCTTCAAAATTTGAAAGGTGGGTAACTAATGAACATAATCGTTCATTTGCAAAATGGTTCAAAGATAAAGTCATGAAAGAATTGTCACAAACACTGAATACCATTGTTGAAACGGTAAAGTGGTTAGCTTATGGTCCTAGCACGATTGTGAGGTCATATGAAGCATATGACATTAATGGGTATACGTTTTACACTAAACGTCAAGATGATAAGAGTGCGGTGCAAAACAATGGAGTGACATAAGTAGCACTATCAAGAGATTTTTCAAATGCTAAAGATACCATACCAGTAGATGCCTCAATGTCCTATTATGGTATCATTGAAGATATTTGGACACTTGATTATAGGGAGTTAAATTTTCCTCTCTTCCAATGTAAATGGGTTTATAATCGACGGGGTGTTCGGGTGGATGAATTAGGATTCACTATGGTGGATTTCGGACGGTTGGGTTATCTAGACGAGCCATTCATACTTGCATCACAAGCCAAACATGTATTTTATGTTCTTGATCCTACCGATACTAAGTGGTCACTTGTCCTTCAAGGCAAGAGACGCATTGTTTGGATTGGTGATGTAGTAGATGAAGAAAATTATGATCACTTTGATGAAACCCCTCCATTTTCTACCGGTATACAACAGAGTGCAACTTTAGGGGAAGATAATATTGAATCAAATTATATGTGTTGGGATCATGAAGAAGGATTATGGATTGACCGTCGTTCCTAATTATTAATTGTATGAGTTTATTTACACAGTCTTTGCTTATAACTTTCTTTTATTTTTCATATATGCTCTATACATTGTTAATAATTTCATTTGTGATTTTGATAACAATAATTTATTAATACGTTGTTATTTGTGCAGGTACGTTTACAGTAGTCTCAATATAATGGCTGAGTCTTCATCATCTTCAGATGATCATCATACTACCAGCGCTAAAAGGACTAGAGGGCCAACAATGTGCAAAAACATGAAGAAGGCCGGGGAAGTGAATGTCATCGAGTTCGATGACAAACATAGGCCAATCGGACCAGGCAAGGGGAACTTCAAACATTATGTCGGGTGTTTGGCCCGTATTCACGTTGACATAAACATCAATGATTGGCACAAGGTTGATCCCGGACTTAAGGACATGATGTGGGAAGAAATAAAGGTACTATCACTTCATACATGGTTAATTGATAACGTTTCGTAATTTTTTCTATAACATCGCATATTATATTCGTCTTTCAGAGGGAGTTCAAATCCCCGAAGACGCAGCCAAAAAAAGGGTGTTGAAAGTTGCAGGGATGCGATGGAAAGATTTCAAGACTCGGCTGGTTCATGATTATATTACACATGACCACCCGAAATACACATCTCCTACGTAGCTTTACGATTTTATAACTGAAGAGAAATGAGACTCGTTCAAGAAAGAACGCCAGACTGAGAAATTTAAGGTATATATATTTAAATGTATGCATGTGATTTATTGAGTTGAAAATTAAATACTTGATGTGACATTTTTCAGGAAAAAAGTAAGAAGGCCAGGGATGCTCAATTGCGAAACGAGCATCCACATTATATGGGCTCAGCTGGTTATGCGGGGATGAAGCCACAGTGGGTAGTCAGTGACCCACTATCTTCTAGTTCTTCACGCGACATGATTAGCTTGTCGATAGTAAGTGAGGATCGAAGTTTAGATTGGATTCGAGCTAGATCTAAGAAGAAAGAAGATGGAAGTTATTACATCCCCAACGAGAAAACGAGGGGGGTGTTTGATACAATTGTAAGTATATCATGATTATTTTTTCATAATTTAAATTCGAATTTACTTAAATATATACTTATATTTATGTTTCATTTTTCTGTTAATAGGTTGAAAAAGCTGAGCAGTCCACGCAGGGGACATTTGTGGCAAGTAGACAGCATGATATTTTAAGTGAAGCCCTTGGTAAGCCGGATCACCCTGGTAGGGTGAGGGGGTATGGCATCTATGAGACCACGAGGGATGTTTACGGCAGGCCTGATGATTACATTAGAAGTTTGTGTGGGGTCGTCTCAGTAGACGATATTAAGGAGATGATCAGGTTAGAGATGGAGGATAGCATTGCCGAGCGGGTCACGCATCAGACCATGTCGGAGATACAGAGTAAATTCGATACTATGCAGAGAGACTACCATAGTATGTAGACTAAATACGATGCTATCCTCCAGTGCCTGGGCTTAAATGTTGAGGCCGAGGTGGACGTAACTCCATAGCCCTGACCACCAACTCTCAGCAGTTGCCACTCCGTGGATCCAGATCCATTTCATGGACTTCAGGTATTTAATGTTAAGTTATTTAGAATTTTTTAACATTATTTATGTTATTTCAACTGGAAGTTGCTAATATATATGTTCAATGATATTGTACAATAGAAGCCGATTCCTTGTCATCTCGCCATAAGTCTTAATGGTGAGAAACAAATAGTAGCGAGTGGGATGGTTTATCCAGCCGGACCCGACACGGTGGTGCATCAGCAACCTCTTTGGCCTAATCATGCTAAGGTGTCCATTGACCACATTGTCAATGGTGCAGAAGCATTTTGTATTCCAGTGCCATCTCAATACCACACCACAGTGGGGGAAGCTATTAGAAGCTTCTTGCAATGGCCCAAGGAGTTGATGATTTTTGGAGAGGTCCAAACATTTAGTTATATAAAAGTTTCTGTCAATATTAATTTCTTTTAAATTTTTATAACAACTAAAGATGATAAAAATTATCTTGTTGCAGGAAGAGGCACCACAACAGGAAAAAAAATTGAACGAAGGAAAAACACCCCAGAGTTCCGAAATGTCATCCACACAGCGACTTACGATTGTTGACGATGAGACGTTGCAACGTCTGGGTGATGATTGTAAAATGTTACACACTCTGGTCATTCAATTTCCTGTTGGTTATGACTTCTACCAGGTACCCGTTGATGCCGCCGTGTTCAATTTTGCATTCGAGGATGGTTTTTATGTTATAGTCGGAGACATCACTTGCTTACGATGCAATGGTTGGATACATCTATCTTACAAGTGTTTTCATTGTAAGACTTCTGATCAAAAATTATAACTTCAATTTAAATCATTATTTTATTTCTATTTATTGGTATTATTATTTTTTACCTCTATGAGTTGTGTCAGGAATATGGTATTGAATCGATTGGATTCATGTCTTCAGTAAGAACAAATGCAAATGGTGTTATAAATTACTTGGCCAACACCATGAAGGCAATGAAAACTAAGAAATTCATTCTAGCACCGAATTTTCAGGAGTAAGACCATTGATATTCTCTAATTTTTAACCTAATTTGAATGATATTATATTTAAAGTTGTATTTACATGTTCATAATACGTAGGAATCACTGGATGTTCCTAGTTATTTCTCCCGAGAAGAATACGGTGTACTTCTTAGATTCAGCTGCTGCATCTAAGCGTGACTTGGATATCAAGCCGATATTGAACACGTAAGTTAAGAAACTTTTCATGAAATAATTGTGGAGTTGTGGTGAAATTGATTGTGGAGTTGTGATTGTTGAGAAGTTGATAGTTTTGAATAGCAGGGTCCCCCTACAGGTTGGATAAGTTCAATTTATAAAGAAGACTTTGACAAAATTTCTGTAGGAAATTTAAGTCATATTATTTTTTTGTAGCTTGTTGATATAATTTATTGAAATTTTAGGGCTTTCAAAACGTATTGGACAATTGGAGGCATGAGGAAAAAATCCAATACAACGTGGAAAAACGTAAAAGTATGAAAATACGGATTTAAAATTTATTAAAAATATTTGAATTATTTCTATATTTTATTTAGTTTGATTACTAATATTGTTATTTTTCAATGTGAATATTTCAGTATCCTCAACAACCTGGAGGGTCTGAGTGTGGCTACTACGTTATGAGAAATATGTATGAGATAGTCACAGAATACTTTCAACTTACTTCGTTAGAAAAGGTATAAGTCATTGAAAATGAGAATTTTAATAATGACTTTATAGTTTATGAAAAAATAACTAATAATTCATTTTGATTGTTTGTAGGCATTTAAAGAATATTATTCAATGGAGGAAGTAATCGAGATTCAAAACTTATGGGCAAAATACTTCGTTCATAGGTTTGTGTAAATCGAAGCGTAATCAAACTTGCATTTACATATATATTTAATTTGTATCTTAAATTAATAATTTTGTAAGTATAATTGTTGTTAATTTAATTTTGTTATGTATATGTCAAATATATATATATATATATTTGGTTATGCGCATGTTCAGGTTATCGCAGGCCACGTCCTGGTCACTGCAGGCCACGACCTGCAGTGGCCTGGATCATTGCAAGTCACGTCCAGGTGACTGCAGGCCACGACGTGCAGTGGCTTGGGTCATTGCAGGCCACTACAGGTCACGACATACAGTGGCCTGAGTCATTGCAGGCCACGTCCAGGTCACTGCAGACCACGACCTGCAGTTACCTGGGTCATTGCAGGTCACTACAGGCCACGAGCTGCAGTGGCCTGGGTCATTGCAGGCCACCTCCAGGTCACTGCAGGTCATATAATGGGAAAAAAAGAAAAAAAAATAATGTTAGGGTGTCGGTTCTAAATTTAGAACCGACGCCTAAAGTAAAAAAAAAAAAAAAACTTTGGGCGTCGGTTTTTATAAAACCGACTCCCAAAGTTGGTTTAGGGTGTCGGTTCTAAATTTAGAACTGAAGCCCAAAGTTATTATTATTATTATTATTATTTTTGACTTTAGGTATCGGTTCTAAATTAGAACCGACGTCCAAAACTGACTTTGGGCGTCGGTTGTATACCGACGCCTAAAGTTCAGACTTTACGCGTCTGCGTCATATGCATCGCCGCTACAACCGACGCATATTCCTTTTTCCAACCGACGTGTATTCCTATTTCTTTACTGGTGATAGTGGTAGAGAATTCCCTTTTGTATAAAACATCATCGATCATTGTATTTCTAGCTGATTTGACTTTTAGCTTTCAAGCTTCATCCCGACTTGGGGACTCCATTCCATCTTTCAAGTGTTGGATGATCTTATCATCTAGCTCTTTCTCGTATCAATAGCCATTGTTGACATTTCGACTTCCATAAGGGCTACATTCCTTGCCTTATCATTGGGGACACTGTCCAGTATGTCATCCCCTTCGATCATGGAAAGTCTAGCTAAGGCATTAGCCTGGCGATTTTGAGTTCTTGGGATTTGTTCCACCTCAACATGAACAAACCTCTCTAGCTCTTTCTTGGCAACCTTGTCGTAAGATGCCAACTTTTCATCTTTCGTATTATCGGTTTCTTGGTTTTGGCTCACTAGTAGTTGGGAATCATTATGTAACACCCCAAGTTCAAAAATCTAAACCTAGGCGTTTTAACTTCCCTTCACATTATATGCGGAAATAAATCGTTGAAACATTAAAATGCGGAAACCAAATCATTTAAAAACTTCAACCTTTTCATTTTCTATTCTAAAATTTTATAGAAATTTCGGCAGAGTCTCCTCTATAACTTGGACATAACCAACCTGTAGAGGGACATCGCACCTACAATAATTATAAAATTTTCAACCCATTCAAATCCAATCATTCAACATTCAACCATAATTCCAAAATTCAACTTCAACATCAATTCCCCAAACTCCTCAACCAAAACAACTTGAAGTACAAATTTATAAACTCATGAAACATGATAAAAACTAATCACAGGGGAATACCATAACTTATTTTGACTAAGAACCGAAACTAATTCAAAATGATTTATCAATTTAAAAGAATAACAACTAAAAACTTAAATTAAATCATTAACTTAAATTTTAAATAATTCAAGTCGGTACTGTCTGAGCCTGCCGCCACGTGCTCTCCTCTAATCATCTAACTTTCATCACCTGAAATGTTGGGGAGGGATTGGGGTGAGCTAAAGCTCAGTAAGTAAACTTTATGCATGAATGCATGCTTATGACATGAATGCTTTAACTTTGAAATATGTATCCCCATTCACTTCAACCTTTCAAAACTTTCAAACTTTTCGAACTTTCACTTAACATTTCAAAACTTTCACTTCATTTCCATCGTGAGCTCACTTGATGTAACTTCTAGTCAATCAGATAACAGTGGGCCATTCTTATTTGGAACCAGATTAACATGCGCATTTCCACCGCAAAGCGGTTTAACATTCACTTTCCCACCGCAAAGCGGCTCATTCATTCATTCCACAGCAAAGCGGCTCATTACATTCATTCCACCGCAAAGCGGCTCATTACATTCGGGTACGCCGGTCCCCCGCGCCCCATTTCCCACTCGCATCTTTCATGACATAGAAGTACACCCATTCTTTCAAAAACTTGGGATACATAATTTTTGACAAAAATTGCACTTTGACACATTCCTTTCATTAAAACATTTGACTTTCCCATTTCGATGCCAATGCATGCTTGATGATGCAATGACATGTAACGTGCATGCTTGAACATTTCCTTAACTACACATAATTGCATATGGTAGACCAAAAGCATTAAAATTCCGTAATTAACACGAATGTCAATTAAGCACATTAATTCCACATTAACATTCAACTTTGATGAAAGTAGGGGGAAGTTTACTTACTTGCAGTCCTTAGAAATTTACCGTTTCTGAATTTGCAAGTGGAAGAGTCTCGGATGCCCGTGACGTCAATGTACCAAAATCCCTAATTATTCACATTCGTCAATAAATATGACTTTTAGTTGACAATTAAATTCGTTATTCATTTTAATACTCAATCAAACATTAACTGAAATTAAAACTTCAATTTAACTCACATGTGATCTTATATCGAGACTAGAGCACATAAAACTAAAGAATTTCCTTTCATACTTTCAAATTCCCAAAACATATACTTTCATGTGACTCATAATATAACAAATACATTTAACACCACATATAATATCATATTCGAAGTAACACATTAAGTTCGAGGAAATTTTGAAATCTTACTTATCAATCCCACAAATCAAAGCCAAGCATTACTTATCAAAAATGATCTTGAACTAAAATTTATAACTTCGAAATTAGACTATAATCAGATCTGAAATTATACAAAATATGCACACCTAATATTACATACTTCAATTTCAACAGTACAATTCGAAATTTGACAAAAAACCTAAATCTGAAAAACTTGAAAACGTCACATATTTACACACACACTACTATCATAAGATTCCCAATTTCAAATCAACATTTAACATGTGAAATTCAATTTAAAAGTTCTGAATCGAAAATCATATATGCATACATATCAAAATCTGCAATTTCCATATGTAAATGCATATACATACTGATATATACATACATATATGTACAAAAAATCAATAAATATATACATCTTTATCCCCAAATGTGTGTGTGCGTGAAATGTGGTGTGCGGGTTCACGTTTGTGGCCGCTCGATGGTGCGGGCTGGGAAAGAGGGAAGAGAGACGGCAAGGAGGTGATTACCGTGGTGGTGACCGGTGATGGGCGTTGCTCGCGCCAGCGATAGTCGGCCAGAAGTGGAAGAGAGAAGGGCCGAGAGAGGAGAGTCGAGACAGATAGAGCGCAGAGACGAGAGAGCGCAGAGACAAGAGAGAGCGAGAGGCGAGACATAGAGAGCGAGAGAGCGGGTGTGGGGGATGAGGGTTAGGTTAGGTTTAGGATTTTAAATGTAAAACTTGTTAATTGCAATTCAGTCCTTCGACTCTCATAAATAGGTAATTTAAGTTCCGCATCCCTCAAATAAAATTCAAAGTGCCACTAAACTTTCCCCAATTCCCATTTAACAAAATTTAGACCACTTTCAACTTAATTAAATAGAAAATAACAAGATTAATAAATCACGTTAATAATCACACATAAAATTGCACATAGACAAGTTATGAACTTTCTATTTGGTACATTGATCATGACGGCGTCCAAGTCCTTCCACTGCAAAATAATTCCAATTATAAACATTAAAGATTATAAAAATCATAATTTATAATAATATTCATCACAGTATTACGCGAAATTTAAAATTGTACGAGAAATGAAAAGTGGTCTTGCACATTATGTGCTATCACTCTAGATATGCTCATGGCTTTTGGCCAATTTCAGACCCGTGACGAGGGCTTCATATTCATTTTAGTCTTTAGTTGCTGGGAACTCAAAGCGGAGGAATCGACGAGTACAATTCCTGCCCTTGTGCTATCCCCTGTGGATGAACCGTCTACATATAAATCTCATTGCACGTTCTGATTAGGCCTTTCGATGTCAATTTGCTGGTGAGGTTTAGATATGAATTCTGCTAGGGCTTGACCATTATTAGTATTTTTTAGCTTGTATGCGATTTCAAATTGTCCTAATTCTACTGCCCATTTCATCAATTTCCCAGACATGAATGGATTCTGTAAGGTCTGGCATGGAGGGTAGTACTTCTAATGCGTGCTCAAGGAAATAAGTTCTTAGGTTGCGTGAGCTCATAATCAACGTGTAGGTCAGCTTCTCCATAGGTGTATACCTCAGCTCCACATTTTTCTGTGCGTAACCGATGTAGTACGTATGATGTTGGATATCTTCTTCATTTCTTACCAATACCACGTTGATTGAACTCTTTAATATGGCCAAGTATAGGGCAAGGATCTCCCCAGATATTGGTTTGGAAATTAAGGGCGGAGAAGCAAGTTATAACTCAAGACTAACTAACCAGGAGTGAGGTGAATTGGTTTTACAAAACTTATTTGATAAATAATCTCAAGTTTGAAATAATGAATCAATTACGAATACTTAATGATAGAAGCAACTAAATTATCAAGGTAAAGTGATAGGAATAAGTAAACTTAAACAATTTACCAAATAACACTTAATGAAAGTACTGCACAACATAAAATAATGCGATAAAAACAAGTGTAATGAAAGTAAGTTAAAGGGCTAAGAGAGTGCAAATGATGATTTTGTTCAATCAACCAACGTGATATACGTCCTTTGTTACCGAGCTCTCTACCACGAGCAAGGTCAAATCCACTATAATGGTAACTTACAACAAGTAGTACCAAATTCTTAAATGACTCACAACAAGAAACATTTATCCTTTGATGACTTTACCACAAGGAGCGCCTATCCTTTACAATCGAGTTTTCACAAGGATAATTTTACAATTGAACAATCTCTCTTAACAAATGATATAATAGAGTCAAGTATTTCGAGAGTAAGGATAATACTTCAATAGATAGCAAATGTTTAAAACTCAAGTTTTTGTAAAAACTTTGAAGAATGATATGTAATAATCTAGCTTGTGTCAAAGTTTTTCAACCAATGATCTCTCTTAACCAATAATACAAGTTGAGTATAAAGAGATATATACACTTCAACATAAGTATTTGGTGATGAATAACTCAATCAATAATCAAGAATAGATAGGAATAGTGAGTTTTCTTGAAAAATAGAATCTTTGATAAAAATGTATAAATAATTTGATCAATCAAAACATTCTTTGTAATAAATGAAGTAAAATATAAAATCAAGTAAGCTCAATGATTTTCAAGTGAATAAATACTCTTAATTGCTCATATAAGTTGTTGGAATTGAATGCAAGAGAGATGGGTATTTATAGAACAAGAAAACTCAATTTTGACCCTTTTGTTCGTCAAATCAGTGGTTTTAATAGAAAGAAATCATCAATATTGCTGTTATACTATTTGAGCGGTTGGATTGAGTGAAAAAGGGATTCATTCGAACAAACTTTTGATCGATCAGTGATTTTCGGTCGACCGAAATGACTGAATTTTGGAAATTTAATTTTATATCAAAATATTCATTTTTCCAAAACCTATCTCATGTAAAAACATTTTTATGCAAGTAATGATTTTATGAAAATAATTTAAGCTTTGTGAACTTGCTAAAAATTAATGAGTTGATACCTTTACATATGATTTCAAGAGGTTGTATTGATCCTCCATGAAGTAACAACCCGTGGATGGTGCAACTTGTGGAAGTCTTGTCCTTTGTCTTTGTCTAGGAGAGCCATCACCACCTCCTTCTCCATCACCATCGCTGTTACCATCACCATCACCATCACCTTCACCAGCACCCTCACCAACGTCCATTTCTTCTTTGCTTCTTCTTCAGTAAATGGCCAAGTGGTAGGCCCCGAAGCATTGTCGATCCCATGAATATGACACACCCATTGCTCGACACCTTGAACAATTTTCATTCTTTTGAGAGTATTGATGTTAATGACATCAGTGTGCTTAGGTTTGAGAATGGGTTCATTGTCTAAGGACACGTTGAAATGACTGAAAATTTTAATGAAGATCATATCGTAGGGTATACCTAAGACACGAGGGGATGAATGGACATGACGAATATGTTGGATGAAAATATATGGGTAATCTAGTTTTAAACCTACAAGAAGAGAATCAAGGATGAATAGGTCGAGATGGTGACTTCTTCAAAATGACCACTATGGGGTACAATTGCGTGAACAATTGCACAATGAAGGACTTTACATGGAATAGTTAAATGATTGAGGTTTAAGGTCGTGGTGGTAGCGAGTGGTCGGGCGGTGACATGACTACACGCCTCAAGCTTGTTGTATCCCTCAAACCTAATGGGATAATGTATAACATAAGCATGATTATCACACGCTTACAAATCTAGAAGGTTCCTAAGAAATGCATGGGTGATTGTGATCCTTTTTTCTTTTAAATGACTTACTACTTCATCAAATAGAAGGTGGCATTGCTAAAGAATTCCCTAATCAGTCTACGGTAGGCATTTTCGGAAATAGATACAACATTTTCCATCCTATTCCTTCAAAATAATTTTCGACATTAAACGAAGGGGCTTGGAGATAAAAGTTGAAGAAAACAATTGACTCATTCGATGAGCTTGCTTCTCCCTTCTTTGATTTCTTCTTAAGAGGCATAGTGAACTTTTGGATTTTTGGAAGCAAAATGTGAGAAATTTCAAAATTTGTGAAATTTTGTTGGAAAAAAATGAGTTAATATGATAGGAATTGAGTACAATTCAAGTGGTTGAGTGATTTCTACGGATTCAAAGTAGATTTAGAGGAGAAAAACATGATTTTCGAGTATTTGAGAGAGGGTTGAGAAATGTAGATTTTGGATGAAATTTGAACAAAAACTTGGCAAATATTGCATTAGATGAAGTGGGTAAGATGATTTTGGGACACTGATGAAGAAATTGTGTGAGAAATTTCAAAAATGTTGAGAAAATTAGAGAGAAGAAATGAAGCTAGGTTTATGGAGGAGGAATGATGTTTAAATATAGGGATAAAACTAATTTTTAATCATCAGATTCGCCCAATTTTCGGTAGACTGAAAGTTTGTTGGTCAACCGAAATTCTGCAGGGTTTAGAATATGTAGCTTCAGGCGGTTTAGGCTAACTAATGGTCAACCGAAACAGGTTTCGGTTGAACATTTTTTTTAACCTAAGCAATATATTTCGATCAATCGAAATACTGTAGAAATAAAATTTTCCAAAAACTTCGGTTAAAACATGTATATAAAATAAATTTAGCCACAAATATTAGATTCATCAATAATACCCAAACCTCATCTAATGTATGAAAATAGATCACGAGCGAGAGGTTTTGTAAGAATATCGGCTAATTGGTTTTTGGTACTAATAAACTCTAAGTAAATATCACCTTTTTGCACATGATCTCTAAGAAAATGATGTCGAATTTCAATATTTTTTGTGCGAGAGTGCAAGATGGGATTTTTTGACAAATTAATGGTACTAGTATTATCACACATAATGGGAGCATTTTCAAAAGATACGTGATAATCACTAAGAATTTGTTTCATCCATAATGTTTGAGCACAACAACTAGCGGCCGAGATATATTTGGCTTCGACGGTGGATAATGCAATGAAATTTTGTTTCTTACTAAACCATGACACAAGAGCAAAGCCTAGAAAGTGACAAGTTCCACTTGTGTTTTTTTCTATCAATAGTACGTCCCGCCCAATCAGCATCGAAGTAATTTATGAGATCAAAGTGAGTGCCTTTTGGGTACCAAAGTCTCAAAGATCTAATGCCACATAAATATTCATTTTGAGGCAATTAGATGAGATTCTTTAGGATTGAATTGAAATCTAGCACATAAGCATACACTAAACATAATATCGGGTCTACTTGCGGTTAAGTAAATGTGAAATCCAATCATACCTCGATATTTTTTTATGTTAATTGAAGTCATCTTTGTCCAATTTGATTGAAGTGCTCATTGGAGTATTTATTAGCTTCAAGTTTTCCATCTCAAACTTTTTAAGCATGCCTATATTGTACTTAGTTTGACTAATGAAGATTCCTTCACTGGTTTGCTTGATTTGAAGCCCGAGAAAAATTTCAATTCTCCCATCGTACTCATTTCAAATTCATTGCTCATGCATTTTGGAAATTCTTCACAAAGGGAAATATTATTTGCACAAAAAATGATATCATCAACATAAATTTGTACAACAAACATGTCTTCCCTTTTGGTTTTGATAAAAACTGTGGTGTCCGCATTTCCCATTTTAAAACCATTTGAAATAAGAAATTTGCTCAATCTTTCATACCAAGCTCTAGGAGCTTGTTTTAAACCATATAGAACTTTTCTTAGTTTAAACACATTTTCCGAAAATTTATGATTTTTGAAACCGGGAGGTTGTTCAACACAGAATTCTTCTTGAATAAAACCATTTAAAAATACACTTTTGACATCCATTTGATAAAGAGTGAAACCTTTATAGCAAGCAAAAGCAAGAAGTATACGAATGGATTCTAATCTAGCAACGGGTACAAAAGTTTCTTCAAAAACAATACCTTCTTCTTGATTGTAACCTTGTGCCACTAATCTAGCCTTGTTATGCACAATTATATTGTCTTCATCTTGTTTGTTTCGAACCCATTTTGTAACGATCCTGCCCGACATATCCCCAAGCATTTTCTCAAAGCGTTGTGCCAACTCTTCCACCATGTTGACTTGATCGCCGTTCTTTGCTGTAGCAGAATTTTCTAACATCCTAAAACTAAGTAATATATGCCTCACATGTATTTCGCTCGTGTATCACTCAATTTTTGGCTTTTACCCTTTATTGATCTCACCTCTCTGCCTTTTTCCACTCAATGGCTTTCACCCCAATTGCTTCAAAGAACGAATCCGAACTCAAACAAGTTTAAACCCGAATGATTCAAACCGAGTATGAGTGAGAATTTATGAACTTGTTGGAAAACTCGAAGAAGACCTTGAGAGAATGGAATCTGACTCTATAAGGGACTTGACACTTTTATGGAAACTAAGATTGATTCAAGAAGGGAATTTTCGAAATCAAATAACAATTTTTTTTTCTTGGACTTGATGAAATTTTTGATTTTTTTTATCTTCTCGAAAATTCAACTACGAGAATAGGAAACAAACGAAATTTTACTTGAATACCAAACGAAGGAAATAATGACTTTTGAATTTTTTTTGTGACACTTTTTGGATTAAAGACTCAAGAACTGGAAGAACACGAAGAACAAGATTTAAGAAAACTCTAGAAAACAAAACAAAGATATAACCTTGATTTTTGGAGCCTAAGCTCTGATACCAAATGATGCAAACCACGTAGCAATTGTAGCTACGCAACCCACAAAATATTGAATCGACCCAAGAACGCCAAGAAACCACGATTTATGGATCCAATTAAAATTAATTGAACCAAGCAACCAATACAATCATAGGGATATATTGACCTCTTGATCACAAGCAATATTAATTCTCACCGAGATTTGAACAAACAAGAATAACTCGCAAGTTCGGATTATATTCAACGAAGAATAGAAGTTTGAAAGCAATTTGCCTCACAATAATATCAATAATTGTCTTCTTAATAATGAAATTTACATCCATATAAATAGGGTCAAAACCTGGCTTAAGTGTAGTGACTCAGAATTTTTACTCAATTAATAATTATTTTAATATTTAGAAAATCGTGTCGCTACTATTTCACCCATTGTTTTGAAGTTAACGCCGCGACGGATTCGTCTAGCCAAGTCAAGAAATATCGAATTTGTTCGATTTTAAATTAAAATCCGAATTTCTAAAATTATGTTATTTTAATTATTTATTTAAAGTATTATTTTCAAAATCAGTTTGAATTCCAAATTCAGTAAAAATATCCCAATGATCCTTATCAAATTATTTCAGTCCAAAATATATCTATTTTAAATACGTTTACTAATTTTTAATTAAACCTAAACTAATCCTATCCCATGTGATACCTCCCTGTCTGCAATTCACTTTGGCCGAAAGTTACAATCAATTCCATTTCTTTTCCCATCACATATTCCACTAAATTATTCCCATGTCTTCCACTTATGAATTTCTTAATTCATTATCAACCCTCCACCTACTACAACTCCAATTATATCATACAACTCAACCTTCATCATCATGTAGCAACTGCCTTCAGCTCCAGCCCAAGAATCATACCATCGCCAATGCCAACCTACTCCATAATCACCAAATCAAGCAGCAATCAACTGATGAACCATGGACATACAATCCACCCTCAATTCTGTACCAACACCCAAACCATCGGAATCCTCATCACCGATCGCTCACCCAATGCCCTACCTCGCATATGAACCCCAAATCAGAACTCCCACACTTTGCCGTCCTTCGCCTCACCTAGCGCCGGCGAATCGCCGGTTAGAAACCGGATTTCCCTCTCTCTGTCGCCTCCGCCTCTCTCTGTGTCTGGTCTCTCTCTGGCTCTCTGATCTGAAGATTAGGGAAAGAGAAGGGAAATATTCTTATATTATGATTTTCGACAATTGCAATTTTAGTCCCCATGTTCCAAATTGTTTCAATTCGGTCCCTTTTGGTTTTAAATCATCAAAATCAGTCCCTTAAGTTTTAAATGAGTTTTAATCAGTCCTCTCATTTTTAAAATCTATTATTTCAGTTCCTGCAGTTTTAAATGTTTTAAATCTTACTTTAAGTTTGAAAAGTATTCATTTTAGTAACTCAAGTTTCAAAGATATTCATTTTAGTCCCTCAACTTTCAAAACATCAATTTCAGTCCTCAAATTATAATTTATCATTTTGAACTATATATTCGAAAGACTAAAGTGACTTATTGGCTAAGATGAAGCGTACGGAGAATTAAAGAAATTGAAGTCATTCCCGCTCAACTTTGCACTCGTCGGATTTAAGGTAGACTCGCACTTATTAATTGATTTAAATTATGATTTCATATAAATGTCATGTGACTTGTGAAAGTCAATTTTTTAAGAAAAGTAAGTATGTTTTTATGAAAAGAAAATATACTTTATGTTTTTACGAAAAGTAAGTATACCCTATGCTTCACGAAAATATTTTTGGATCATTGCTATGAAATCAATCTCCCAAGATTGCTATGAAATCAATCTACCAAGATTGCTATGGGTCCCATATGATAAGTTTATGATTATGTTAAGGGTACCGGAGTTTTAGTAGCGCTACACATAAGAATTCTTGCCACCTAAGTTCGGTAAAATTCTTGTGTCTCCCTATGTTTATGAGGATTTCGATCCTATCCTATGTTATGATGGAAATGATCCCTATGAATTTCAAAAATTATGCTTGGTATACTTACTGCATAAGAATTCTTGCCACCTAAGTTCGGTAAAATTCTTGTGTCTCCCTATGTTTATGAGGATTTCGATCCTATCCTATGTTATGATGAAAATGATCCCTATGCTTTCAAAAGAAAATTATGCTTGGCATAATTAAAATGTGTTTTTATAAGTATATGGTTTTCAAAGAGCTGTTTTCAAAGAGCCTATGATTTTCAAAATATGTCCCGTGCTGTAATGCACAATATGAGATCTATCAAGAGCCGTTTTATAAAGAAGCCCTATCAATGCCCGTTTTATAAAGAGCCGGCATTTATGTGTTTAATTATCTTGTAGATTAATTAATTGGCGATGAGTCTACTGAGTATTTCCCCCATGAAATGCTCACCCTACTTTTTAACAGTTTTGCAGATTTCGGAGACGGTGGCGAGCGATGAATGATGGTGGCAATAATTGTTAAACGGTTGAAAGTTTGACATTAATGATTTCCGTATTTTCCAAACATCGAATAATTTAGAGAAGTTCATTTATTTGAGAAATTATGACATTGTCAATTTCTTTACAATATTAATGGTTCGATTTACTATTTCAAATGGTTTCATAAATGTTTTCAATTTTATCGGCCATTACAGTTTATTTAATGTTGCCAAAAATGAATTTCAATTATTTCTTCCGCAAAAATATTATTCGAAAAATTTAGACCAGTAAATGACGAGGTTAACCGGGTATACGGAACTCGGGGCGCTACATTAAGAGCCCTAATTAAATAAGGAATCAAATTGCTAAAATATGGAAAGAAATAAAAATAACAAAAAATAGGATTTTTACACGTTTTGACATTTACGGCCGTAAGAAGCTTTCTGTTTAACAGTTACGACCGTGAGACATAATTTACTGCCTTAAGTCATATTTTCTTAAAAACTTGTTTTTAACCGGAGGCTGCATTATGGCCGTGACACATGAGAGTTACGGTCGTAAGTCCAACTTTTCAAATTTTCAGTTTTCAGCAGTGGACTCGTTACGGCCGTAAATATGGAACTTCACAATTTCCTTCGGCTGCTTGAATGAGGTTGATCGACTTGTCGTTTTGGCTCGGTCCCAACATGGAACTTGCTTCTTTTGATGACACGAACATTGTTTGGCAATTGTTTCTTGTACTATCTTGTTCATTGCTTCGTTGGCCCTTTTCGTTTGCAATCGAGTCATCGGCCCTCCTTTGATCATCAACGGATCTTTGCGCGGGCTTGTATTCGTGGTCTGGATCACATCACTGTGGCTACTTTATTGGTTATTGTGTAGGATCAAGGGGTTCCAAGTTCTACTGTCCATCACATACCACCAGAATTATTGAATCAGATTGGGCTATCTATTTCTAGGATGACACTGGTACAAGCCAAGGGCTTAGGGAAATTGTGTTCAGAGAACACCCAGTTATTGTTCCTGTACATGTCGCTTCCGCTCCAACTGTTGGCCCAATGGTTGACCAGCATCCAATAACCATTCATGATGAACCCATTGAGCAAGTAGCACAAGAAGTTCTGGATGTAGTCATGGAAGATGCACCTTTAAGAAGATCAGAAAGGGTTCGTAGACCTGCAATCTCAGATGACTACATTGTCTACTTGCAAGAGCATGAGTATGAGTATGACATTGGTGACACCTCAGATCCAAGTACCTATAAGGAAGCCATCTCTAGTCCGCAAACAAAATTTTGGATGGATGCTATGAATGATGAGAGGAACTCTACGTCACAAAATGAAGTGTGGAGATTGGTAGAGTTACCAAAGGGTTGTAAACCTATTGGCTGCAAATGGGTATTCAAGACCAAGTGTGATACCAAAGGTCAAGTAGAGAGATATAAAGCAAGACTAGTGGCTGAGGGACATAGCCAAAGAGAAGGTATCAATTACAAGGAAACCTTCTCTCTTGTTTCCACCAAAGACTCTTTACGAATCATTATGGCAATTGTGGCGCATTTCGACTTAGAACTTCATCAGATGGATGCAAGAACTGCTTTCTTGAATGGAGATTTAAGTGAAGATGTCTACATGGTTTAGCCTATTGGTTTCAAGGTAGTTGGAAAAGAAAACATGGTTTGTAAGCTCCAGAAAGCAATTTATAGGTTGGAACAAGCTTCAAGGCAATGGTATCTCAAGTTTGATAAGATTATCACCGCTAATGGCTTCAAGGAAAACATTTTTGATCATTGTATATACATGAAGGTCAGTAGGAGCAAGTACATATTTCTGGTTTTGTATGTTGATGATATCTTGCTCGATGCTAATGATACTAATTTACTGTTTGAGACAAAACGATTATTATTGGCCATTTTGACATGAAGGATCTTGGTGTAGCATCTTATGTCTTAGGCATACAAATTTTTCATGATAGGGCCAATGGTGTTCTCAGATTGTCTCAGCTCACTTACATTGATCGCATCTTGAAAAGGTTCAATATGCATTCTTGTTCTTCTGTAAAGTCTTCAATTGTAAAGCGTGATAGGTTCTCTAAGGCCCAATGTCCTCAGAATGATGTTGAGAGAGATAAGATGAAAAACAGTCTCTTATTCTTCTGTTGTTGGAAACCTGATGTATGCTCAAGTATGCACACGTCCTGATATTGCTTTTATGATTTGTGCGCTTGGTGGATACTTGGGCGATCCTGGTTAAAGCCACTAGAAGGTGGCTAAGAAATTTTTGAGGTATCTTCAAGGTACCAAGGATCTCATGTTGACATATCGGTGTACCGACACTCTTGAAGTGGTGGGTTTCAGTGATTCTGATTATGCAAGCTGCGTGGATGATAAGAAATCCACTTCCGGGATCTTTATGATGGGAGAGGGAATTGTTTCATGGAAAAGTGTCAAACAGACACTTACAGCTTCTTCGATCATGGAGGCAGAGTATGTGGCGTGTTATGAGGCTACTTGTCATGTAATGTGGCTGCAGAACTTCATTTCAGCATTGGGAGTTGTGGACTCCATTTCGAGACAGCTGAAATTATATTGTGATAATTCTGCAGCCGTATCTTTCTCTCAAAACACTAGGACCATTTCTTTCTCTAAGCATATTGACATCAAGTTCTACTTTGTCAAATAGAAAGTTGCAAAGTCTCTCAATTCAATTGAACACACGCCTACGAGTAGCATGTTCGTGGACCCCATTAACTAAAGGCTTACCTATTTGTGTGTTTCAAGAACACGTCTCCCACATGGGATTGTTAGGAGCCTAGTATCTTTGTTTTAGTGGGAGTTTGCTGTTCTATGTATGTTTTGTGAGGATTGCTTAAGTTTTGTGTATTTTATGCATATTATGAATGTATGTCACTATTGTTATGATAATATGTGATAAGTGGCAAGATGATGACATTCATTCTGTTGAACCCATGTTAATGTTATTGTCATACTTCTGGATTAGTAGCGCCTAATTATATGTTACCTATACATCCTATCGGTGTATTGGTTATGTGTGATTAGTTTGGCTATTTATTTTGCATTGGAAGCATTTGTGGTAAGATTATGTAGTCCAAGTGGGAGAATGTTGAATTAATTTGTGGACTTAACATAATCTAACAACAATTAACATTTAGTAATGTGCATATAACATTTGGGATATTTATGAGATGGACAACATTAAAATATTAACCATGCTTTGGGCCATTTGGTCCATTCTTCAATCTAGCACAAGCCCCCCCTATTGGGCTTGTAGCCCACACATAACCCTTTCTCTGGTATGTGTATATATATATTTATATACACTTGTTCTTTTTCCAATGGGGGTGCCATTTTTGAGTGGTAAGGAGAGAGAGAAAAGGATTGAAGAATTGGACCTCATTAAACCCTGTCTTGTTTTGCATTTAAGCTTATCATACAGGAACTTCATTTGGTCTCCATGGCTTCTAACCAAATTGCACCATTTCTTGGAGTTCTATTTTCTACATGCTTCAAAACCATGGATGGTACATTTGACATGGAGCAGATTTATGTTTTAATATTATCTTTGCTCTTGGAGATTATTGTTAATAAGTCCAACAAATTTTCCATGTAACCAAGAAAATGTTTTCGCAACAAAAGCATGAAAAAATATTTTGCAGCAAAAGCTTGAAAATCAGTGTGTGAGTGAGTTGTGAGGAAAAATTTTTCCTTGTCTATTTTTTGCAGTCAAACACAATAAATTGTGAAAGTAGGAAAATGATTTTATTTTCCTTGGAAAATAAGAGTGTACGAAACAGGCCTGCGAGGTGAACAAATGGACACTGACTTGGCAATGAATAGGGATGAATGAGGTTTGTAACATATTTTCAAACCAAACAATTTCTAGCTATTTATGATTTTTTTCCAAATCAAACCAAAGAATTTCATTGTAAAAACTAAATCAGACTAAATCATTTTTCGCGGTTTTGTTTGGTTTTAATTCGTTGTTTATGCATTGACATAATAAAATATATTTTAAATATTAAATTAATTCGTATTTGTTAATATATAAAGTTAAAATAAGTTAATATATAAGTTAAAACCAGAATTAATAATGTTATATGTTAAATTAATTCATATTTGCACTTCTCGTTGAAGCTTCATTTTGGGTGGATTCATGTTCGATGCAATAGATATACTTGCAATAGTTAGATCATTTTTTTTTATATGAAGCTTAGAGTTAAAATTGAAAACCACCCCCAAACAATATATTATTAGAACCCCTAAACATGAATACTCAATTGTATAAACTGCTAATAGAGCAATATCTATTAATGACTTGCCCAAGTGATTGTAAGATAACACAACTCAAGAATACATATTAATTCTAGAAAATCAAGCAATATTACCGGATTACCCAATTATAAAAGAAATCATGTGCTGAATGAGTTATCGACCTTAATCCGATACCCAAAATCTACAGGAATAGTGGTATGCAAAATCAATGAAATCCCTAAAATAAGCAAAGTTAGAACAAAAGTAATATCGTCTAGAAAAAATAAAATATACTCTGAGCCCCCTCCCCCCTCTCAATTCTTTTGACACAGGGAAATAACCCCCTTTTAACTCTTTCAACACGGAGATAAAATCTTTATAAGGAAAAAGAAAAGGAAAGTTTTCTAAACAAAACAAAAAATAAATCGAAAAAAAATAAAGGAATCTGAAAAAGGGAAAATAAAACTTCTCAAGATAAATACATACATTGGGTAAACGTAACACATAGAACTCGTTAGGAATCTTTAGTTGACTCTGTTGACTAAATTAAATTCAGAAGTCGTTCATGAATTAGAGGTTAATTCACCAACAATAACATAAGCTTTACTATTATTTTATGTCATAGTCGAATAACTTGTGAAACACAAAAGATTTATTTCAAATAAATGAAATTTTTTCTTAAAAAAATCTAAATTTTAGTTACCAACTCTAGAAGTCCGCTCAATATGGCATAACTCTTTAGATGTGCACGTAGCAAAAGATATCATCTACAGGATAAAAAATCTCAATTAACCATAAAAAAAAGTATATAAGAAATTTCATAAAAAGAGGGGAAATGATGATTAGTCCGCACATGGACAACATACATCCTTGAAACTATGAGAACAATTCACATCTCCTACAATTATTGTTATGTAAATGGCGCATATGCATGTCCCATTATTAAGCTTGCACCAAATAAGAGGAAAGAGAAAATGGGATTTGGAAAGAATTAAACAACAAAATTTTGTATCGTTTGGGTGTTTGGTTGTTTATACAGACCTCTTTGTGTACATTCAATTTCTATTTTCCTCTGGATTTGCAAAATCCTTGCTACTTCATGAAATATTTTTGACCTCCAAGTATAATACTGATCTTCTTTCTAAGATGATGAAGGAAAAAAAATTAGCACATTTTTCGAACTTTGTGACAGATTTTGACTTTCCATTTCAAGTACGGATAGATATATCTCTAATGTTGTTGCATAAAGAATAGAGAATCTACATTAAAACTCATAAAACCACAAAAATTCTTTTCATTTCTTTTACTTTTCATAAAGAACAAATATCAACCTTTATTACCAAGAAGACTCCACCTAAACAATTGAGAGTTGATATGTGCGTATCTAAAAACCACCACTTTAACCAAACTTCTTATCTATTCTACGAATAATATTCTTTTACCAATTATAAGACCACAATCTAATCTTTCAACACTATTCCCCATCAAATTACTCCAAAATTGTGTAAATTGTAAAGAAGTAAATCTCCACTTCAAAAGAAATTAAAACTAGAAATTTCAAGAATCATACCCCAAATTCTAAAAATTCACAATATTTTCACCGCAATTTTCAAAATGTAAAAAGTAAAAACATTGAGCCTTTTCTATTATAACCTTATCTTGTTACTTGTTGAAGCGATGAAGAGATAATGTAGGAGGAAAAATAGATAATTCTTTATTCTTTGTTATTGTTGTTGTTGTTGTCGTCGTCGTCATCATCATGAACAACTCAATGTGATTTCCTTCTTCATAATACCACTGCTAGTTCCATCTCCATCTGATTTCCCATTCAAAGATGAATCTTTCACTTTCACATATCTCAGTCTCTTGTTGCATCTTTTACTATGAGAAAAGATTATGATTATTGACAGCATTGGTAAAACTTGAGAAGTATAATAAACCTATTGCAAAAGAATTATGGAAAATGGACGAGGACAAGCAACTAAATAAGTATACATGCAAAAACCTTCTTTCCTCCGACCATTGTTTTACAGGCGTCACTTTGTCATTAGTATCTTTCCATTTGTTGGCTACCACTATTACCACACTATTGCCTGTTACTTTTACAGAGAAGATATTGAATTGCAGTTATGATGCACAGTCAATACAACCTACAAACTGGCCACCATGTAAACCAGGAAAGTGGAGGAAAAACTGACCAAATCCAACTGCTTGGGGAATAATCAGAATATGTTGACAACTGAGATATATATTTTTTTTGATAATGTCGATTTGATATTACAATTGAGTGTTTAAGTTATTAAATATAGAAAGATTCAATTTGTATTTCGATCTAGAATTATTGTTCACGATTAGTAAATATATGTGGACAATTTATTTTGATCGTCTCGATTTTGTTAAAGTATCTCTACGACTTCGGAAATAAAATTGAGAGTATATTTGGAATATATTAGACAGGACTGCGTGAAATTAATTTGTGACATCAACAATACAAAATTTATATGACTTGACTATCGTGCGTAGGACCTCAATCTAGATCGGATAATTGACTTCGATAACTACCTTTAAGTTCTTTGAGGTATCAACTTTGTGAATATTCAAAAACTGGTATTTTGGTCATTAGTGAAATAGAATGTGATTAATAAATTATTTTTGATTGATCAAGACTTGACTAAGTCAGAATTGATTTATTAAAGCTTCGTTTAATTGGGTTCGATCAGTTTCTTTAAGTGGCTTCACTAATCATATACATGCTTATAACCTGTATTGTGCTATGGGGAAATGGGCATTAGTACTAGGGTTGGCATGGCTTTTGGAGTGTTAGTAGGTTAAAAATATTCTTCTAAGACTATTTTTCAAACCCTACAAGACTTGAAGCCGGGACACATATTAAAGTTTGTATTATATTTTCCTCTTTACGTAGAAAACTCTAATCCTAGTGTACCTAGTTCTAGGAAAATGTGAGCACACACTTGCATAGTTGCTATTGGAGAACACCAAAGAAAACATGAGAGTTTGAAGCTCAGGGGAATAAAAAACGCAGTTTATAAAGATTACTGTAAAGCACACAATAATGGTAATCTTTTCTAGACTAATTATTTGTGTAGAATTGTTTAATCTAATTAAATACATAAAATAGGAGAATTAATGCAGCAGGATAATCTAAATCACAAGGTTTTTGATATAATTTTGTATATTTAAGATTAAATAATTTCATTTTCCATGTGTTAGTGGAGCTATGTAGGATTTATGTGAATTATTATTAGTGGATGAATGATGTTTTTTATTGAAATAATGTATGACCTTAGAATTTACATTGTAAAATTTTTGTATTTGTATTATTGAGTCATGTAACAAAAGGGTGGATTACAATTCCATGTTCTCCACTTTGATTTTAAATTTTGCAACATAATTGTAGTATTTCTATTGTAATTGTAAAAACAAGAGGACTTGTGTTGCAATTGTATTCCAAGGACTAGATCCACAGTTTCAGGATGGACTTTATTTGCAAGTTCTCTTTAGAGGACTAAACTTCATCATCTTCGAAGTCGAGGACCTACATTGCAATTTGTATTGGTCAAGGTAGAGATTGTTAGAGAACGATGACCCGAATTCTGTTTAGGCCAGCTAGAAAAGTTCATGATGCGACATTTGTTGTGAAACTAAATTATTAAAAAAAAGTAGGTTTAGATGGGATGCAGAGTATGGTTGCCCAGCTGTATGGATCTGTCTAACTTTTGGCCCATACGTGATTTTGGGTCTCAAAATTTTTATATGTAGGAACCCTTAGAACAAAATTTCTTTTGTACTCTCATATTTTTGTATAGTTAATTCTTTCTCCTCTGGCCGTGAGTTTTTCTTCCTTTTTCTTGGATTTCCCGCTTAAAACTAAATTTGTGTATTAATTATTTATTGCTACTATTTTTACGTTCATATCATAACAATATCGATAATAATTATTTATTGCACATGAATTAAAACCGAGTCGTGTCGTGTTAAACCAAGCCATCCAGTAGCATTTGTGTAGAGTTAACTCGAACCAATTATTTGAGACCCATTATAATGATTTTTAGGGAAAATCTATTTTAGAATATTTTTTTTTTGTTAAAAAATAAAGAAAATTTTGATTTACATGTAATATTATTTTATTGAAAAATGTGGTTGAAAATAAGAGAAAAAAATATGTTAAAATTTTAATGGGACTCAAACATGGGCTAAATGGCAAGCTCTTATTATACACTTAAAGCACAAAAAATGCCACAAATTATATACAAAAAGGCAAAACACAATCAACAAAACTGAAGCTAAAATGTTAATGTTTTCAGCCTCAGAGTGCATCAAGATTGCTACTAGAGAACACTGCAAACAATAATAAAATGAGAGTTGCCCCATAAAATATGAATTGAAACATAGAATACATCAACTAATATTTAAATCTATGGAAGTTAAGTGTACATTAATTAACAGAAATGGTGTTCATAAGTAAATTATGTCCAATTAAGCCAGTTGCTTTTATAAAGAACAAAGCGTGTTTTTAGTTTTTTCCTCCTAATAAATAAACAATAGGTTACAACAAATAATAGAAGAAAATTATAATATTTATAGCTTTTAATATTGTTCATCTCAAAATCTAAAAATTTTATTGTCATTCCACAAGGTATATAATTCTTGGGAACTTATAGAAATTACAAAGCAAAATTATTCAATACTACAAGGCACTCTAATTAGGCCATAAAAAGCCTTGACAAAAGGGCCACATAATTATTCAACTACATAAATTGTGGAAACCAAGGATCTTGTAATTAATTTACGTCCTCCTTTTTTTTTTTTTTTTTTTTTTATCTTCACAGATTTGGGGGATACATACCCAACTTATTATAGACTTGTGCGCATTTTGGAAGAGCTTCTTTCTTGAAGAATCCAATAGGATTGATCGTGCGTGTGGTACCATTTACTGTATTAAGTTTAAATTTTAATGATGGTTTTACCCATCCTTCAACAGGGATTTCATCACAATCTTTTCTGCTACTTGAAATCAATGTGATTTCACAAAACTCGTTCTTGTGATCACCTTCCACAAGCATGTTGTAGAGTCCTTCCGCTCTCGTGTAACCTATCTCAGTAAATGTTACTTTTCCATTCTCCCCATCTTTGCACTGGAGGCGTATACTCGCACCTACAAGAAGAAATTTAAGGTATAATGAATTGTATCTATTATAATAACGTTCCTCAACTATGCATATACCACAATAAAGAATGCATGAATGCACAAGAATGAAATTCTTATAATCAGGCATTCATTTCATTCGAATATTGAGATAGGGTTTGTGTTGTTATTATTGCATGGCCATTTTGTAGAAATGAAAGAGAAATGATATGTGATACGAAGTTTAAACATCTTTAAATTGTTTTCTTCACATATCTTTTCGTGTGTGCACCCTCACGTGCTTGATAATTGCACAATTTATTTTGAACAAGTGGTTGCAGTTCTACTTATTCGTTCTATAATAACATGTTGAATTACTTCATAAACTGTTAAATAAGGAAGTTCAACAGCAATTGAAGCAAAAAAAATTATTTTTTTATATTGAAATTTAGAAATGTGTGTACAACCAACTCAAATTATGTAGCTACATTTTTTTTTATGCGTACAACATGGAAAGCAAGATATAATATGAGGTACATTTTGTAAGAATTATAATTATGTACCTGGGATAAACTCGCTGAGTTCAGTAATGAATCTAGCACGACATGTATCGCAATAAACTTGTCCCTGAATGTGGAATTGAGGAACTGGGGGTTGGGGCACATCTTCTGAATAGACGATGTCAAGGAAGAACATGAAGTATAAAGCTACAACGAAGATAATTGAAACTTGAATAAACTTTGTCATATTTCTTTAGTATTGTTGTTTAGAAAGATCAAAAGGATTTCTTTTTGTGTTTTGTACAAGCTCAACATTCTTATTTATAGAGAGGTTGGTTAGGTAATATTCTTTAAACAGTTATTTTTATGTGGTTAAGTTGAGGATCTATTCATTCTTTTCTGGATCTTAATTTAGAATCTTGAAACCGTTTCCTATATTTAACAAATAGGTATTTTAATTTTTTTTATAATAATTTGAAACTTTCAAAGAAATTTTTAATCACAAAATCGTGGAAATGTTTTATAGGGAACTACATAATTCAAATAAAATTGACAATTAATTGTATGAAGTAACAAATTAAAATATTTTAGTTATATTGATTTGTTTTATTTTAAGTGTTCAATTGATGTTACAAAACATGAAGTTGTAATTTTTTTTTAAGTATTTTTCATGTATGTTTTTGATATTCTTTAGAAAAAGGTTTTCATACCCTGCTATACTTTATCAAGCTTTCCACTCTCCTGTCTGTCTCTTGGAGCACAAGGTAAATATGAGAATCCCACAAAGGAAATAATTGATTTCTTCTTGGTTATTGATTTGGCATAAGGAATTCTCTTGGGACTCAATTTTCTTTCTATTATTAGCCAAAAATGCAACCTTAGTCCGAAATTTAAAAGATTTTCCATGTAATGTTGGCATAAGTGCCATATAATTTTTTTTTTCTAAAAGCTGCAAGCTTATGAGAAAATGTTGACTGATGAAGAGAAAAACTCACCGACTCAACCACTAGGAAGAATTTTTCAACCCAAAATTTGTTTAATGACAAACAATCATGTGGTTATGCACTAATAGAAATAAGATGGAGGAGAAATTTCATTCCTTAAGACTTCTGTTAAAGGTTTTAAGTCATTGAAATCAATGGAAGCTGGGATGGAACCTCGTCTCCTACCGTAACATAATGGTACATATTCGTATAATATGTCCTCTTTTTATTAAAGTCCACTAGTGATAACTACAGTCTGTTTGACAGTTAAAGAAACTATTTTTTTTGTGTTTTCGAGGTAAAATGTGTGGTTGAAAATTGGAGGAAGAAAATGTGTGTGGTTAAAATTTGATTTAAAAAATTGTGTAGTTTAAACACATCCATAGGCGTATATTAATAAAAATATTTACACTTCAAAGGCTTCATCTCTATCTTTCCTGCTCGAGACATTTCCTATATCTTCCTGCCGATTTATGTCGGTATGTTACTCTGACAAGTCTCATATTCAGATTTTACTAATTATTTGACTAGGATTTGAATCGATTTGCGCATGCCTCTCTTTTTTGTTTTATTATCCTTCAACTCTATTGGAGATTTTTGTGTATCTAGTGTTTTGATTGATCGATTTGTGTACTGTTGAATTTTTGCGAATGATAAAAAAGTGATTGGATGTTTGCTAATATATGATTAAATCTTGACGTGCTATGACTGTTTTTTTATTGTTATTGGAGAATCTTGTGTACTGCTAGGAATTTTTCGATGGTGGTCTGAAGGAGGTAGTGTGCGGTGGCTGATTGTAATTAATTACAAATTACACTAATGTTTAACAAATTCATTAATTACAAAATTGAAATAAAATTACAATTGTAATTAATTGTAAATGGTAATTGGTTACAGGAAGTAATTAATTACAATTGTAGTTATGACTAAGGTGAATGTAACTAATTCAATTAATTTTAGCAAAAAAAAAAAAGTCATGTTTTATATATTCATTATAATTTGTAACTAATTCAATTAATTTTTAAAGGAAAAAAATGAAAATTTGAGTGATTTTTTTTTTAAAAAAAAATTATATTGCTCAAATCAACTCTACATGAATCGCGTCTGAGATAAAAAAAAAAAAAAAAAAGGAATACAATTTGTCGAAAACACACTACCAAAACAATTAGAATTATAGCTTGCTAGGATATGGACAACTTTATTTTTCGTGCGAGGAACAAAGTTGCGCACTCTGCAATGAACATCAAGCATAAGCTTATGAATATTAGTCAAAATAGGCTCATAAGGAAAAGGAGAGCTATCCACTTTGAGATTATTTGGCACCTGCAATGAATCCACTTCCCACGAGTCGAGACATAAACCACTGTTTGTTTGTTTGTTTTTTTGCCAATAATAAACCTTCCTGTAATGCCATTGCCTCAGCTAATTTAGGTGCTGGCTGTCCCAAAAACTTTCTTGTCCTAGCCACCACCACAATGCCTTGACTGATCCTTATAACAGTCTCTGTTGTGTAGAACCTGGTGCCTTCCTTGATAGATGCATCTGTATTAAGTTTAAAAGCTCCTGATGGAGATAGTAGCCATTTCTCATTGAATGCCATCTTCTAAAGTTTGTCTGCTTTATACTAATTAGCTGCCCATTCCCATAAGTAATCAGCATTGGTAGCAATAACACCAGCTTCTCATTTAACGAATCCATGCAACACACTATTTCTTTCTCCCCGGATTACCCACGATACACAAGTTATTTGGCCCAGTGTTCCCGCATTGGTGTTGCTAAGCAGGCCACATAAGGAATCAGTCATGTTTTGTATCTTTGCCAATTTTTTTATCTGACTCTACCATCCTATTTCTTGTCAGACCTCCACAACAGCTAGGCAAAAGAAAAATATATGTGGCACCATTTCTAGCCCATCGCAACTACTACATCTTGGATCGCATTGGACACTCTTCTAATGAGGTTTAATTTATGTGGCAAAGCATCTATAAACAAGCGCCAAAAGAAAATTCTAACATTTGGTGGGGATTTAAGATTTCAAATCAGTTTCCACCATTTACTCTTGTTTGAGCCCCCGGCCTCTTTTGTATTTTCACAACTTCCCAATAGCATTCGATATCCACTCCTCATCGAATATGATCCATTAGCCTCATGATTCCAATTAATCTGATCCACCGTATTACTTTGGCTAAGTGGAATAGAAAGAATCTCCTCAGCATTAATTGGATAAAATAATTGTCTAATCTTATACTCATCCCACACACCTGAGACTATTAGAAGCTCTGTGACTTTTTGATCCTGAAATGTAGTGATATTATATGGTTGGAAAGAAGGTGGTCGAGGCAGCCATGGGTCTGACACGATGGATATGATTCTACAGTTGCTAACTCTCCATCTCATCCCATCCTTAATTACATCACGCCCCCACAACAGACCTCGAAAGGGAAGGAATCACCACTCTTTGGTGAGGTCTCAAGCAGTGTCTCAATTCTGTGATATTTTTCCTTAAGTATCCTGGCTACAAGAGAATCACCATTATTTAGAAGTCTCTAGAACTACTTAGCCACTAGTGCCTTGTTGAACAAACATGGAAATAATGTCATTGGAGACTATGAAAGAACCCAAAAGAGAGTGAAGAACTAGTACTTGTGAGTATTAATATTAGAATTATTGTTTTAACCAAAGATTTTTTATTTTTAATTACGTGCTTACTAGAATTTTTCATACCCTCTTTGCCAACATTCTGCTAACAAATTTGAAGAAAACTATTAAATAGATAAGTGATAAATATTCGATTTTTGAATTGAGACAGTATTTTGTAAATACGTAATTATCTTGAATATATTAACCATTTCTTTTTCTTCTCTCATTATTATTATTTTTTTTATCATTTTCTCAATATTTTCCCTAGTGACTTAATCCATCTCTTTAACCTTGATTGAATGTGTGTGTGTGTGTGTGTGTGTGTGTGTTTTTTTTTTTTTAATTAAGTATATTTATTTCCATTTTTTATGTGGTGTAAATTTGTAATGAGTGCATGTTTGATTTACTTTTACAAGCATAAGATTTTTAATTCTTCATACATTTGTAGGATCGTAGGCACTTACAAAATTAGAAGTTTGATTACTTATTTTGGCTTAATATATTTTCAAAAAACAAAATACAGAAAGCACAAAGTATAAATTCTTTTATAATATCATATAATGTGCAAAACAAGTATTCCTTAAATATAAAAAGAGTGAAGAGGAATTTCACTGTAGAAACTATCGTCCTAGGTGAAACTACGCCGTATTTGTAATGGACCGAAGTGACATTGTCTAGGTACATATCCCCTATATATATAAAGAGTAAAAAGTAATTTCACTATAGAAACTATCGTCCTAAGTGAAATAGGTCTGTTTGTTTCAGGGTCTGACTCTTTGCTAATACGTTGTATTTTGTAGATCTATTCTGACCTAAGAAGAGGACAATGGCTGATGGCGTATTTAACGCCATTGCCAGTAAGAAGAAAAATCTCACTGCACCTATGTGGAAGAAGCTTGCTAATCAGGCCCGTACAGCCAAACTACCTAAACCAAGTCTTCCTCGGCCAGTGGCTGATAAGGGCAATGTCATGTTGAAACGTCAGCTCCACTACCAGTAGTTCATTCTGAACCTCCATCGGCTAAATTAGCCGGTCTGACATATTTTTCCATACATGTTGCATGGGCTCCCTAGATGGGAACGACGAAGGAAAAGATCCCTAAGGCTTTAAGGGATGAAAGGTGACACGACCCCCTTGAATCACCTTAATGGACCCGAGACGTAGCGTGCGCCGATGATGAATGCCAGCTAGATACTGGACCCACCACCAAGGCTACCGAAACTTTTCAAATTCTATAAGACTTCTCGTAATACCCCATGATTTATAAAAATTATGACATATCTTCCTTTAAATATTAGATATAACCTTCTTGTAATAAAATCAACAAATCCTCAAACAACCACATATATAATATTGGGAATCTATATCCTTTCACATCATCATATCAAAAATCAAAAGAGCTTATGTCTGCCCATCTAGTTCTACTACGTATCATCCATTCCACTTACATTTGATACATCAACATATCCTTCTAATCAACTAAGTACTTGACAAAACAATAACTCGAGAGTGGACCGAGTTAAATATATATACATGGATCCCAAAAGAAGATGCTACATATGATGAAGACTTAAAACATACAACTAAATGATCATGTGGCTCTTTGACAGGCTTTCTAACGTCCTCTCAAAACTCAAAAGTATCCTGGTAGGGAAAAATGTGATGAAAATATGAGATTTTAACTCAGTGAGTGGAGAATTTGAAAACAAGTCATACTTTTCTCATTTATATATATTTATAAAATCACTATTTTTGTTGTGAAATTGACTTTTGATTGAAATAAGAAAATCTTTCACTTATTCTGAAAAATGCATCTAGTCGAAATGAGAATTTATAAATACTGAAACCATGGCATAAATTGTGATAACTGTCTGATAATACTAAAAATTCGTTGAACTGTACTAAGAAGTTGAAATATTGTTCTATTAATAAATATATCATAATGCACTGAAAAAGAATCACATCAAAGTGTACCCAATGAACAGCTCTTCTCAAATACAGAGTACTCTCAATGTACAAGGCAAAGCCATTCAAATCTGATGAGCTGATAATCTGATAAACTGTGTCATATGCGCACAGACTACCCAAAAGGCTAAAGCACCCTAGTACACGGCCTAAAGTCTATATGTGCACAAGAGTGGGTCCCAGAGACCTCTAATAATCTGGTTATACACTGTGGAAACGAATTCACATCAGTGCAGAGCGAGTAATATCACCTGGGTACTTTCTGATGGTTTTTCACAATAATAATTTACATGTAACAAATTATTTTATAGAATAATGTACTAAATTTACAATTTGATTAACTTGAAATTTTAAAAGAAGAAATCTAAAATCATGCTTCTAAACTGGTATTTGCGAAAAGTAGTAATTTTTGTAACTTGTCTACTTAATTGAAATCATGAAACATATAGAAAATTTATGTTATTAAATATTGAGATTTAACTTTAAGGAAAAATTAAGTTTCTACACTCACAGAGATTGTGACAGAAATCTAATTTGGATGACAAGCCTGACCAAAATATTAAAACCTTGGATCAACTGAAATATTTACAATTATTGAACAAATGCCCAAAATAAAATAATATCCTATACAATACCCACAAATTTCATATACCTCCAACATTACATCCAACCAACATTCTCTTATGTGAAATATAGCTTCATTATAACTAATATATCCTTCATTTAATCAATACCTCAAAGGAATGCTTATTGACACCAAAACCCCTTTCCAAAGAAACTAAAAATGGACTAAATCTTCAACTTAATTGCATGGGTAATTTAATCTCCAAATAAACATCACCAAATTAAGCATTTAAGAATGAAATAATTTAACATAGGCTCCAATAACTTAATCTTTCCCAAATCTTGAATTTAATCCATTATTTATGCAAACCCTAGAGTGTAATCACAATGTCCTCAACCAAACTTGAATATTTAGCTCTATATCTTCAACCCAACTATAAATCAATCCAAAAATGTAACATTTAACTCAATAACCACAACCCTAAAATTAAAATTACATGTCAAATAAATGGGTATTTGCTTTACCTCTTGAAGATGAAGAACACAAGTAGAAGAGAATGATGGTTGAGCGAAAATCCCCCCCTTTTTCTCTCTCTTCCTTTCCTCGCTGTCGAGCCCTCTCTTTCTCTCTTTGGTAATGTTTGTGTTTGGTTTGTGTGTGTCTCCCAAAGTCAAGACATTTTAAGTTTGATAGGAATTGTATGCTTGGTCCTTCAATATATATTTCCATTAAACGCTTAACTATACATGGTGATAAGTAAAACTCTCAATCTTATAGTAAAATTTAAATGATCCTCAAAAATTCCCTACTAAATTAAATTGGTCCCCACTTGGACTAACTTGGTCAAAAATAAATGTTGACTTGCAAAATTAAAAGTGGGTTGTAACAAAAGGAGCACTCATTGTCCTGGCCAGGGCGCCTAAGATATTGTTCCTAAAAGTGTGCATAACTCTTGGGAGGTCTTGGCTAGGGGTTGGAACAAGAAAAGTGATGTCATGGCGTCTAGCATGGACCTTTTGATGACTGCGCATGCCAATGTTGCCACGTTGGGCCTGGCCCTGAATCTCATGTCCTATGTTAGGGATAAAGGCTAGGGATTAGCTCAAACAGTTGACGAGTTGGTCAAAATAGTTATAAGGGCTTGGGATGAGAGTAAGGCCCTTGAGCTCGAACTGGATGAACTAACTGGTAAGCTGGAGGCAATGAAGAAGAAGATGGGGGAGGAACTGCTTAAGTATAGGTTTGAAGTTGAAAATTAATGATCAAGCTGGAAGAAGCAAACAAGGCTAAGGATAAAACCGAGGATTGATTTGAAGGCCTTCTGAAGAAGCTAAGTCTTCTGCTACTGTCACTGAAGAGTCCAGGGTTTGGATCATAGAGGAGTTTAAGAACTCTAAAGAATAAGAAGTTGTTCAGACGAAAATTTATATTATGGCCCTGTAGTCTGTCATTGCAAAGTTTCCAGGGTTTGATCCCAACTTCAATACAAGGCCCATGTCGAAGGAGCTGAACAAACTGAAAGAAGAACATGCCCAATTAATTGAAGTCTTGGGTCAGGCCGTCTAGCTCTCTCCTCCTATTGAATAGCTATTAGTTTTATTTTGTAATGCCTTAGTTGGGCCTTCAATTTCAGCTCTTTTTTGTAACTATGTATGGAATAAATATAACACTTCATTTTGACATCAATATGAATGAGTGTTCGGTTATTTTTTGTTTGTCATGTTTGCTTTACTACTTCTTAACAATTTGACCTGTACAACTACGTTCAACGATCTGAAATAACAACCATAATGAACGAACTGAACTTAACAGTCCTTTTGTTCCACCTGAACTAAGATAGTAGTCTTGGTTGAATGAACTGATTTAATGTCTCATTCTACACTTAACATAATCCTCAAATTTATGTTCATGAATTAGACATACTAAATGCTATGCACGATCTGGAAGTCCTAAAGAATTTGTAGAATCCATTATGATGGGCTGAGTGCTATGCACGACTTCGAAGTCCTAAGGGATTTGTAGATTTTGTCATGACGAATTGAAGGCACCCATGATCTAGAAGTTATAAGGATTCCATAGATTCTTTTCTGACAAACTGATGGTGTGCGTGATATAAGTTCCTAGGAAATTTTTAAATCTCATTATGACGGATCAAAGTTGTGCACGATCTGAGGTCCTAAGAAATTCGTAAACATCGTTATGAAGAATTGATGGTGTACACGATCTAATGTCCTAAAAAATCTTTAGATTCCATTATGATAAACTAAAGGTGTCCACGATCTAAGGACATAACAAATTCGTAAATTTCGTTATAACATATTGACACCTTGCACGATCTGAGGTCCTACTGAATTCGTAAGTTTCGTTATGACGGACCTAAGGCGTGGACGATCTGAGTTCATTGAGAACATCTTATCTTGCAAAATAATTTCATTCATTGAAGCGCGTTTACAACTTGATCTTTCCATTACAAATCCTCATAATAGATTACTAATTGTACTTCTTCAAGTGTTCTGCATTCTAAGGGAGTGCCAAGGTCTTCTATACCAAAGCTTCTAGCTCATATGCTTTGTTAAGTAGTATTTTTGTGATCTTGTATGGCCCTTCCAATAGTGGGGCTAGGGGTCCAGATGACACATCTTTCATTGCTAAGCACTTTTCTAAGGACTAGAACTCCAATATGGAATTTTCTTCCTCTTACTTTGGAGTTGAGATATCTGGCGCTCCTTTACTTTGAAGATGCATTTCTAAGGTCCGAGTTCTATCTTTTCTCTTCCATAAGACCTAGATTGGACATGAGCATCTCAATTTTCATTTCTTCTTAGTAGTGTTCTATATAGATTGAAGAGATACAAATTTCTATTGGGATGACTGCCCCAGATCCAAATGCTAGAACAAACGGAGTCTCTCCTATTGTTTTTATGCAATTTTTCCTATAAGATTATAGCACACCCGACAGTTCGTCGGCCCATGCACCTTTCATATCATCAAGTTTGATCTTTAACGTGTGTTTATTGATTTGTTGATAGTCTCAACTTGTCCATTTTATTGTGGGTGGCATGGGGTGGAGCAGTGTTTCTTGATCTTCGACTTTTCACAAAAAGATCTGAGTTTGGCATCTTCAATTTGCTTTACATTGTCTGTTACAATAGAGTGGGAGATACCAAAGTGATAGATGATGGACTTGCATATGAAATCGATGGTCTTTTGTTCGGTTATCCATGCAAGGGGCTCTGCTTCAACCCATTTTGTAAAGCAGTCCTTTTATACAATTATATTTGGTTGATCCCTTTCCTACTGGAAGTGATCTCAATCAGTTCAATTCCCTACCTGGAAAAAGGAAAAAGTGTCGGATAAAGGTCAAGTCTTTCGACGACGATCTGGTCATTGGAACAAACCTCTAGAATTTATCATACTCATTTAAAACTCTATGGTATCCTTCTTCAATGATGGCCATATGTATCCTTGCCCCAAGATCTTGAATGTAAGAGATTGACCTCTAGTATGTTCTCCACATATCCCTTCATGCAACTCTCTCATTGCATATTAAACTTTTTATTTGTCCAACATCTGAATAGTGGTAGAGAATTCCCTTTTGTATAAAACATCATCGATCATTGTATTTCTAGCAGATTTGACTTTTAGCTTTCAAGCTTCATCTCGACTTGGGGACTCCATTCCATCTTTCAAGTGTTGGATGATCTTATCATCTAGCTCTTTCTCGTATCAATAGCCATTGTTGACATTTCGACTTCCATAAGGGCTACATTCCTTGCCTAATCAATGGGGACACTGTCCAGTATGTCAACCCCTTCGCTCATGGAAAGTCTAGCTAAGGCATTAGCCTGGAAATTTTGAGTTCTTGGGATTTGTTCCACCTCAACATGAACAAACCTCTCTAGCTCTTTCTTGGCAACCTTGTCGTAAGATGTCAACTTTTCATCTTTCGTATTATCGGTTTCTTGGTTTTGCTCACTAGTAGCTGGGAATCATTATGTGCTATCACTCTAGATATGCCCATGGCTTTTGCAAATTTCAGACCCGTGACGAGGGCTTCATATTCATTTTAGTCTTTGGTTGCTGGGAACTCAAAGCGAAGGGATTGACGAGTACAATTCCTGCCCTTGTGCTATCCCCTGTGGATGAACCGTCTACATATAAATCTCATTGCACGTTCTGATCAGGCCTTTCGATGTCAATTTGCTGGTGAGATTTAGATATGAATTCTGCTAGGGCTTGACCATTATTAGTATTTTTTAGCTTGTATGCGATTTCGAATTGTCCTAATTCTATTGCCCATTTCATCAATTTCCCAGACATGAATAGATTCTGTAAGGTCTGGCATGGAGGGTAGTACTTCTAATGCGTGCTCAAGGAAGTAAGTTCATAGGTTTCGTGAGCTCATAATCAACGTGTAGGTCAGCTTCTCCATAGGTTTATACCTCAGCTCCACATTTTTCTGTGCGTAACTGATGTAGTACGCATGATGTTGGATATCTTCTTCATTTCTTACCAATACCACGTTGATTGAACTCTTTAATATGGCCAAGTATAGGGCAAGGATCTCTCCAAGTATTGGTTTTGAAATTAAGAGTGGAGAAGCAAGTTATAATTCAAGACTAACTAATCAAGAGTGGGGTGAATTGGTTTTACAAAACTTATTTGATAAATAATCTCAAGTTTGAAATAATGAATCAATTATGAATACTTAATGATAGAAGCAACTAAATTATCAAGGTAAAGTGACAGGAATAAGTAAACTTAAACAATTTACCAAATAACACTTAATGAAAGTATTGCGCAATATAAAATAATGCGATAGAAACAAGTGCAATGAAAGTAAGTGAAAGGGCTAAGAGAGTGCAAACGATGATTTAAAGAGGTTCAATCAACCAACGTGATATACGTCCTTTGTTACCGAGCTCTCTACCACGAGCAAGGCCAAATCCACTATAATGGTAACTTACAACAAGTAGTACCAAATTCTTAAATGACTTACAACAAAAAACATTTATCCTTAGATGACTTTACCATAAGGAGCGCCTATCCTTTACAATCGAGTTTTCACAAGGATAATTTTACAATTGAACAATCTCTTTTAACAAATGATATAATAGAGTCAAGTATTTCGAGAGTAAGGATAATACTTCAATAGATAGCAAATGTTTAAAGCTCAAGTGTTTGTAAAAACTTTGAAGAATGATATGTAATAATCTAGCTTGTGTCAAAGTTTTTCAACCAATGATCTCTCTTAACCAATAATACAAGTTGAGTATAAAGAGATATATACACTTCAACATAAGTATTTGGTGATGAATAACTCAATCAATAATCAAGAATAGATAGGAATAGTGAGTTTTCTTGAAAAATAGAATCTTTGATAAAAATTTATAAATAATTTGATCAATCAAAACATTCTTTGTGATAAATGAAGTAAAATATAAAATCAAGTAAGCTCAATGATTTTCAAGTGAATAAATACTTTTAATTGCTCGTATAAGTTGTTGGAATTGAATGCAAGAGAGATGGGTATTTATAGAACAAGAAAACTCAATGTTGACCCTTTTGTTCGATCAAATCAGTGGTTTCAATAGAAAGAAATCATCAATATAGCTGTTATACTATTTGAGCGGTTGGATTGAGTGAAAAAGGGATTCAGTCGAACAAACTTTCGATCGATCAGTGAGTTTCGGTCAACCGAAATGACTGGATTTTGGAAATTTAATTTTATATCAAAATATTCATTTTTTCAAAATCTATCTCATGTAAAAACATTTTTATGCAAGTAATGATTTTATGAAAATAATTTAAGCTTTGTGAACTTTCTAAAAATTAATGAGTTGATACCTTTACATATGATTTGAAGTTTTTAACATAAAACTTCTAATTTCTAGTCTTCAATGTTTCTTGTTTTCTTCTAGTCTCTTTTGCTTGTACCTCAATGGATGAAGATTCAAGCATTTAAATACTTATTGAGACATATAAGAAACTTAAGAATTGAAACTTGTTAGAATTACAAGTAATCTTGTTGTTATAATCAAAACAATTAATATATGAATAAATCATAGGTCAACAATTTCTCCCTTTTTGATTATGACAAACAAGATGATTTGTAATTATAATATAAGCAATTGAAACCCGTATAGGGAAATCAGAATAATGATAAGTTCAATTTTAGCATGTATTCCCCTTATCTTTTACAGACCAAAGTGGCATAATCTATCATTTAATATTGTCCATTTTTATGCATGTATATTTTCCATATTCAAGCTAACCAAATCATCACCCTATTTTCCTCCTTTTGACATAAGCAAAAAGGTGGCATCGATTCCTTAATCATGAGCCTAGGTGTGATTAGTAGCACAAATTTAAAAAATTTGCAAGAGTTTCTCCCTATTGTGAACAAATCGATCAACTTATTCATGCTTCAATCTCAACACAAATTGATATCATTTCATGATGCAAAACATAAGATATATATGAATCAATCATCAGCAATAACATGATGTCAATAAGCATAAATGCATAAGAGGAGTTAATATCAAAGAGACCATAAGTTTTAAAGTCATAGCTACAATCATAAAATGAGAAGTAATTTGAAAGACATAAAGAGTTTCATGATTATGAGAAAAAAACATCCTAAACCACAGAATATCACTCATGTGGTGCTGGAGGAGGGCCTCGAGGATAAATGGTGTACATGTGCGCAAAGAAGGCTTCTTGAGACAAGTGCATTTGTTTCATTCTTTGATCAAGCGCTTGCACGGTGGTAGTGAGAGAGTCAATGCGCTCATTCAAGAGGTTGTATTGATCCTCTGTGAAGTAACGACCCTTGGATGGTGCAACTTGTGGAATTCTTATCCTTTGTCTCTATCTAGGAGAGTCATCACCACCTCCTTCTCCATCACCATCTCCGTTACCATCATCATCACCTTCACCAGCACCCTCACCAACATCCATTTCTTCTTCGCTTCTTCTTCGGTAAATGGCCAAGTGGTAGGCCCCGAAGCATTGTCGATCCCATGAGTATGACACACCCATTGCTCGACACCTTGAACAATTTTCATTCGTTTGAGAGTATTGATGTTAATGACTGAAAATTTTAATGAAGATCATATCGTAGGGTATCCCTAAGACACGAGGGGATGAATGGACATGACGAATATGTTGGATGAAAATATATGGGTAATCTAGTTTTAAACCTACAAGAAGAGAATCAAGGATGAATAGGTCGAGATGGTGACTTCTTCAAAATGACCACTACGGGGTACAATTGCACAATGAAGGACTTTACATGGAATAGTTAAATGATTGAGGTTTAAGGTCGTGGTGGTAGTGAGTGGTTGGGCGGTGACATGACTACACGCCTCAAGCTTGTTGTATCCCTCAAACCTAATGGGATAATATGTAACATAAGCACGATTATCACACGCTTACAAATCTAGAGGGTTCCTAAGAAATGCACGGGTGATTGTGATCCTTTTTCTTTTAAATGACTTACCACTTCATCAAAGAGAAGGTGGCATTGCTAAAGAATTCCCTAATCAATCTAGGGTAGGCATTTTTGGAAATAGATACAACATTTTCCATCCTATTCCTTCAAAATAATTTTTGACATTAAACGAAGGGGCTTGGAGATAAAAGTCAAAGAAAACAATTGACTCACCAATGAGAATTGGGTAATCGGAGAATCTATCTAGCAATGGTGTGTCAACTTTGACATTCGATGAGCTTGCTTCTCCCTTCTTTGATTTCTTCTTAAGAGGCATAGTGAACTTTTGGATTTTTGGAGGCAAAGTGTGAGAAATTTCAAAATTTGTGAAATTTTGTTGGGAAAAAATGAGTTAATATGATAGGAATTGAGTAGAATTCAAGTGGTTGAGTGATTTCAACGAATTCAAAGTATATTTAGAGGAAAAAAAAATATGATTTTCGAGTATTTGAGAGAGAGGATTGAGAAATGTAGATTTTGGATGAAATTTGAACAAAAACTTGGCAAATATTGCATTTGATGAAGTGGGTAAGATGATTTTGGGGAACTGATGAAGAAATTGTGTGAGAAATTTGAAGAATGTTGAGAAAATTAGAGAGAAGAAATGAAGCTAGGGTTTATGGAGGAGGAATGATGTTTAAATATAGGGATAAAACTAATTTTTAATCATCAGATTCGCCCAACTTTCGGTCGACTGAAAGTTTGTTGGTCGACCGGAATTCTGCAGGGTTTAGAACATGTAGCTGCAGGATGTTTAGGCTAACTAATGGTCGACCGAAACAGGTTTCGGTTGAATATTTTGTTTAACCAAAGTAATATATTTCGATCGATCGAAATACTGTAGAAATAAAATTTTGCAAAAACTTCGGTTAAAACATGTATATAAAATAAATTTAGCCACAAATATTAGATTCATCAATAATACCAAAACCTCATCTAATGTATGAAAATCGATCACGAGCGAGAGGTTTTGTAAGAATATCGGCTAATTTGTTTTTGGTACTAATAAATTCTAAGTAAATATCACCTTTTTGCGCATGATCTCTAAGAAAATGATGTCGAATTTCAATATTCTTTGTGCAAGAGTGCAATATGGGATTTTTTGACAAATTAATAGTACTAGTATTATCACACATAATGGGAGCATTTTCAAAAGATACGTGATAATCACTAAGAATTTGTTTCATCCATAACGCTTGAGCACAACAACTAGCGGCCGAGATATATTTGGCTTTGGCGGTGGATAATGCAATGAAATTTTGTTTCTTACTAAACCATGACACAAGAGCAAAGCCTAGAAAGTGACAAGTTCCACTTGTGCTTTTTTCTATCAATAGTACGTCCCGCCCAATCGGCATCGAAGTAATTTATGAGATCAAAGTGAGTACCTTTTGGGTACCAAAGTCTCAAAGTTCTAATGCCACATAAATATTCGTTTTGAGGCAATTAGATGAGATTCTTTAGGATTGTATTGAAATCTAGCACATAAGCATACACTAAACATAATATCGGGTCTACTTGCGGTTAAGTAAATGCGAAATCCAATCATACCTCGATATTTTTTTATGTTAATTGAAGTGCCTTGCTCATCTTTGTCCAATTTGATTGAAGTGCTCATTGTAGTATTTATTAGCTTCAAGTTTTCCATCTCAAACTTTTTAAGCATGTCTATATTGTACTTAAATTGACTAATGAAGATTCCTTCACTGGTTTGCTTGATTTGAAGCCCGAGAAAAATTTCAATTCTCCCATCGTACTCATTTCAAATTCATTGCTCATGCATTTTGAAAATTCTTCACAAAGGGAAATATTATTTGCACAAAAAATGATATCATCAACATAAATTTGTATAACAAACATGTCTTCCCTTTTTTTTTTTTTGATAAAAAGTGTGGTGTCCGCATTTCCCATTTTAAAACCATTTGAAATAAGAAATTTGCTCAATCTTTCATACCAAGCTCTAGGAGCTTGTTTTAAACCATATAGAAATTTTCTTAGTTTAAACACATTTTCTGAAAATTTATGATTTTTGAAACCGGGAGGTTGTTCAACACAGAATTCTTCTTGAATAAAACCATTTAAAAATACACTTTTGACACCATTTGATAAAGAGTGAAACCTTTATAGCAAGCAAAAGCAAGAAGTATACGAATGGATTCTAATCTAGCAACGGGTACAAAAGTTTCTTCAAAATCAATACCTTCTTCTTGATTGTAACCTTGTGCCACTAATCTAGCCTTGTTATGCACAATTATATTGTCTTCATCTTGTTTGTTTCGAACCCATTTTGTAACAATAACGGTTTGATCATTTGGTCTATCAACCAAGTCCCAAACATGATTTCTTTCAAATTGATTTCATTATTCTTGCATAGCAAGAATCCAAAATTCATCAAATTCGACTTCTTTGAAATTCTTTGGTTCAATTTGAGAAATGAAAGCACAATTATTTAAAAATCCCTTGTAGAGTTTCTAGTACTTACTCCTTTGGAGGGATCAACAATTATAAGCTCCTTTGGGTGAGATGAGATGAACCTCCATTCAATAGGAAGAGTTGGATCACTTGGATTTTTGGAGGATTCTCCTTGTTGAAGGATTGCTTCCTCTAAATCCTTTCTTAAATTTCCTTGAGATTTTCATTGTTTTGATCATGAATATTCATTTGCTGAAAAGGAATTTCCAAACCTACATCAATACTTTTCTCTTGATCAAGAGAATTAGCTTCATCAAAAGTAACATGCATAGATTCTTCCACTATTAGAGTTCTTTTGTTGAAAATTCTATATGCTTTGCTAGTAGGTGAATATCCAAGAAATATTCCAATATCGAATTTTGAATCGAATTTTTCCAAATTTTCTTTTGTGTTAAGAATAAAACATTTGCAACCAAAGACTTTAAAATAACCAATATTGGGAACTCTATTTTTCCAAAGCTCATATGGAGTTTTGGTTTTCTTTTGACGTACCAGAACTCTATTCATGATGTAGCAAGTGGCGTTAATGGCTTCGACCGAAAAGTATTTGGGTAAATTTTTTTCATTTAACATGGTTCTAACCATTTCTTGCAATGTTCGATTCTTTCTTTCTACTACACCATTTTGTTGAGGAGTTCTAGGAGCCGAGAAATTATGTTCATACCCAATTATTTTACAAAGAATCATCAAAAGCAATGTTATCAAATTCTCCACCATGGTCACTTCTAATGGTTGTGATAGAATATCCCTTTTCATTTTGGACCTATTTGCAAAAATGTTTGAATACATTTAAAGCTTCATTTTTCAAGTTCAAAAATAAAACCCAAGTAAATCTTGAGAAGTCATCAATAATTACAAACGCATAGTGTTTACCACCTAAACTTGCAGTTTTAGAAGTTCCAAAGAGATCCATGTGAAGGAGTCGAAAAGGTTTTGAGGTTGAAGGAAATTTCTTAGTATTGAAAGAACTTTTGGTTTTTTTTCCAAATTGACAATCATCACAAATATTGTCATTTTCAAATTTCAAATTCGGTAAGCCCAATTTTTTGATATTTTTGAAATTAGGTCCATGCTAACATGACCTAATCTTCTATGCCATAACCAAGTATAATCTTTAAAACTTGACAAACATTTTAATTCCTTTTAAAATTCAATATTGATCGTATAAACATCTTTACTTCTGCTTCCTATAAACAATACCTCTTTCAATGTAGCATCTTTGATAAGACATCTTGAAGAATCAAATTTGATATGATAACTTATATCACATAATTGACTAATACTTAGTAAATTATGTTTGAGATTATCTACCAGTAGAACATTTTCAATAGAGGGAGATAGATGATTACCAATATTTCCAATTCTAAAGATTTTTTCTTTGGCATTATCCCCAAAAGTGACATGACCTCCATCCTTTCTTTTGAAGTTTGATAGGAGTGATTTGTCTCCAGTCATGTGTTTTGAGAAACCACTACCCAAGAAACAATTGCTCTTTGTCTTTGTTGATACCTACAAAACATAATTTAATTTTTGACTTTTGGTACCCACATAACTTTGGGTCCTTGATAGTTGTTGCTAGTGGTTCTTTGAACCCACTTATGCTTTCCTTCAAAATGAAATTTCTTTTTAACCAAACAATTAAAAGCTACACGTCCATTTCTATTGCAAAAACTATGTGTATTGTTTTTATGAGAGGAATAAGAAGTGGAAGCTTTAACAAAAATATTTTTGAGAGATTTTTGTTTCAAAGATGGGTTGTAGCCGATTCTACTTCTATCAAAGACACATTGTTGTTTACCAAGCGTCAAGTCAAAATTTCTCTTGTCTTGAGTGAATTTGTAAACAATGTAAGTTAAATCTAAAACTTTTTCTTTTAGGGAGATGTTTTTAATGATCAAGGCATTTTGATCATTATTTTCCTTTTCAACAACTTTTTTTTCCAACATCTTTTTGGTTTCGTTTTTCAACAAAATACGTTCCTTTTTAAGAGTGGAGTGTTTAAGAGCAAGTTTTTCAAAAGCTTCAATGATTTCTTCATATGAGGTAGATAATTCATCAGAAGAGAGAATGTCATTTGTATTTGCCTCAGTTTCAATGGCCATGAACCACATGTTCATCTTGATCATCATCACTATCATCCCATGTTGCTTATAGAGCTTTCTTTTTGAAGAACTTTCTTTTGTTGGGACATTCGGTTCTTTTGTGACCGAGTTTGTCAAAATCATATAACACGGCCTTCTTTTCTTCACTTTCGTCTTCTTTCTTTTGGAATCTACGGTTGTAGCGACCAAGAATTTTTACGCAATTATAATTATTTTAATATTTAGAAAAATCGTGTCGCTACTATTTCACCCATTATTTTGAAGTTAACGCCGCGACGTGTTCGTCTAGCCAAGTCAAGAAATATCGAATTTGTTCGATTTTGAATTAAATGTCCGAATTTCTAAAATTATGTTATTTTAATTATTTATTCAAAGTATTATTTTCAAAATCATTTTTGAATTCCAAATTTATTAAAATATCTCAATTTTCCTTATTCAAATTATTTCAAGTCCAAATACGTAATTCAATTTTTATCTCAAATTGTATTTATTCTCAAATTATTTCAGTCCAAAATATATCTGTTTTAAATACGTTTACTAATCAAAATTATACCTAACTAATCCTATTTTATTAAACCATCCAACTCATACTCCACCTTATCATTTCATAATCCTCCCATGTGCAGCCGAAAACCCCACCTCCACGTTCAGCTTCAATAATGCAGAAATTCCCTTCAATCACACAAAGTATTTCCAACTCATCTTGACCCAATTTCATCATCAAATCCATATCAAACAATTATGATGTTTTCCACCCTCTCACATTACTTAATTCTCCACTATCTTTTTTAATTAGCCAGCAAAACACTATCATTATCATAAATTCTGATATCCTGCACCACCATTTCAGTCGACCAAGTTCGAGAAGAATAACCAACACTACTATCATTATCTCAACCGCCCAACATCCACGAAAACCAAGAAATAGAAGAAGCCCAGTTACTTACATCAATCGCCGCTCCCTTCGCCGGAATTTCAGACCCAAATCGCGATCTAAGCCGCGGTTTCCTCTCTGTTTCTCGCACCCAACTCGCACTTAAAACCCTACTTTTCAAACCCAGCCTTTTGTACCCCGTCACTTGCTACTCACCCGCCGGTGCCATTGTCGGGGAAACCACCGGCCGGATATCAGTTTTTCACGACAGACCGTCTTCCTCTCTGTTTTCTGATTCAGATCGTGAGAGAGTGATGAGAGAGAGAGAGAGAAAGATCTGATATATTATATTTTTAATTTTCAAAAGTTTCAAATCATCAAAATCAGTCCCTATGTCTTTAAAATGATTTACTTCAGCCCTTTAACTTTAAACTCTTTTATTTCAGTAACTGCTGATTTACTTTTAAGCCCAAGTTTTAAAAGATTTACATTTTAGTCCCTCAACTTTCAAAAGTATTCCTTTTAGTAACTCAAGTTTCAAAGATATTCATTTTAGTCCCTCAACTTTCAAAACATCAATTTCAGTCCTCAAATTATAATTTATCATTTTGAACTATATATTCGAAAGAATAAAGTGACTTATTGGCTAAGACGGAGCGTACGGAGAATTAAAGAAATTGAAGTCATTCCCGCTCAACTTTGCACTCGTCGGATTTAAGGTAGACTCGCACTTATTAATTGATTTAAATTATGATTTCATATAAATGTCATGTGACTTGTGAAAGTCAATTTTTAAGAAAAGTAAGTATGTTTTTATGAAAAGAAAATATACTTTATGTTTTTACGAAAAGTAAGTATACCCTATGCTTCACGAAAATGTTTTTGGATCATTGCTATGAAATCAATCTCCCAAGATTGCTATGAAATCAATCTACCAAGATTGCTATGGGTCCCATATGATAAGTTTATGATTATGTTAAGGGGACCGGAGTTTTAGTAGCGCTACACATAAGAATTCTTGCCACCTAAGTTCGGTAAAATTCTTCTGTCTCCCTATGTTTATGAGGATTTCGATCCTATCCTATGTTATGATGGAAATGAACCCTATGAATTTCAAAAATTATGCTTGGTATACTTACTGCATAAGAATTCTTGCCACCTAAGTTCGGTAAAATTCTTTTGTCTCCCTATGTTTATGAGGATTTCGATCCTATCCTATGTTATGATGAAAATGATCCCTATGCTTTCAAAAGAAAATTATGCTTGGCATAATTAAAATGTGTTTTTATAAGTATATGGTTTTCAAAGAGCTGTTTTCAAAGAGCCTATGATTTTCAAAATATGTCCCGTGCTGTAATGCACAATATGAGATCTATCAAGAGCCGTTTTATAAAGAAGCCCTATCAATGCCCGTTTTATAAAGAGCCGGCATTTATGTGTTTAATTATCTTATAAATTAATTAATTTGCGATGAGTCTACTGAGTATTTCCCCCATGAAATGCTCACCCTACTTTTTAACAGTTTTGCAGTTTTCGGAGACGGTGCCGAGCGATGAATGATGGTGGAAATAATTGTTAAACGGTTGAAAGTTTGACATTAATGATTTCCGTATTTTCCAAACATCGAATAATTTAGAGAAGTTCATTTATTTGAGAAATTATGACACTGTCAATTTCTTTACAATATTAATGGTTCGATTTACTATTTCAAATGGTTTCATAAATGTTTTCAATTTTATCGGCCATTACAGTTTATTTAATGTTGCCAAAAATGAATTTCAATTATTTCTTCCGCAAAAATATTATTCGAAAAATTTAGACCAGTAAATGACGTGGTTAACCGGGTATACGGAACTCGGGGCGCCACAACGGTTTTCGTGAAAGCCTCTCCATTTCTTGACAAGAGAAACGAGATTATCAAGTTCCTCATCTTTATTGTTTGAGTTTGAGGCTTCTTCATCATTTGATGATTTCAAAGCAATATCTCTTCTAGGAGGATCCTTCTTTTCTTCCTCTTTTGCTTTTCTAGACTTTTCTTTTATTTCGACATGATTTAGCTCATAGGTCATCAAGGTTCCATAGAGATCTTCCAAAGGATATGTGTTGACATCTTTGGTATTTTCCATCAACATTCTCAATGAATCCCAATTTTCTAAGAGAGACCTAAGCATTTTGCTAACAAGTTCACATTAGTAATTTTTTTTATCAAAACCTTTGAGACCATTAACAATATCAGTGAATCAAGTAATCATGCTAGCAACGATTTTATCTTGTTTCATGAAGAAATTTTCAAAGTTTTTGTACAAAAGATTTATCATAGTTTCTTTAACTTTGTTTGTGCCCATATGAGTAACTTCTAATGCATGTTAAATATCATGTGTGGAATTACAAGTACTTATACGATTAAATTCATTAATAATTAAAGCACAATAGAGAAGATTTTTGGCTCTAGAATTTAGAGAAAACTTATTTCTATCATCCTCATCATATTATTCTCTAGGTTTTATAATAGTTTCATCCGGTTTTCCATCAACCTTAATAATCTTAGTAAGCTTATGAGGATAAAATTCAATAAAATCCCAAACATTATAATATATGGATTGAATATATATATCATCATCCTAGTTTTCCAATAATTCTAATGAGTGCCATCAAAAAATGGAGGACAATCTATAGAATGCCCTTCAATATTTTTATTTTTATTTTTTTTTAAAGTAGCTCTTGAATATTTTGGTTAGCCATAACTCTAGATTGTAAAATCTAAATGAATGAGTTTCTATGTTACAAAACTTTTTCGATAAATAACCTCAAGTTTGAAACATTGAATCAATTATGAACACTTAATGATGGAAGCAACTAAATTATCAAGGTAAAGTGATAAAAATAAGTAAACTTAAACAATTTACCAAATAACACTTAATGAAAGTATTGCACAATATAAAATAATGAGATAAAAACAAGTGCAATGAAAGTGAAAGGGCTAAGAGAGTGCAAACGATGATTTAAAGAGGTTCAATCAACCAACGTGATAAACGTCCTCTGTTACCGCGCTCTCTACCACGAGTAATGTCAAATCCACTATAATGGTAACTTACAACAAGGAGTACCAAATCCTTAAGTGACTTACAACAAGGAGCATTTATCCTTAGGTGACTTTACAACAAGGAGAACTTATCCTTTACAATTCAGTTTTCACAAGGATCTCGAAACCACCAAAATACAAATGCTAATTTTACAATTGAAAAACTCTCTTAACAAATGATATAATCAAGTTAAGTATTTCGAGAGTAAGGATAACACTTCAATAGATAGCAAATGTTTAAAGCTCAAGTTTTTGTAAAAACTTTGAAGAATGATATGTCATAATCTAGCTTTTGTCAAAGTTTTTCATCCAATGATCTCTCTTAACAAATAAAACAAGTTAAGTATAAAGAGAGATATACACTTCAATATGAGTGTTTGGTGATGAAGAACTCAATTAATAATCAAGAATAGATAGGAATAGTGGGTTTTCTTCAAAAATAGAATCTTTGATAAAAATGTATAAATAATTTGATCAATAAAAACATTCTTTGTAATAGATGAAGTAAAATATAAAATCAAGTAAACTCAATGATTTTCAAGTGAATAAATACTCTTAAGTGCTCTCGTAAGTTGTTGGAATTGAATGCAAGAGAGATGAGTATTTATAGAACAAGAAAATTCAATTCTGACACTTTCGATTGACCAAATCAGTGGTTTCAATAGAAGGAAATCGTCAATATAGTTGTTATACTGTTTGAGCCATTGTAATTTTGACTGAGTGAAAAAGGGTTTCGGTCGAACAAAGTTTCGATCGATCATTGAGTTTCGGTAGACCGAAATGACTGGATTTTGGAAATTCAATTTTATATCAAAATATTCATTTTTCCAAAATCTATCTCATGTAAAAACATTTTTATGCAATTAATGATTTGATGAAAATAATTTATGCTTTGTGAACTTGCTAAAAATTAATGAGTTGATACATTTACATATGATTTGAAGTTTTTAAAATAAAACTTCTAATTTCTAGTCTTCAATGTTTCTTGTGTTTCTTCTAGTATCTTTTGCTTGTACCTCAATGGATGAAGATTCAAGCATTTAAATACTTACTAAGATATATAAGAAACTTAAGAATTGAAACTTGTTAGAATTACAAGTAATCTTATTGTTATAATCAAAACATAAATATATGAATAAATCATAGGTCAACAGCAAGTTGTCCCCTCAAATATTCAAAGGCTTGTTGACATTTTTTTGTCCATCAAAAGTTCTTGCCCATCATGAGGGCTTCAAAAAAGGCCTGCACTTATCTATGGACTTTTAGACGAATCTGCTCAGTGCTGCCATCCATCTGGTCAAGATCTGAACTCTTAAGATGTTTAGAGCCTTCATCTCAATCATAACCTTTTTCTTCTCTGGGTTGGGCTCAACTTCCTTTCGATGTACCATGTATCCCAAAAAAAATTTGACTACACCAAATGAACACTTTTGTTGGTTGAGATTCATTTTATATAGTCGTAGAGTGGTAAATATTTCATTCAGGTGTCGAACATGATTTGAAGATTTGATGCTCTTCACTAGCATGTCATCCACATACACTTTCATGGTCTTACCGAGTTTTTCAACAAACATTGAGTTCACGAGCCTTTGGAGATTGCTCCTGCATTCTATAGGACAAATAGCATCATCTTATAGCAGCAGAGTCACATGTCTGTCACAAACGAGGTATGCACTTCATCTGGATAATGAATGAAAATTTGGATGTACTCAGAGTAAGCATCCATGAATTTAAGAACCTCATGCCCTGTAGTTGCGCCTACCATCTAATATATCCGCCGAAGCGAAAAACTATCATTAGGGTAGGATTTGTTTAAGTCCGTGATGTCTATGCATAACCTCAACATCTTTTTGCTCTTGCACACTAGCACTATATTGGACACTCACTGCGTGTACCAGGCTTCATGTATGAACCTATTCCTAAAAACTTCACAATCTCATTAGCAAGTGCGTCATGTCTTTCTCCATTCAGAAGATGATGCTTTTACCTTTTAGGTCTCGACTCTCGCGCCATGTTCAATATTCAATTTTGTGGTAAGCAAGATATGTTGTAATTCCTTCCCATGTTAGCATGAGTCCATGCGAATACATCCATATTCTTTCTCATGAACTCAATCAATTCAAACCTCACTAGATCATTGAGGTCTTTCCCAATTTTTAGTTGCACTTCAGGTATTTTGTCATCCGACATGATGTGATCCGGACCCTCGACAATCGGAGTCATAGCAGGCTTGACGGGGAAATTTAAATATTCAAGCCAAAACAAGAATTCAGCAGGTTCGAAGAGTTTTGAAGATCAAACCGTGTCGAAAAGAACCAAAAATTAAATCACGACCGTTGATGGAATTGGTCACGGCCGTAACTTTTGAAGCTCACGGCCGTAAATGAAGGATCAAGGCAGTAACCTACTCTCTGTCTATTTCATAAATCGGATAAAAGGGACTTACGGCCATAACGAAAATATTCACGGCCGTAACATACTTCAATTACACAATTTACGGCCGTAAATGAAGACACTCACGGCCGTAAGACTGCTTCTGGACGTGCGCCGCTGTGGAATTTAAAGATTTCGCAATATTTTATTTCCTTATCAGTTTTTAGCTATTTTAGGTTAGTTAGAATTCTATTTTGAGTAAATTAGCGATTAGGGTTTTATTTTGCTTATTTATACACCTTTTTGATTCATTGTAAATTAAGACTTTGATTATTGAATAAAAAGAGATTGAATGTTTTTTTCAATTGTTTAATGTGTGGATTCACATTACAAACTTATCAAGATTGATTATCTTGTGGCGTTCATCCAGAACTTATCAAATATTCGCGAGAGTATTTGTGGCGTTCAAATCAGAGACTTATCAAGGAGATTGGGCAAATCCTTGTGGCGTTTCGAAAGTCTTGGTTCTTTATTCCGCATCGTCGACCCATCGCGTCGTGAATATCGGGTCTTGATTCATCCGTCCGACCACAACCTGAGTTCGAAACTTTCCGGCGTTTCTTCCGCGCTTCGAACCTCATCATTTGGTATCAGAGCTGGACTCTGAATTCAGGTTTTTCTATCCAGTTTGATTTTTATGTTTATCATCGAGTCCCATAAAAATCATCCATATCTTGTTGTTGAGTTTTTCTTTTCTTGATTTTCTTGTTCTTCGTGCCAGTAAATGTTTTCTTTGTTTGATCCATATAAAAATCCAAGAAAATTCAAAAGTGTTTGTTTTGCTTAATTCTTATCCGAATTAAGTTCCTTTTGTTTTGTCGTGTTCGTTGTCGAATTTTCGGATTTATAAAAAAAAAAAAAAAAAATTATTTTTTTTATTATTTTATTTATTCCGAAAATTCATCCTAAAATTCAATAAATAAATAAATAAATAAATAAATAAAAGAGTCCATTCAAGAGCCATTTTCTTGAATTTCTTGATCCTTTGTTTTCATTATTCTTTTTCTGTGTCCTTCAACAAAAAATTTCACAATGTCCAATTCCCATGAAAACGGCAAAGATCGTATGTGGAGATTTTTGAATGAGGCTTTGGTTAGGTTGGATAAATTAGATGAAAGGGAAGGGAAATTGAAAAATGGGCGATCTCAAGCAAATCGTAGTGATTATAGGGGTGATCCTAAACCTAGGGATGGAATCGGGGTTAAGAGAGGAGCTGAGATTGATCCAAAAGCAATTTTGAAAATTCAAAAAGAAATTTATGAGGAAAAATTGAGGTGTGAACGGGAGGCAGAAAGAAAATATTTGGCTAAATTGCGAAAGAAGGAGGGGAAACGAAAGGTGGTAATTAGATGGTTAGAAGAGAGTGAAAATCATGTTGAGCCTCGGGATATGAAAGTTGAAAAGAAGGAGGGAGGCTTGAGACATGATTTAGTTGAAGAGACCCTGAACTTTGTGGTAGGAGATCAAAACGTGGAGTTATGTGAACAAACTCCAAAATATGATGAGAACTTAGAAGTTGGGGTAGAAGTTCAAGTTTTGAGCTTTAAATTGGAAGATCCACATTTTGGTAGTGATGAGATAGTACATGAACATGGTGATTCAAATGTGGAGGTCGGAGATGTGGTTGAGTTTGAAGATAAAAAAATTGAACAAGAAATTGCAAAGGAGGTGAAGTGAAACACCAGGAACAAAGCTATGATTCGGGACGAATCATCCTAAAGAAGGAGGGTATGATGTGATCCGGACCCTCGACAATCGGAGTCATAGCAGGCTTGACGGAAAAATTTAAATATTCAATCCAAAACAAGAATTCAGCAGGTTTGACGAGTTTTGAAGATCAAACCGTGTCGAAAAGAACCAAAAATTAAATCACGACCGTGGATGGAATTGGTCACGGCCGTAACTTTTGAAGCTCACGGCCGTAAATGAAGGATCACGGCCGTAACCTGCTCTCTGTTTATTTCATAAATCGGATAAAAGGGACTTACGGCCGTAACAAAAATATTCACGGCCGTAACATATTTCAATTACACAATTTACGGCCGTAAATGAAGACACTCACGGCCGTAAGACTGCTTCTGGACGTGCGCCGCTGTGGAATTTAAAGATTTCGCAATATTTTATTTCCTTATCAGTTTTTAGCTATTTTAGGTTAGTTAGAATTCTATTTTGAGTAAATTAGCGATTAGGGTTTTATTTTGCTTATTTATACACCTTTTTGATTCATTGTAAATTAAGACTTTGATTATTGAATAAAAAGAGATTGAATGTTTTTTTCAATTGTTTAATGTGTGGATTCACATTACAAACTTATCAAGATTGATTATCTTGTGGCGTTCAAATCAGAGACTTATCAAGGAGATTGAGCAAATCCTTGTGGCGTTTCGAAAGTCGTGGTTCTTTATTCCGCATCGTCGACCCATCGCGTCGTGAATATCGGGTCATGATTCATCCGTCCGACCACAACCTGAGTTCGGAACTTTCCGGCGTTTCTTCCGCGCTTCGAATCTCATCACGACATAATCACAGTCAGGTCTTCTACATGACCTATTCTTGCTTCATTTTGATCTAGACGAGGGTCCAATGTATGTAGATCCTCAGTCAAGTCTTCCAAATTTGTGTCCTTTATCTACTGTACTACGGTCGAACAGAGATCCAAGTTGCATTCCCTAACCATCCTTTGATCCCCTTCATTGTGCCCACTCCATGAGGGGTGGGAAATTTCATAACATAGTGATAGATTGAAGTCGCTACTTTCAGTTCATGTAAAGTTGGTCTGCCCAAAATAGCATTATGGTTGGAGGGTATGTCAGTTATGATGAAGTAAGGAATGACTTTTCTCATCCAGAGCTAATCTTCCAACTAAACCATTAATGCTATTTAACATTTGCATTAATGTAGTCTCATGTGAATCCTTGTAGCCTGGCAGGGTACTGGCGGAGATGATGTCAATTGGGCTCATTTGAAGGTAAGTCTTTCAATATAGAACATTGACAACACTTCTATTGTCTACCAGAGTCCGGTGAATTTTCATCCCTGATATGGGCATGGTTATGATCAGGGAATCCACATGTGGTTGTAAGATCCCTTCTACATCTTCTTCAGAGAAACTAAAGGATTCATCTTCCTGTGCAGGGGCTGGATCCCTTGCGGAGAGGACTTTATAGCAATTGCGAGCGTCTTTAATGAGTTGTTGCCTTTTCCTTTTTTACCATTCTTGGCTCTGACTTCCACCAACTAGCATGTGGATCTCAACTGAGGATAGATCTGGAATATCTGCTTGATCTCTAATGTTCTAGTTACAGTGTACTCTAGGTCCACCAATGTACTACTTTAGGTGACCTCTATTGATCAATTTTTCCAACTCTATCTTCTAGTCCTTACGACTATCTTTGTTGTGCTTCTTGGTATTGGTAGCAAGTTCTTATCCTTTATGTTCATGAAGACCGTTTGAGGCCTTGCATTCAAGAAGTGAATCACTGGGGGTGTTTCCAGATGAGATTGGAAATGGTTAGCTCCCCGAAAATCACATCTTTTTTTTCTGGAGTGAACTTGTCATTTCTTGGGAGCTTCTTCTCATTTTCCCTTGATTCCTCGAAGTCTTTCATTGCTCCTTTCTCCTCAATCCTTCCCAATTTAGCTGCTTTAGCTCCTATTGTCCTGTTAGACCTGATGAGAAACTCTCGAAAAGTCTTCAGTCATTCTTCAAGAACTGACCACTAGAACCTCGACTCTAGCCATATACTTGATATTACCATCTTTAGGAGTGCATCGTCTAATACTATGTCTGTGTCCATTATTTTTCGATTGAACCGATCTTGGTAGCTCTTCAATGACTCAATTCTTCCTTGTTTAATATTTATTACATATATAGTCAGAGTTGTAATAAATACATTCTATGTAAACTTATTACATTGAAAAAGAGAAAAATGAATAAATATATTTTAATATAAAAAATGTGCTGGAATTTGTGCAAATAAGTCATTTTTTAAGAAAAACTATGCTAAGAATTACTTGGAGGACCACCCAATACAAGAATAGACTCAATCTTCTATTAAGAAGAAACAAATAAAGGAAAAATGGTTGATGTTAAAATAAACTTGAAGAGTCTTCTTGCTGCTAATTAGTGTGAAATACTATTTTAATTTAAAATTAATGATATTCTCAAAAGGAAAAAAATTATTGCCATTGGGAAATTAAAAGGTATCTTCATCTATATCTTAATCTTAGCCATGTCTAGGCACACTATCTTCAAGCCAAATATACAAATGTAATAAATATTATTTCTCGGTTCAAGTAATTGCATTATAAATGGTCAAATTCGTGCACCGCATAGGTGATGCATGAGGTTTTTATAAAAATTGCTTAAAAGTGTAATTGAAAATGACTTATAAAAAAAAGAGCAATTGTACAAAAAAGCATTACAAATACATTTGGTTGTGAGAGCAATTCAAACTAAGTACAGAAAAATCAAACAACACAGACTTTGCCACATCATTTTCTGTCAAAATATATGTACATTTTTTTTTTGTACAAACAATTTTTGTTCAAAAATAAAAATAAAATCTGGAGTCAAACAAAGACTTCAATTAGCGAATTAAGTGATAGGTTGAATGTTAATGGCTTTGAGTGCTCATAGTTGGGTATAGGGATGACAAAGAAATCCACCAGACTCGATATCCGCAGAGACCTGACCCAAACGTGGATGAGTTTACCCACCTGAATGTGTATAAAGGTCGGATATGGACAATACTATTAAAATCTGCCATGGTATGGGTCCGTTGTGGGTTTAGGAAAAAGACCCATACCCGACCCACATACCTATTTACTTAAAAAAAAAATAACAACCAAAATGGCAAAATTCTGAAATACTAAAACCCTAGTCGTGAAACTTCATTTCTCTAATTCTTTCTTATTTGAAGATTATATTCAAAAGTTTTTAAATCATACCCTAATCCCTTGTAAAATATGAGATTTTACTTACAATTCAATTATCTTCAGTTGAGAAAAGATAAACATAAAATATGTAATGAACTTTCAAATTGGTATTGAAGCATACCCGATAATATCCACCTCCGACTCGCATTTGCCCCATCTTTTTTAAATGGGTACATGGGTTAGATGTGGAGGTTATTAATCTTTCGTGTGCATGGTATGAGTCTGCCAGACCCATCTCATACCCGACCCAATGCCATCTCGAGTACTGTGATTAGATATTGTTTCATACCTATTACAATTGTATGAATACATGCTTGGACTATGATATTTAGTACTTATTTGAGACTCATTATAATTAGATTATTTGAAATAATGTATTTTGAAATAGTAGTTTTTTTAAGAATATGTGATTAAAATTAATTTAGACAAAATGTATTGAAGAATATGTGATTGAAAGTAAGAGAGAGAAAAATTATAATGAGGCTTAAACAAGGGCTTGGGGTCTGTTTGACACAACTTTTATTTTAGTTTTCACTTTTTTGGAAGACTTTCTTTGAAAAGACATCTTGACTTTTGTTTGAAAAATAATTTCTCAAAGCATTTTCAAATTCGTAAGTGCTTTTGGAGGAAGCCGTATTGGATAATGTTACTATAAATGCACTTCTAGTGAGTAGAAAAACTTTTAATTGTCAATATGGTCAAAAACAACTTTTGGGTCTCAAAAATCATTCTAAACAAGCTCTTAGAGTATCTCTAATAAGTTATTTTAACCACTTAAAAAATAAGCAACAAGTGACTCTATTTTAACTTTTTAAAATCATCTTCAAGGGGCTTCATATTTATAAAGAACATTTTATGTATAATATAGAACATCTTTAATTTAGAGAGTAAAAAATTTTATGCACTTCAATAAGCTCTCTTTGGCTCTTTATTTTAATTTTTTCTAAAAAAATATTAATTGATTTCTCTCAATATCTTATTTAACATACTTTTTATAGGTCAAGGGTGAAAACGAAATAGTGAAATTGAATAGAGAGCTAGTTGAAGAACAGAGCCTATAGATTTTTTCTTTTATTGCACTCATTCACGAATCCTGCAAGGGAAGTAATAGAATTAATGGTATGCATGCGTGCGTGAATGTTTGTCATCATCTAGGAAAAATCAACAAAGTTATGGATTTTTTGGCTTATTTGGTAAAAGTTTTTTTATGTATAAATAAAGAAGGTGATGTCTTCGAAGTAAAATAGTGGTTAGAAAGTAATTGTTTGAAAAGTGTGCAATTAAAACGTAATTTATAGAAATGTGCTTTTTATAACAGTCTACTAAACGATGGCGAAATATTTTCGTTTGGACTGGCCCATTACGTTTGTTAGGAAAACTTTTGTAATTGTAGTGGAATATATAAGATGACACAAGAAAGAATTCAGAATAAAATATTTAAAATCTTAATCAATGATGTTCTTAATTAAAAGAATTGTATCAGAAATGCTTGACAAAAGTATGGTGTGTCTTCAAATTGACTTTGTGCAAATTAAGGATGACAAAGGGATGAGTTTGGGTCGTGTACCCCAGCCCTACGAAAATTAATAAAACCCAAACCTGCTCCGTGAATCTCGAAGTTCGGGATCGGGGAAAGACGACACTACTACGCCATTTAATTTTTTCTTCATTATTTGTGGCGCAGCAGCCAAAATCCGCCCTGCAACCTACTTCGATTTCCCATCCCGTCCCAAATTCGAGTTTTCCCCCCCAATTAGGATCGGGGCTCGTAGAATTTTCTTTGCCATTTCTAGCACAAATGAGCTTGCCAACCATTATTTAAAAGGGTTAATTTTAGAAACAATCACTGAAGATAAGCGAAAATCTTAAAACGGTCACTAAATTTCAATTTTTACGGCGCTGTTGATTGAAGCTATAAATAGTTTCGACAATGGTCACTCGGGACTAACTTTTATCCAAAATCTTCTCGTTTCTTGAAAGCCAAAAAGCAAGCTACCATCTCTCTCTCAAGTGCAAAGGTAGAATATCGTTCAATGGTAGCCGTTTGTTGTGAGGTGACTTCGCTCCAAAACATTTTATATGATCTTCGAATAAAGCATTCACAACCGATCAAATTATTTTGTGATAGTCAAGCCTCTGTACGCATAGCTTACAATCTAGTTTTTCATGAACAAAAAAAAAAAAAAAAAAAAAAACATATAAAATTGATTGTCACCTTGTTAGAGAAAAGGCCAAGCTGGGGTAGTCAAGACATACCATATATTGACATCAAAATAACGACCAAATATGTTCACTAAATCGTTGGATGTACCAAATTCTCTAACCTCATCAACAAGTTAGGAATGATCAACATCTATTCCAAGTTGAGGGGGAGTGTTGAGAATTAAGATCCCAGCAGATTATTTCTTGATTTTATGTAATTGATTTCTTTAATATTTATTTTATTCATTATCTAGAATAATTTCCCTAAATCAAGGTATTAGTAAGGAAAGTTAAATGTTACGTAATTATTCTCTTCTTTTTGTATAAGTACATATCGTACACCAATCCATATTAATATTGAAAAATACAGATTCTTCTCCAATTTCCTTTCTCGTTTACGTTTCCTTCTACATGAAATTTACATAACTGCTTCAATGCCAACAAAATGATGCAATGGATGTAACAATTCAAATATTTTGACTTCCTTTATTTTTCATTATGATGTAATAAATGTTAGAAAATTTATCACAGATAATTATTTATCTATGATTCAAAATAAATCATCATGCTGAATTATCAAGAATTAAATAACTGAAGCGGAAGCGTACCTTAATCAAACGCGATTCATGATAAACGATTCGACGGTGTTTGGATCTTCTAAATCGATACGTAGTCCTTATTTTCTCTCTGATGATGGGATGTCAGACAAGAATGAACAGTACATAGGATTCAGGGACCATAACCGACTTTATATACTGAATTGCCAATTAACCTAATCCGGCCCATCACGAATTAGGTAATGGCCTGGTATCTACACATAAAAGCTCCACTACAAGAAACATCAGCGAATAAGACGGAAATTAGAGACGACAATATTGTCGTCTCAGTTGATGTATTTTTTGCGACGACAAATAGAGACGACTTTTTGTCGTCTCTAATAATTAGGAATTAGAGACGACAATTTGTCGTCTTTAACATTCAGGAAATAGAGACGACTTAGTCGTCTCTATTTTCGACTATTACAGACGACAAATTTTGTCGTCTCTAACGTCTTGAAATGAGAGACGACACTATCGTCTCTATTACATTTATTAGAGACGACATTTTGTCGTCTCTATTTCTTGTAATAGAGACGACAATGTTGTCTCTATTGGAAAACTAGGAAACGCGTGAAACTTTCCCACTTTATCTGACACACAGTAGAGACGACTATTTGTCGTCTCAATTTCCTACCAATAGAGACGACTATATTGTCGTCTCTAATAACAGATAATTAGAGACGACAAAGTCGTCTCTAATTGTAAGTGAAAATGCGGGAATCTTCCCGCGCGAGGAATTGGCGACGACAAAATGTCGTCTCTATTTCCTTTCTGTATAAATTTCATTGCAGACGTTTTTCTTGCTATTTCTTGATAAATTTTACACATTCCCTGACTATTTGCTCTCTAATTTTACTTCATCTCTTAGACATGAAGTTGTGCACTTTCAATCAAAATGTCTTCTGTAATTTTCGTAAGTTATGTACTCCAAAGCTTCTGTATTTTGTAGAGTTTTTTAACGATTAATTAATAATATTTTTCGTCCTCTTTTATGTCAGTTTCTACTGTCTACGTTGTTCTTGGAGTTTAAAGTGGTTGCTTGATAGAAGTTGAAAAGTGAAAATTTTACATTATTGGTAAGTTATTTTTATTTTATTTTAATTTATTGTTAACGTTTTTTACACTTAATTGCATTTGAATTGAACTTAGAGCATCTACAATGTACATGTTAAACTACATATTAGTGAAATAAAGTAGTTAGATGTTGAAAAATGGTGTACAATTTGATAAGTTAAATTACATGTTAAGTGAATATTTTTTAACACATGTTAACTATTTTGTTAAATTTGGCTAGCAATTTAGTGGATAACATGACAATGTTAAATTGAAAAATTTTCCAAAAATCTTATTCTTTTTTCTTTTGTTCTTATAAATTTTTTAATATTCATAAATAAAATAATTTTTTTTATTTCATATTATATAATTTAATTCAATCTTCAAAATGATTACCATATTAAAATTTAAATTTTCCTATTTTAAAAATAAAATAGTATTTTACCCGTGCGATGCACGGAAGTTATTATCCACAATATCGATTTCAATAAGTATTCGTAAAATTTTAGTGCTTATACATAATCAACACATATATAAATGCATAAAAAAGAATTCTCTATTACAAATTTATTAGAATTTAAAAAATAATATAAGTAATTCAAATTATTAAAAAATTCTTTGAATAGTAAACATCAATAATTTTTATGGATTATTAATAACTTCATTGAAAATGTAAATTTAGTAGTTTTTTAATGGTATATCATATTTGATATAATATTATGTGGCATGAATATTGATGCATTTGAAATGTAGCATATTTCTCATAACTTTTACAATTGTCTCTCGTATTTAAAGTACTTTTTAATTTTCATTCAAAAACATCAATCACAATAATTCAAAAAGAAATAGTCAAAATATTTGAATTTAACCAATAAAACTTTATTTGAAAAAGTAAGTAGTCAAAATAATAATTTTAATCATCTATTAATATTATTAACTAAAAACAAAAACCAAATTATTGACTCTTCAATATTAATATTCGTTCAATAACTTTTTCAATAAATTATTTATAAGCAGCACTTTTTTCAACTACTTTTTAACCACAAATTTTTTCAAACTATTTCTCAACCACACATTTTACATCGAAACAAAATTATAGTTGCTGAACAGAGGCTTAATTTATTAAAATATTTAATAATAATATATAATATATATTTTAGGAAATATGATTTGTAATATTAAAGATAACAAATTATTCGATCATTAATAATTAAAACATTATTTAATTATTGATGGCTACGCATAGGATTTATAATAAGAACAACAAATAAATAAGGGTCATTGTTGAATGGTTACGCATAGGAAAAAAAATGACACAACTCGCTACTCGCGAGTCATTGTTGAATGGTTAGGAGCCGTACCATGATTTTTTTTATTATTGGAGCGATAAGGGTTTAGCACATGTTCACATCACTCTAACTTTTCAGTTATATGTATTTTTTTTAACAGTGGAAACGAAGTACAGATACATATGGACAAGAGTTGGATAAAATTGAACAGAATACGGGGCAAGTCCATCGAATTTGCAAACGGAGTTGCAGCATTTATAAGAATGGCCACGCCATTGGCAAATGACAGGGGGATGATTTCTTGTCCATGCAATAACTGTCTAAACAGAGCAAAACAATTAGTAAGTGTTGTAGATGACCACATATTCCGATATGGTTTTTTAGAACATTACGAAAGATGGATTTATCATGGAGAACCAATGGAAGTGCTCGTAGACACACAGATACAGGAGGAGCCAGTAGTTTCGAGAGATGAGATGGCAGACATTCTGCATGATGTGGTAGGGGGAGAACCGATGGAGGCAAGAGCTAATGTTGAGTATGACAACTTGTTTGAAGCATTGCAGTCAGAGTTGCATCCGGGTGTCTCTTCATTCTCGTCATTGAATTTTTTGGCTAAGTTGATGCATATTAAAGTGATGAACAAGTGGACCAACAAGTCGTTCGATGACCTGCTTAAACTATTGAAGTTGGCACTTCCCAATTTAAATCTTGTGGATTCACATTACGAAGCTAAGAAGCTAATGAGTAAGTTAGGGCTTGGCTATGAGTCAATTCAGGTCTGCAAGAACGACTGTGCACTGTTTTGGAAGGAGAATGCTGATAAACAGATCTGTCCAATATGCTCTGAAAGTCGATGGTCTCAAGTGTTAGGGAAGCCGTCTGGTAAGAATGTCCCGCATAAGGTGTTACGTTATTTTCTGCTGGCTCCCAGGCTTAAGCGTATGTTCGCTACTGCACACACTGCAAAAAATATGAGGTGGCATATTACTGGTCGTTCAATGGACGAAGATGAAATGGGGCATCCGGTTGATGGACTGGCTTGGAAGGATTTTGATAAAGCACACCCAGATTTTGCATGTGAAATTCGTAATGTTCAATTGGGTCTCGCAGCTGATGGCTTTAATCCGTTCGGAAACATGAGTCAGTCTTACAGCATGTGGCCAGTGGTTTTATGTACCTATAACCTACCTCCGTGGTTGTGCATGAGGGAAGAAAATCTGATGCTTACTCTATTGATACCTGGCCCGCGATCACCAGGGAAAGACATAGATGTTTTTCTACGCCCACTAGTTGATGAGCTAAAAGAACTATGGTACACAGGTCTTGACTCACATGACGCAGGAAATAATAATGAAATTTTTCGAATGCGTGCAGCACTGTTGTGGACCGTCAGTGATTTTCCGGCAAGAAGTAGTCTTTCAGGGTGGAGTGGACAGGGTTATGGAGCATGTCCAACTTGCAATGTTGATACGCCTTCTGAACGCATTTTGGGGAAAACAGCTTATGTGGGACATCGACGTTTTTTGGGCACTACTCATCGATGGCGCAGAAGTCGTGATTTCAATGGAAAAGTCGAGACTGGTGAGCCTCCTCGAAAATTTAGCTGTACAGATGTAATGCAACAGCTCAATGATGTGACAAATGGAATTCCAGGGAAGCACCCACAGTTTGGAGGTCGCAAAAGAAAACGAGATGTAGGGAAACTCAATTGGAGAAAGAAGAGTATTTTTTATGAGCTACCTTACTGGAGCACTATCGAGTTGAAGCACAATCTCGATGTAATGTACGTGGAGAAAAACGTGTGTGACAGCTTGCTCGGTACTATCCTATGTGATCCCCACAAGTCTAAGGACACGGACAATGCGCGACGTGATTTGATGGAATTAGGTATAAGACAAGAGTTGCACTTGTATCACGACCGGAGTCGATTGATGAAACCCGCAGCAGAATACACACTTACTGATGCCGACCGTCGAAGATTTTGCGATTTTATCAGATCAATAAAGTTTCCTGATGGTTTTGCATCTAACTTGAAAAAGAATGTCGATCCGAGTTGCAGTCGCATCACAGGACTAAAGTCACATGATTGTCACATCATTATGCAGCGTTTGTTGGCTGTTGGATGCAGAGCATACTTGAACAAGAATATCTCATCTACCATAGCTGAATTGTCCACTTTCTTCAAGAAGCTTTGTGCCTGGTCAATAAAGAAGAGTGATATGGAGAATGCCAAGGAACAACTAATCTTGACACTGTGCAAGCTTGAACGCATATTCCCTCCAGCATTTTTTGACATTATGATCCACCTTGTTATGCATTTGCCGGAGGAGGCAATCTTGGGAGGTCCTGTGTATATGCGCTGGATGTATCCATTTGAGAGGTACCTCAAGAAATTGAAGGACTATGTTAGGAATCCAGCAAAGCCTGAGGGTTCCATTGCAGAGGGGTATGTTGCAGAAGAAGCCTTAACATTTTGTTCGAGGTATTTTTTAATTTTAATCCAGCAAAAAAATCTTATAATGATCAAAATATTTTTTAATTTTGTATTAGTTTTGTAAATGTTGCATTTCCTATTCTGATTACCTTTATTTTATTTTTATTTTTTTAGTTTTGAATTCGATAAAATTTTAGTATTAAAATGTAATTGCACTATGTTTTTATTTGACATGATTATACAGTTAATATAATACGTTAGATTTAGATCGAAACCATTATCACAACTGTATTCTCGTGCATCGCATGGGTGAAAAAACTAAATTACAAAAATTAATGGTTGTTAATTATATATATTAACTTTTATTTGAAAATAATTTAATATATCAAAAAAAAAAGATAAATGTTGCATTTCCTATTTTAATTATTTTTTTTAGGTATTGCTTTCAATCATTTTTGATATGTAATTGTAATATATTTTTATTTTATATAATTATATAATTAAAATATTTTTATAAATTTTGATCGAAAACATTATCAAAATTATATTTTCGTGCATCTCACGAATGAAAATACTAGTTAAACAAAATAGTCTTAAAAATTTCGCTCCCTCCATTTATCAATCGCGCGCGGGAGCTAATTTCACTAACCCTGAAATAGAACCCAAGGATCTGCTCTCTCCATTCTCGCCGCCCAAATTCTCTCTACGCCCTCCGTCTCGCTACCCGTCACTGCTCTCTCTGGTCTACCGTTGCCGCCCCCGCCCTCTGCTCCCCCGTCACCGGTAAATGCTTCGGTTTATGCTTCGATTATTGTTGTAATGTTTTGGACCAGTTCTCCAATATCCCTTGTCTCGTATGTGTTAAATTTTCATACTTCATTTTTACTTGTTGCTTAACATTTTTGGTGACCCATATGAAATTTATGCTTAATTATTTATTTTAATTTGTTTTATGATTATAAATATGTGGATGAACAGACTGTAGTCATTCTTGTTGGGATTTGTCAATGATTTTTATCTCATCTAATTTTTTTTGTTATTCTCCCAAATGCCTTTCAATTTCATCCGGCTTTATTGCAAAATATGCATATTATTCTGTCATGTGGGGTTTTGGGGCAAGAAAGAGGGCGAAATGTGCAATCAATTTTCTCACAGTCCAAGTTTAACATGTATGTTGGTGTGAACGTTTACATGGCCTTGAGAATTGCTATATATTAGGCAGTGGAGTGGTTTGAGTGCTATCTGTTGTGAACCCATTTGGTCATTAAAACAGTAGATTCTGTTTCAGCTTTCCAAGACTTCATGTAATGAAACGTGAAATTTTTTTTCGAATCTCAGAGTTTTCGAGTAGTTCAAATGGTAGGCCACTGTACCCAAGTTCTTTGTAATTTGGAATGGCTATAATATTTTGGGCTCAGTTTTTTATTCTCCCGAAATCTGTTGGTAAATAAATACTTTATCTCGATTCGAGATTGTACTATGTGGCGTACCATGTAATTTAAATATTTGATCTAACAAGATATTAGCCACAAGTTTGGCGGTGAAAAGATCTTCTGCATCATATTATCATATAGCATAAATTATCATATTAGCCCAAAATATCTGCTGCATCATATTATTAGGTTAGTCTTCTTATCTACATTTTCTTACCTTAATCCATTATCATATAGGATGTCCAAACTAGACTTGAAGAACTTTTCTTTTGTGCAAGATTAATTGGTTGCAATATTTTCTTGGAATTGTCTTTGAGGTATGTAAGACAACTTGGGTTGAAGGTTGATGATTCTCTGGGAATGTATCCCTATATTATCAGCTTGACGGTCTTATTGTATGCCTCCAAAGACCATAAATTAATAATTTTCAAGTTGTTAGGGTATGTTTATTTTTGTATTCTCAAATTGAATTGGATTGTTTATATATGTTGTAAGGTGTTTAAACTTGCAATTACTTGACCTTAATTTCCTTATGGAACCTGCAGCTTTTATATTAGAATGGAACTTGTTGCTCTTGCTGATAGGATTTGTCAATGATGTTTTGTTATGATATTAGAAGTGAAAGTATAGTACTCTGGCTCATCATATTTTGTTTTGTCACTGATATATTATTTTGGCTTGAATGCAACTAAATTATGTTTTAACTAAAAATTCTAGATGAGCCAATGCTTTGATTATTAAGTTGAAAAATGTTCTTGGTGGTCAGGTTCAGATAAAAAGTCTTTGATCAACAGTATAGCCATCAAAATATGACCGATGTTATGTCCCATGGAGGGGACGGGGGTAATCAGGACCCCGATAGAGGGGGACGTCGTTTGCCGCCTCCTTGCGAGTCAGGTATTTATTCCTTAATTACAGATAATGATTTTTATCTCACTTATACAATAGTAAAGAGTTTTATTGATTTCCTATTAGCACCACCGCCGAAGAGACGTGGCAAGTCCCGAATGCTAAATGTTGAGAAGCGGTATAGGGACAATGGCAGTGTTCCACTACCAATTGAATTTGACTTGGATATAGAGAGGACAATTCGTCCTATTGGTCCAAATGAGCCAGAGTTCATCCGCTTCCTGGGAACGACGGTTCGTCAATTCATTGTCCCCAAGTACACAACATGGAGCAAGGTTCCAGAACATTTGAAGGATCGTGTTCGTGTCGAGGTTGAGGTACGAGATTTGACACTATTTTAAAGTTTCATCATATTTAAATTATATAAGTTTCATTAAACGTTGAAATCATATTTTTTTTTTGTAGAAATATTTTAACACTAAAGGAAATATTCCACCTGAGAAAGGTCATTGGATTGATAAGGGGATTGACAAGAGCGCTTCTGAGCGCTATAAAGAGTACAAAGGTAAAGCCCATAAATACTACAAAATAAATGGCCGCACAAAACCCTTTGACGACATTGACATGGTCGAGTGGGGTAACTGCGCGGACTTGTTCGAGAGTGCATCCTTTAAGGTATAATTAATGATTTATATCTTATTTGTTAATTTATAATTATTTTCATATTTAATTTATTACTTTGTGTTTTTTAGGCTGCGTCGCAAAGGAATGCAGCCAATCGGGCAAAACTCCCTTATCAAAGTTTGCAAGGGTCTAAGAGTATCGTGGCAACACGCCACGCCAACGTAAGTAGTAAAATGATTGGATTTAGTTTTGGATCAAGTCATTTAGATTTTATTAGTAGTTAATTTAAGTCCTACTTAGTTAGATGAATGTTATTGATTTAAATTTATTATTGTTGTGGAATTTGATATTAATATGAATTATTTTTGCACTTAATGTTAAAAATAGTTAACGCATCTAGGTTTATTTATCGTTATTATTATTTACTAGTTATTGATTTTTCATTTTTTTTGGTAGAGGGATCCTGATACGCAAAAATGGCCTTCTATTTTGGATACGTGGAAGTCTGTTCATACACGAATTACTGACCAAGGGGAAGTCTGGGTCAGCGAGCAGGCCGAGCGCCAACACGTAAGTATTATTTAATGTTCATTTTTTTAAAAAAAAAAAATAATGGGTTGATACAATTTCAAATCTTCAGTTTAGCTTACTCATTTTATTTTTTGAATATTCAGTATGAAATGCTCCATGCGAAGGAGACGCAGACACAGCAGGCCAGCTTATCGGGGACACAATTCGATGAGCACAATGTCGTACGAGAGGTGCTCGGAGATAGGCAGGGCCACGTTCGTGGAGTTGGTCGGACGGTCCCCGGCTTCTCCAGTTCTGCATCGTCGACAGCGACTTCACACGCTGTTGGAGAGTCAGCGCGTGTGACGGAGCTCGAGCAAGAGATGGCAGAGACAAAGTCTGAGCTGGCCGAGACAAAGTCCGAGCTTGCTCGAGTTAATGTTGTGCTGGCACAGATATTGGAAAAGAGATCAGGGTCAGCCATGACTACATCATGTGGTGTTGGATCCTCAGCTCATGTGGATGGAGACGGGGACGACGACGACGACGACATTGAATATTACGAGAACGACGACGACGACGACGACGAAGATTTTTAGGGGTTTTTCTTACGACTTTTTTGTATTGCAACTTTTGTTATTTAATGTGTTACTACTGTGTTTTATTAATAATATAATCTGTTAATTAATATTTTGATTATTGTTATTAATTAACTACACTAATTAGTAAAATGAAAAGATTATTTTTTATTACAATTAAATAATGTAGAATGATTAACAAAAAATTAATTTATTAGAATTATATTAATTAATAATTAAATTAAAAAAATTGAATAATTAGAGAAATTGGTCACATTTAAAAAAAATTCAATTCATTTTTAATCATTTGAGAAGCTGCATTAACAAATAGAGACGACATTAATAGTCTCTATAGAGCCTATCAGAGACGACAAAATGTCGTCTCTAAAAGTTAGAGACAACCAAATTAGAGACGACTTTGGTCGTCTCTAAATTTTAGAGACGACATTTTGTCGTCTCTAAATATTAGAGACGACTTTAGTCGTCTCTAAATGTTAGAGACGACATTTTGTCGTCTCTAATATTTAGAGACGACTTTAGTCGTCTCTAACATTTAGAGACGACTAAAGTCGTCTCTAATGATCAACTGCCACGGATCTACAGAGACGACATTTTGAGACGACTGTGTCGTCTCTATTTCCCAACAGAGACGACTTGCAGGCTTTTAGAGACGACTTTTGTCGTCTCTGTTGACCGACTTTCTTGTAGTGCTCATACATTATTTTAGATGCATTAAAGCCCAATTTACCAAATCCTTATTAGATCACTTTAATTGGGCTTAACCAAATTGATAGCCTTTTATTCAATACACAATAATTCACATATAAGCCCACACGATTGATTAAAAATCCTTACAATCTCCCACTTGGGCTATATGTGTAACCTTACAATTGTGCATCAATCATAACCTTATGAGTACTCAGAATTTTGCTATCATTACTGAAATCATCCCCAAACAATCTGGTCCATCAATTATATCAACATAGGATCAAAGCGGCTTTCGCTACATTAATCGTAACTAAACCTTCAATGGTCACGTATATCGACATAACTGAATGACATGGATCAAGTATGGATGTGTAGCATGGAAATTACATGTAATGTGATCTTCAACATGCCTATTTCCAACTGGTCCGACTTAAGTGAGATCATCCTTAAACAAGTTCAGAGATAATAAACCTGAAACCTTACAGCTGTAAATAACTTTAACTTTAAACTGTATCCAAAAGGACAGTAAATGTGTCTAATGCACCCAAAATACAAACTCCCACTGAAACCGAATATCCTTAAGAAATACAACACCCATATGAGTATTGTGCTCATGAAAGACCTTGGGTTGTAATACTTTAGTAAGCGGATCCGCAATTATGGAGTTTGTCCCAATGTGCTCTTATTGACACGTGTCCACTCTGAACTGTATCCTTCACAACCAGGAACTTATGTCAATTTATTTTGACTTAGTTGAGCTCATGTTGTTACTGGAATATAAATCTGCTGAGTTATTGTCACAATATAACTTTAGTGGTCTTTCTATACCGTACAGAATACGCAGCCCAGTGACAAAATTTCGCAGCTATATTCCATAATTAGATGCCCCCAAAATTGCTACAAACTGTGCTGCCAAGTGAAAGAAGGTAAAGTGTTTGTTAAGCACTCCTTCCGGAAATAGCTCCTCCAACTAGCAGATAAACGTAGCCTGATGTGAATCTTTTACTGTTTTGGCATCTAGCAAAAAAAAATCGGAATCATAATACCATATGATCTCCAACTGATCATATTTTCTGTATGTGAGCATGCAATCTTTTGTTCTCTTTAAATACCTTATAACCCATGTTTGGCTGCTTTCCAAATGATCCATCCCAGGGTTACTTAAATATCTCCTTAGTATCCCAATAATGTATGCAATATCCGAACACATACAAATTTGAGCATATATCAGATTCCCTATAGCTTAACTATATGGGAGTCTCTGCATTTCTTTAACTTCAAGATAACTTTTCGGGCATTAGTCGAGACTAAATTTGTCTCCCTTAGCGATAGGGCTGTCCCCTGATTTACTGTCTTGCATGCCAAACGTCTTAAGCACTTTATCGATATAGCCCTTTTGTGACAATTCAAGAATACCCCGAGAACAATCCCGGTGTATCTGAATTCCTAATACAAAAGAGTCGTCACCAAGATTTTTAATCTCAAAATTTCTTGACAAAAAAAATCTCATAATTTTATGTGACATACCTATATCATTAGTGGCAAGCAATAATCAACATATAAAACCAGGAAAATACACTTACTCCCACTGAACTTGTAATACAAACAACCATCAACAACATTAATCTCAAGACCAAATGAGATAATTACTTGATGAAATTTGTATTACCCTTAACGGGAAGCTGGCTTGAGTACATAAATGGATTTCTTTAATTTGCAAATCATTTGCTTTGGGTCTACTGACACAAAGTTTTCTGATTGCACCAAATAGATCGTCCCATCAATGTTGTCATTGAGAAACGTCACCTTAGTATCCATTTGATGTAACTCGAGGTCAAAATGTGCAACAACCTAACTTTCCTGAAAGAGTCTTTCGTAGAAACCAAATTGAAAGTCTCTTTATAGTCAATGCCATCATTCTGTGTAAAGCCCTTAGATACAAGACGAACCTTATATCTTTCCACATTACCTTTCGAATCCTTCTTGGTTTAAAAATCAATTTAAGACCAATGGGCTTCGTACCTTCTGGTAATGGGACAAGATCCCAAACTTTATTGTCTTGCATATGCTTATACTCCTTATTTATGACATCAATCCACTTATGAGAGTTAGAACCCTGCATGGCCTGATGGAATTGATTAGACCATCTTCCACCATTCCATTATTTTCCTTATGTTCTTGAAAAAATACTATTTAAATTATCCGGAATAGCATTTTTTCCCTTTCTCTCGTGGATTTCCTTAATGGCTTTAGTTATTGAGGTTGTTGAGTTTGTATTTCTGAAATTTACCTTATTTTGGATGGGAGGTTCTTCAACATTGTCTAATTGAGGTTCCATATATACTTCTTGATCAATGACATGCATAAAAACTTGTACGTTGTCAAAAGCAATAGTAGGAATCGAAACCGATCCTTCCTCAACTTATTCCTTAAGGACAATATCTCTAACCTTGTTTCTCCCCCCAAACTCAACTTCCTCAAAAATGTTGCAGTTCCCGTTTCAAAAATTGACTTAAGTGTGGGATTATAAAATTAATAGCCCCTTAAACGACTTTATTTTCTTTATTTGTTTTCTTGCCCTTATCTTTAGAGGTGTTTGCCAAGTAAAAAAACTTTCAGTTCTGTCCTGCTTCAACTTTTCTTCCTCTTGCACACAAAATAGAATGAGCTCATTTAGAGTTCATTTCTCCCTTTGATAGTTACAACTAACCTTAAATTGACTGAATTGTGCAAGAAACTTGCACACTATGAAATGAGCTCATTGAGAGTCCATTTCTACTTTGACAGTTATAACTAACCTTAAATTAACTATATTGTGCAGGAAGCGATATCAATATCAAATTCACGAGCAAGTCATTAGACAAGTCGAGTTTTAGTTCCTTAAGTTTTGAAGCAGTGTGAGACATCTACATGACGTACTTCCTTATTTTCCCATTGCCTTTATACTTTATTGAAATCAAGCTTTGCATAAGAGTGCTTGTTTCAGCCTTATCGTTTTTCGCAAAATGTTTCTTAATTTCGACAAGGAATTCATTGGCATCATTTACCTCCTTAGATACTATGCCACTAAAGGCTTCCAAAATGCCGCACTTAATAATCGTGAGACTCACGTAATTTAAGCAATCCCACTTCTCAAAGTTCCTCATTTGATTAGATGAACTTTCATCCGTAAGAGGAGCAGGTTGCTCAATCCTTAGTACACGGTCTAGATCCATGCAGCCAACGAAAAGTTAATGTTCTTGTTTTGATCCTTGAAGTTTATTCCATAAATATAGGGATTGAATTTGAGCTTGTAGATATACTACTAGCAGAATTTGAAACCGAATAGAGAACACTTAAAAAAAATAGCTCACATAAGTACCTTATTATGCAAATCATGTTTTCAAATAATGGTAGGGCCCATCACAAGATACCTAGCACAACATCAATATTTAGTCTTTGGACAGAAATATTGACTTGTAAGTGGTACTCTTGGTGTAGTAATCAAACACTGACAGTAAGACATGTCAACCAACAAACCTTTCTTTGGACCGATTTATTGATCACACGTAAAATCAAATAACCGTCACGTATTTATCACCACAAGTTCATGTGAAATTCGGGCCAAATATTGACCTTCCTTTGGGCCGATCAATATCCGCATGAAATAACACACAAACACCTAATTTTCCCTTAGTGCAGTGATCAAACACTAGCAATAAGACATGTTAACCAATAAACCTTTCTTTGGACCGATTTATTGGTCACACGTTAAACCAAATTATTGCCACGTGTTTATCACAACAGGTGCATGTGAAATTCGAGCCAAATATTGACCTTCCTTTGGGCCGATCAATATCCGCAATGAATAACACACACAAATACCTTCTAATATTCAAAGTTAATTAATATCCACAAGAGAGGTTGCTTTGGCAACATGTTGCTTCAACTAACTTACTTTCGAATATTATATCTCTCAAAAGATTCCGATGTACCAAGATTTGAAACTGAAATCCATTGATTTGCATCTATATTTGACTTTAGGATTTGAATTATAGAATTCAAAACTTTAGAATAAAGCAATCCTTAAGTTGCGAGAGTCTAATTGCAATATTCTTAAACTTTTGGTGGCCAATTCTGTAAAATTTTAAGCTTGAAGGGCTTAAATTACAATTTTCCCAAAACTTTATTGGCCAATTTAGAGAAATTCTAAACTTTAGGTCCCAATTTGAAAGAAAAACAAACTTTAGAGGTCCAAAATAGTGAATTTTCAAACTTTAGGAGCCAATTTAGCAAATTCCCAAACTTTAGGGACTTAATTTAAAAAAAAAATCAAACTTTAAGGACCAATTTAGAAAATTTTCAAACTTTGGGGACTGAAAATAAAAATTTTCAAACTTTAGAGGACCAAATTAGAGAATTTCAGAACTTTAGGTGCTTTATTAGAAAATTTTCAAACCTTAGGGGACTGAAAATGAAAATTTTCAAACTTTAAGGGACCAAATTAGAAAATTCCCAAGCTTTAGGGACCATTTTTGAAAATTCTCAAACATTAGGGGCTGAAATATTATACCTTCAACCTTAAATGTACCAATTTTGAAAATTTTCAGACTTTAGGGACTGAATCATAAAATTCCATAACTTGAAGGGTCCTGACTTAACTAAATTATAACTTTAGGGGCTCAATTTATAAATTTAGAACTTTAAAAAACCCAACTTTAATAATTTTATAACATTAGGGGCTGAAGTTATAAAATCAAGAACTTCAGGGTTTAAACATTAATACACAACAAACAGGGAGGACCTGATGTGCAAATAACCATAATCATCCAAAATTGCACAGCACACCCTGAAGAATTCAAATTTCCGGCGCAGCCCCCTCCCCTAAAATTTGAATCGCAACTGCTAATAACCCTAGCCGCAGCCTCCGTTTCCAAAACCGGCAGAGGCGCAAAGCCACCACCGACGGAAGCCCAATGTTGCGACCTGCAGCGCCGCGCGCTGCGCACCACCCTTCTCGGCGAACTCCCACGATGCTGCTTCCCTGCGCGAAGCAGTGCCATAACCGGCGAACCCATCGCGCGCAGCCAAGTCCGCCAGTCCTTCGCGCCCAGCCCGACGACAGCTCCAACTCAAAACCATCTTAATCATCAACCGAATCCGACCACCATACACAAAATGCCAAAAACAATTTCAACATAAATCCATACATTATACATACAAGAATCCGATTTCAACCACACCCATATCAGATTCATAGCACAAAAATATATGCAAATTCATCCACAAATTCAATACCAAACTATGTATCTCCTTTCGAAAATTGATAAATAGACATGTATATACAAACCGATTGGCTGAATCCAAAACATTAAATTATGTTTCCAAAATTTTCTTGATCTTGCAGTGTGTATAATTTTCGAATGAACTGTGTATGGTTTTTTTTTTTTTTTTTTCTCAAGAAGCATTATGTGTATATTCATACGCACACAATTAGGTTTTTACAAATTTGCGTACAAAATTGATCTGATAATTCAACACGATGTTGGCTCTGATACCACTTGTTAGAAAATTTATCACAGATAATTATTTATCTATGATTCAAAATAAATCATCATGCTGAATTATCAAGAATTAAATAACTGAAGCGGAAGCGTACCTTAATCAAACGCGATTCACGATAAACGATTCGGCGGTGTTTGGATCTTCTAAATCGATACGTAGTCCTTATTTTCTCTCTGATGATGGGATGTCAGACAAGAATGAACAGTACATAGGATTCAGGGACCATAACCGACTTTATATACTGAATTTCCAATTAACCTAATCCGGCCCATCATGAATTAGGTAATGACCTGGTATCTACACATAAAAGCCCATACATTATTTTAGATGCATTAAAGCCCAATTTACCAAATCCTTATTAGATCACTTTAATTGGGCTTAACCAAATTGATAGCCTTTTATTCAATACACAATAATTCACATATAAGCCCACACGATTGATTAAAAATCCTTACAATAAAAGTTTTTTATAATTTATCTAATTATTTTGGAATGTAAAGAAAGAAAAACAGAATTTTAATAAAATGAAAAGTTACGATAAAAACGTGTTTAAGTGCTCCTATTCTCCAGACTTTTCAATCACTTCCGACGTCCTTTGATTACATGTGTTAAATTTACAAATAAGTTCTCGGAACAATCTTCAAGAATATGAAGATGATTTTAAAGTTCGATCAACGGATAATTCTTGGTGAATTTTTAAAGTCGGGATACTAGTTTATTTGTAATATGGGCCCCATTAAAAGACATATTTTCTTGAAAATATATGCATTTGCATTGGTCTCCAATATCTTGTACTCGATTTGAATATTTGAATATATTGCACTGAACTTGAATAACTTTCATGGACTTGAATACTTGAATATCTTGCACTGAACTTGAATAACTTGCATGGACTTAAATACTTGAATATCTTGCACTGAACTTGAATATATGAATATATTGCACTGAATATATTGTATTGATCTTGGATATATTATACTCGTCTTAAGTATATGACATTGACTTGTTTACGTGCTATGCATGTGCACCATATTCTGCTCACTAAGCACACGTATGCTCACCCCATGACACCTAACTTTTCAGGACATAGAAATAAAGCGGATCGGCGTAGATCTTCAGACGGTGAGACAGATTGTGCTGCGCTAGGTGATGACATATGAGTTGTGTACACACCGAATAGGGTTTATTGTATTTGAACTACCAAACTCGTCATTTTATTATTCATACTGTTTATCTAAAGTATTTTAAAGTCCAGATCTTTTATATTAATTAGAAATATTGCTTTAAATGTTAATATAATTTTGTTTTAAATAAATGGACTTTATTTTAAGCAGAGTGATTTTGAAAACTCAATTACGCGAGGTCGTTTATGTCACCAGCTTATGAAAAGAAAAATAAAATATTTTTGCGATTTGTTTTGTACGTCACAAGTTGGTATTGGATTTTAAAATGTCGTGAAAGTTTTTGTGTGCATCACAATGGGTTGAAATCATTTGGCATAATTGTTTGGCCTCTGGTTTAACTTTGTTCATATTTAAAATAAAGTGATATTTGCCCACTACACCTTTTTTGTCTTCATGAACTGATGTAGAGTTAAATTGAACCAATTAAATGGTAGGTTCTTATTATACATTTAAAGCACACAAAAAATGCCTCAAATTATACATAGAAAGGCAGCACACAATCAACAAAACTAAAGCTAAAATGTGAATGTTTTCAACCACAAAATGCATCAGGATTTCTAGTAGAGAACATGGCAAACAATATTATAATGAGAGCTGATAAAATATGAATTGAAACATAGAATATTAGCAACAATAACTGTGGGAATAATATTCGAACCTACGTAAGTTGAAGTGTACATTAATTAACAGAAATGGTGTTCATAAGTAAACTATTTCCAATTAAGCCAATTACTTTTATAAAGAAAATAACCAGGGTTATAGTTAGAGTAATTTTAGTTTTTTCCTTCTAATAAATAAACGGTAGGAACAACAAATAATAGAAGAAAATTATAATATCTATAGCTTTTATTATTAATCTCATAGGCTACAAATTTCATTCTCATTCCACAAGGTATATAATTCTTGGGGACTTACAGAAATTAGAAAGCAAAATTATTCTATACTGCAAGGCACAATAATTAGGCCATAAAACATAATTATTCAACTACATTAAATTGAGGAAACTAAGGATCTTGTAATAAATAAACGTCTTCTTTTTTTATCTTCACAGATTCGGGGGGTACATACCCAACTTATTATAGACTTGTGCACATTTTGGAAGAGCTTCTTTCTTGAAGAATCCAATAGGATTTATCGTGCTCGTGGTACCATTTACTGTATTAAGTTTAAATTTTAATGATGGTTTTACCCATCCTTCAACTGGAATTTCATCACAATCTTTTCTGCCACTTGAAATCAATGTGATTTCGCAAAACTCATTCTTGTGATCACCTTCCACAAGCATACTGTAGAGTCCTTCCGCTCTCGTGTAACCTATCTCAGTAAATGTTATTTTTCCATTCTCCCCGTCTTTGCATTGGAGGCGTATACTAGCACCTACGAGAAGAAATTTAAGATATAAATTATTAATTGTATTTATTATGATCAAGTTCCTCAACTACGCATATGCCTCCATAAAGAATGCATGAATGCACAAAAAAAGAATTCCTATAACCAAGCATTCATTTCATTGGAATATTAAGATAGGGTTTGTGTTGTTATTATTCCATAGCCATTTTGTAGAAATGAAAGAGAATTGATATGTGATATGAAGTTTAAACATCATTAAATTTATTTCTTAACATTTCTTCTCGTGTGTGTAGGCTCATGTACATTCCTGATAAGTGCACAATTTTATTTTAAACAAGTTGTTGATGTTCTACTTATTCATTCTACAATTACACGTTGAACTACTAATAAATCGTTAAATAAGGAAGCTCAACAACAATTGAAACAATAAATTTAGCCTTTTTACTTAAATTTTAGAAATGTTGGGACAACCAACTCAAATTGAGTAGCTATTTTTTTTGGAAAACATGGAAAAGCAAGATGTAATATGAGGTACATTTTGTACGACTTATAATTACGTACCTGGGATAAACTCGCTAAGTTCAGTAATGAATCTAGCACGACATGTGTCACAATAAACTTGTCCTTGAATGTGGAATTGAGAAACTGGGGGTTGGGGCACGTCTTCCGAGTAGACGATGTCAGGGAAGAACATGAAGCATAAAGCTACAATGAAGATAATTAAAACTTTAATAAACTTTGTCATATTTCTTTAGTATTTTTGTTTAGAAAGATCAAAAGGGGGGCTTTTTTTTTTTGTGTTTTGTACAACCTCAACATTCTTATTTATAGAGAGGTTGGTTAGGTAATATTTTTGAACAGTTATTTTTATGTGGTCAAGTTGAGGATCTATTCATTCTTTTATGGATCTTAATTTAGAATCTTGAAACTGTTTCCTATATTTAACAAATAGGTATCTTCGATTTTTATATTAATCTGAAAATTTCAAAGAAATTTTTAATCACAAATCGTGGAATTTTTTTACCAGGAATTACATAGTTCAACTAAATCTGACACTTAATTACGTGATGTAACCTACTAAATTGTGTTATTTTTTATAAATTTTTACGTATGTTTAGAAAGTTTTTAGAGAAATGTTTTCATACCCTATTATCTTTTATAGAGTTTTCCACTCTCTTGTCTATCTCTCGAAGCACAAGGTAAATATGAGAATCCCACAAAGAAAATAACTGATCTCCTCTTTGTTATTGATTTGGCATAAGGAATTCTCCCGGGACTCAATTTTCTCTCTATTATGAACGAAAAACGCGACCTTAGTCAGAAATATAATAGATATTCCATGTAATATTAGTGTAAGTGTCATATAAATGCAACCAATTTTTTTAAGAGCTACAAGCTTGTGAGCAAATGTTGATTGATGAGTTTGAGAGCAAAACTCATTGACTCAACCATGAGCAAGAATTTCTTAGGCCAAAATTTGTTTGATGAAAAACAATCATGTTGTTATGCACTAATAGAAATAAGATGGAGAAAGTTTAGCCAATGAGTACCAAATTTTTAGTAAACATAATTAGCAGTGTCAAAATAGAACAAATTAAGATCACATAGATAGAAGAAATCAAAATAAAAAATAAAAAAAACGTATTCTTGAATCTCCGTCCCTTACTAAGTATCAGACTACAATTAATGGAGTTTCTGAATATATTTTATCTCTAGCTTAAGGAAAGATAGTGTGCAATTCGAATATCTCCCTCTCAAATGAGAAAATCCTTTTTAGGTTGAAGGAATTTACTGGTCTTATTTTAAGCTTAATAGACCCAACTCCTAAAATCCAAAGCAAAAGAAACAAACTGGGACAACAAATATGTAAGGTTTCGAGTCATACATGCACAATGGAAATTAAAAGACTCGAAACCAAAGTCAGAATCAACTTTGCAGTTAGATAGGATCTGTGGTTAGAATTGTACTTTTGATGATATTTGTAGATCTGAAATCTGGTGCAGGATGTAGGAATCTTGTCACCACAGCCGTCCAACTGTCCAGCCTCTAATGGTAATCCACACAGCAAGCTGTGATCTGGAAATGGTTGTGCTAGCAACCAAAAGACGACTCAAAAAAATTATTGTCTTGTAACTAATCTAGTACTTAGGCCAAATGACATCATTTTATAGCAGCAGAGTCATCTATCTATCACGAACGAGGTATGCTCTTCATCTGCTTCATGCATGAAAATTTGGTTGTACTCAGTAAGCATCTACGAAGCTAAGTAGCTCATGTCCTATAATCTATCTTTAGGGAAGTCCCTGTTCAAGTCCATAAAGTCTATGCATATCCTCCACATCTTATAGCTCTTGTGCTCTAACTCTGGATTGGCCACTCACTAAGGGTACCGAGCTTCATGTATGAACCTATTTCCTAAAAACTTCACAATCTCGTTAGCAATTACTTCATATCTTTCTCCATTCAGAAGATGATGTTTCTACCTTTTAGGTCTCACCCCATGTTCAATATTCAATTTTGTGGTAAGCAAGACATGATGTGATTCGTTCCATGTCATCATGAGTCTATGGGAATACATCCATATTCTTTCCCAAGAAATCAATCGATTTAGAAATCACTAGATCATTGAGATCTTTCCCAATTTTCAACTGCAGTTCAGTTCTTTTATCCTCCAACGTAATCATAGTGAGGTCTTCCACATGACTTGTTCTTGTTTCATTTTGATCAAGACAATGTTCCAATGTATGTATCTCCTCAATCAGATCTTCCTACTTTGTGTCCTTTATCTGGTGTACTCCGATCAATTAGAAATCCAAATTGCATTCCCCAACCATCCTTTGATCCCCTTCACTACGCCCACTCCTTGAGGGGTGGGAAATTTCAAAACGTAGTGATACATTGAAGTTGCTGCTTTCAGTTAATGTAAAATTGGTCTGTCCAATATAGCGTTATGGTTGGAAGGTATGTCAGCTATGACGAAGTACACAATGACTCTTCTTAGGCAGGGCTAATCTCCCAGCTCAACCATTGATGCTATTTAACCTATTGGAGATGTAGTCTCTTGTGAATCATTGTAGTCTGGTGGGGTACGGGTGGAGGTGATGCTCAATTGGGCCTATTTGAAGGTAGGTCTTCCAATATAGCACATTGATAACACTTTTGTTGTCTACCAGAGTCCTATGAGTTTTCACCTCTAATATGGGCATGGTTATGGTTAGGGCATCCACATGTGGTTACAAGATCCCTTCTACATCTTCTTCAGAGAAACTACAGGATTTCCTATGTAGGGGTTGGAGCCTTTACAAAGAGGACTTGATGGCTATTGCGAGCATCCCTAATTGTCGCTTCCACCTTTTTGACTCTTCATAGCTATAACTTCCACACATTAGCATGTGGATCTCAGCTGGGGGTAGATCTAGAATATCCGCTTGATCTCTATTGTTTTGGTTTCGATCTACTCTAGGTCCACCAATGTACTCCTTCAGGTGACCTATATTGATCAATTTTTCCAACTCTATCTTCAAGTCCTTACGACTGTCTATTAATTGCCTTGCAGATTTGTGATATCTGCAGTACCTAAACTGATTCAGTTTTGAGAAATCCATTCTTAGTTGTCTTGGCCTTGGTAGGAGGTTCTTATCCTTTATGTTCATGAATACCGTTTCAGGATTTGAATTAAGGAGATGAATCATTGGGGGTATTTCTAGAAGAGGTCGAAAAAGGTTAGGTCCCCGAAAATCACATCTTTTTCTGAAGTGAATTGTCATTTCTTGGGACCTTCTTCTCCTTTCCCCTTAATTCCTCCAAGTCTTTCATTGCTCCTTTCTCCTCAATCCTTTTCAATTTAGCCTCTTCATTTCCTATCGTCCTATTAGCCCTTATGAGAAACTCTCGAAAATCCTTGGGTCATTTTTCATGAACCGGCCACCAGAACCTTGACTCTAACCATAGACCTGATATTATAGTCATTAGGAGTGCATTGTCCAACACCTTGTTTGTGTCCATTATTTTCCAATTGAACTGATCTAGGTAGCTCTTCATTGACTCAGTTATTCCTTGTTTAATATTTATTACATATTTAGTAAGAGTCATAATAAATATATTCTTTGTAAATGTGTTCCATTGAAAATGAGAAAATTGAATTAATATATTTGAATATAAAAAAATGTCCAAGAATTTGTGCAAATAAGTCATTTTTTAAGAAAATGAATGCTAAAAATTACTTGGAAGATCACCCAATATAATGAATGGACTTGATCATCTATTAAGAAGAAACAATTTGTAAAGGAAATGGTTGATGTTCAAATAACTTTGAAGAATCTTCTTGCTGCTAAATCCAATTTTCTTACTTTCTGGTTCATTTTAATATTTAATATTAATATTCTAATTTCAATTTGGGATGAAGAACCGCACGTCGTAATTAAGCCTTGCAGATAATTATTGTTGAATACCATTTTAATTTAAAATTGATGTTGCTCTCAAAAAGAAAAAAATTATTGTCATTGGGAAATTAAACAGTGTCTTCATCAATATCTTAATCTTAGCCATGTCTGGGTACACTATCTTCACGCCAAATATACAAATGTAATAAATATTATTCCTCGGTTCAAGTAATTGCATTATAAATGGTAAAGTTTGTGCATTGCACAGGTAATGTACAAATTTTTATAAAAATTACTTAAATGTGTAATTGAAAAAGAATTATAACAAAATAAGAGCAGTGCTAATTGTATAGAAAGCATTACAAATACATTTGGTTGTGACAGCAATTAAAAAATGCAAACTAAGTACAGAAAATTCAAACAACATAGACATTACAACATCATTTTCGTGGATAGGGTATGAGTTTGTCAAACCCTTCTCATACCTGACCCATTGCTGTCTCTAGTGGTGAGTGAATAGATATTGTTTCATACGGATTACAATTGTATGAATACATCACTTTCTAACCACAACTTTGTTGATTTTTCCTAAATGAAGACAAACATTCAGGCGCACGCATGCAACCATTAATTCTATTGCTTCAAATGGGTATAGAATGTGATGTTTTCAAAGTAAAATACATGGTTAGAAAGTAATTTTGTTCAATGTGCGTGATTAAAATATGATTTATGGAAATGTGTTGTTTATAAAAGTTTACCAAACGATGGAAAAATAGTTTCTTTTGGACTAGCCCATTACGATGGTTAGGCAAAATTTTGTAATTGTGGTAGAATAGTTAAGATGACATAAGAGACAATTCAGAATAAAATATTTGAAATCTTAATCAATGATGTTATAAAAAGAATTGCATCGGAAATGCCTTGAAAAATTACGCTGTCTTCGAATTTGACTTTGCGAAAATTAAGGATGACTATGGGGTGAGTTCAGGCTGGGTACGCCAGCCCTGTTAAAATTAACAAAACCCAAACCTGTCCCATGGTTCACGAAGTTTGGGAAGAGACGGGTCGACACTGCCACTCCGTTTAGTTTTTTTCCTCATTATTTTCCATCTTTTTTCCTATAATTTTTATCCAAATAATTATTCAAGGTGGAACAGCCAAAACTTCCCTTGCAACCCACTCTGATTTCCCATCCCGTCCCAAACCCGAGTTTTTCCCCAATTAGGGTAGGGGCCAGTCGAATTCGGAGCGGATCGAGTTTTTTGCCATTTCTAGCGCAAATGATCTTGACAACCATTATTTAAAAGGGTTGATTTCATACATTTCCATTGAAGATAAGCGAAAATTTTAAAACAGTCACTAAAGTTCCATTTTTACTGCGCCGGTGACTAAAGTTACAAATAGTTTTGACAAATGGTTACTTGGGACTAATTTTTACCCAAAATTTCCTCATTTCTTGAAAGCCAAAAAGCAAGCTACCTTCTCTCTCTCAAGTGTAGAGGTAGAATATCGTTCCATGGTAGCCATTTGAGTGAGGTCACTTGGCTCCAAAACATTTTACATGATCTCGGAATAAAGAAATCACAATCGATCAAATTATTTTGTGACAGTCAAGCCGCTGTACACATATCTTCCAATCCAGTTTTCATGAAAGGACAAAACATATAAAACTGATTGTTACCTTGTTCAAGAAAAGGTCCAAGCTGGGGTAGTCAAGACTTGCCATATATCGACATCAAAACGACAAGCAAACATGTAATTCACTGACTAGTTGGTTGTTCCAAAATTCTCTAACCTCATCAACAAGTTAGGAATGATCAAAATCTATTCCAAGTTGAGGGGGAGTGTTGATAATTAAGATCCCAACTCATTATTTTTTGATTTTATGTAATTGATTTCTGTAATATTTATTCGTTTCATTGTCTGGACTAATTTCCCTAAATCAAGGTATTAGTTAGGAAAGTTACTGTTATGTAATTATTATCTTCTTTTTGTATAAGTACGTATTGTACACTAATATATATCAATATTGAAAAATATAGATTCTTCTCCAATTTCATTTCTCTTTTACGTTTCCTTCTACAGGAAATTTACAAAACTGTTTCAATGTCAACAAAATGATGCAATGGGTTGAAATCATTTGGGTAATAATTGTTTGGCCTTTGGTTTCACTTGGTTCATATTTAAAATAAAGAAATAATTGCCCACTACACCATTATTTGTCTTCATGAACTGATATAGAGTTAACTCGAACCAATTAAATGGTTGGTTCTTATTATACATTTAAAACACACACAAAAAAGGAAGCACACAATCAACAAAACTGAAGCAAAAATGTGAATGTTTTCAGCATTAAAATGCATCAAGATTACTAGTAGAGAAAACGGCTAGCAATATTAACCGACGCGAAAGACTGTTTCTGTACTAGATATTATAATGAGAGTTAATAAAATATGAATTGAAACATAGAATATTAGCAACAATAACTGTGGGAATAATATTTTAACCTACATAAGTTGAAGTGTACATTAATTAACAGAAATGGTGTACATAACTCATAAGTAAACTTTTTCCTGTTAAAGCCAATTGCTTAATTTTATAAAGAAAAAAAGCAGTGTTATAGTTAAGAGTAATTCTAGTTTTTTACCCCTAACAAATAAACGGTAGGGACAACAAATAATAGAAGAAAATTATAATATTTATAGCTTTTATTGTTAATCTCATATATTCTACAAATTTTATTATCATTCCACAAGGTATATAATTCTTGGGAACTTACAGAAATTACAAAGCAAAATTATTCTATACTGCAAGGCACAATTATTAGGCCATAGAAAGCCTTGACAAAAGGGCAGATAATTATTCAACTACATTAAATTGAGGAAACTAAGGATCTTGTAATAAATAAACATCTTCTTTTTTATCTTCACAGATTCGGGGGGTACATACCCAACTTATTATAGACTTGTGCGCATTTTGGAAGAGCTTCTTTCTTGAAGAATCCAATAGGATTTATCGTACGTGTGGTACCATTTACTGTATTAAGTTTAAATTTTAATGATGGTTTTACCCATCCTTCAATTGGAATTTCATCACAATCTTTTCTGCCACTTGAAATCAGTGTGATTTCACAAAACTCGTTCTTGTGATCACCTTCCACAAGCATGCTGTAGAGTCCTTCCGCTCTCGTGTAACCTATCTCAGTAAATGTTATTTTACCATTCTCTCCGTCTTTGCATTGAAGGCGTATACTGGCACCTATGAGAAGAAATTTAAGGTATAAACTATGAATTGTATCTATTATGATCAAGTTCCTCAACTACGCATATACCACCATAAAGAATGCATGAATGCACAAAAAAGGAATTCTTATAACCAAGCATTCATTTCATTGGAATATTGAGATAAGGTTTGTGTTTTTATTATCACATGGCCATTTTGTAGAAATGAAAGAGAAGTGATATGTGATATGAAGTTTAAACATCGTTAAATTTATTTATTAACATGCCTTCTTGTGTGTCTAGGTTCATGTACGTGCCTGATAAGTGCACAATTTATTTTAAACAAGTTGTTGTGGTTCTACTTATTCGTTCTATAATTACATGTCAGAATACTAATAAATCATTAAATAAGGACACTCAACAACAATTGAAGCAACAAATTTAGCCTTTTTACTGAAATTTTAAAAATGTGGGGTCAACCAACTCAAATTGAATAGCTATTTTTTTTATATAGTAAACATGGAAAAGTAATATATAATATGACGTACATTTTGTACGAATTATAATTACGTACCTGGGATAAACTCGCTAAGTTCAGTAATGAATCTAGCACGACATGTGTCACAATAAACTTGTCCTTGAATGTGGAATTGAGGAACTGGGGGTTGGGGTACGTCTTCTGAGTAGACAATATCAGGAAAGAACATGAAGCATAAAGCTACAATGAAGATAATCGAAACTTGAATAAACTTTGTCATATTTCTTTAGTATTGTTGTTTAGAAAGATCAAAAGGATTTCTTGTTTGTGTTTTGTACAACCTCAACATTCTTATTTATAGAGAGGTTGGTTAGGTAATATTTTTGAACAGTTATTTTTATGTGGTCAAGTTGAGAATCTATTCATTCTTTTCTGGATCTTAATTTAGAATCTTGAAACCGTTTCCTATATTTAACAAATAGGTATTTTCAGATTTTTATTCTAATTTGAAATTTTCAAAGAAATTTTTAATCACAAATGGTTGTATTTTTTTATCGAGAACTACATATTTCAACTAAGCATCGGTCCGTTTGGTAAACCAAATAAACTGATTTATAAACCAAACATATACATACACACATATGTATATGTATGTGTGTGTGTGTGTGTGTTTTTCACAATATCGAATAATTACAAAAAATGTTCGAAGTTATAATGTTTTATAAATTTTTCGTATGTGTCTTGATATTCTTTAGAAAAACGTTCTCATAGCGTGTTATGTTTTACAAGCTAGCATTTTTTCAGCCGAATCTCCATCCCCTTATAAAGTATCGGAATACTATTAATGGAGTTTCTTAATATATTTCATCTCTACCTTGACGAAAGAACAAAAGGGAACACCCTGTTAAACAACAAAAAACTCTCAAAGGGAATGACAAGCAAACACATACCCCTGTATACAAGCCTAATTAGAAATTGCAAGAAGCTAAAGGCGAGCAATCATAATGCACCAAACTATTATTAAGGTACCTAAGAAAAATGTCATTATTGTGAACGTTAAAAACTAAATTATTAAATTATTCATATCGAACAACCACATTGAAGGCATATCCTCAAAAGAAAATGAAGGCATGTCTTTGAAAGCAAACACCCCGATCGATAGATTACAAAACATAAACTTGATTTTTAGAATTAGCAAATTGCTCCCACAAATACTCAATTAAGGAAAACTCCTACAAACGTCGGTTCCTGGAAAATGAATGGACAAAAATCGCCCAAAAGAGAACTGAACATCAAAATTCGAAAACTCAGACTAACCCGATTTCTTTTGGATAGTTCTTTGGAGATCTTTGAGGATCCTCGGGTGATTTTCCAGATTACTGAACCATCTGGTCTACGTCTACATAGTACTTTCGATTAACTATTGTGTTATTTAAGTTTAAGATTGTGATCATACAATTTCTCTATGTTGTTTTCGGGGTGGTAGGTTCATTTTCAATTATCATCTCCAAAATTATCATATCTGTACCGCTGTTTAAGAAAAAAAATTTCAACCCTTCTAATTATAATTATTCGAAATAATGTTGTTTTTATTAATATTAATATTAATTATGACATTATCACAAGTGAAAACAACAACAATAACAATAACAACAATAATTAAAATACCAAAAAATTAAAATATTAATATTAATTGTGACATTATCACAAGCAAAACAACAACAAAAATAATTAAAATACAAAAAAAAAAAATAACAAAGGAAATGATGATGATGATATGTTCATTCAATAGATAAAATAAGATTTACACAAAAAAATTAAAAGAAATGACATTTTCGTAAATATATCGATGACATTTTGGTAATAAAAATGTTTATCCCAAATTTTGGGATGATGAATAGTGTTATCCCAAATTTTTGATATCGCTATTCATTATCTCAAATTTGGGATAAGGTTTGGGGTTGGTTGGAGGAGGAAATACCCATAAAGATTTCAAATTTGGGTAACCCTTCGAGATGCTCGTATTAATCGTTATTTTGAGCTCAATAGACCCGTCATAAAATTTGAAACCAAAAAACAGACAATACATGTATGACATCTATTAAAGTGTTGTAAAACTATAGATAATATAGAGAGAATCAGAGAGAATTTCTTATTCTTAATATTTCATAATGAATATAGGCCCCTATTTATAGGAGGGGACAATGGCATAATCGTAATATTTAAATTTTACAGGGGCATAAGAGTAATTTTCATTCACTTAACTTTAACTAATTTTACCTAACTATAGATATTTTATAACACTCCCCCTTGAATGACATATTACTCGCTTGCTCAATTGTCTGCCTCGTTAAAAACCTTGCTAAGAAAACCCAGTGGAATTAAACTTGAGCGAAGGAAAAAGAGTACAGAAGCTCCCCCTGATGTTGATCATAGTGAATCATTGAGTCTGACGTTCGAGTAGAACAAATCATGTACTGAATCTTGAATTTCTGAAGTGCTGCCTCATTAAAACCTTGTCAGTAAAACCCAGTGGGATAAAATCTGAACCAAGGAAAAAGAGTACAGCTGCTGCCTCGTTAAAACCTTGTCAAGAAAACCTAGTAGGACAAAACCTGGACGAAGGAAAAAAAGTACAGCATGTTTCTCCCCCTGAAGTGTGCAATTGAGGATTCATGATCTTCTCGAACATTGATATCATCTTTCGTCTGGAATATATATGAAAATCTTCTTGTGTGTAGCCGATATCATAACATTCTTCATAAGATGTGTATGATTTTCTTCATTTGTTGATATCATTCCAGTATAACAATGTGTTGTTAATTATAGCTTGTTGATAGCTATGATGATGCCTCAAAAACCTTTGCTAGGAAAACCCTGTGGGACAAAATCTCAGCGAAGGGAAAAAGAGTACATTATTCTCATTAGTTTTCATCAATACGCCTCAACTGTTGCCTCATTAAAAACCTCGCTAGGAAAACCCTGTGGGAAAAACCTCAGCTAAGGGAAAAAGAGTGCAACACGTATTTATTCCTTTTCATGGAATATCACAAGTATATTGATGCAATCTCATATCTTTTCATCAAAACATATCATTCATGATGAGCTTTATATAAATCGTTCATAGCTCATTTATGATGTCATAGTTTATTTATGATGTACTGAACATGCTATACCAAGCAATGTTTATTTAGTTGACATCTGATGAATTCACATCTGATGAATAATTAAATATTCATTTTCATATTCACTTCTGGTGAATAATCAATTTCCGGTGGATAATATAATTTTGCATATTGAAAATCAATTCCATGCCCAAATATTCAATAATAATAGTACACTCCAATTTCAATTTCAACATATTATATTATGGGGTCATTTGTATCATCCTATAGTGATACTAATCTGGGCATATTGAATCTTTCAATGATTTATACATGTATGTTCTTGCACTTCATAAACTGCAATTTCTAATTTGCAGGAGCATAATCAATCATTGAAATAGATATCAATTTTGACATATAATCTACAATCATTTTACTTGAAATCCCAACGTACCGCGATCAACTGGTACATCAAAGAATACCCTCAAAATACCGAGATGAGAATCACACTTTTTGATCTCACTCATTGGTATATCAAAGAGCTCAAGCTATATTTAGATTATAGTCACATCCACCATATGTCATGCCAGTTCAATGAAAAATCTTGCGCGCAACAAGTCGTCATCTACGACTGTGAAATATTTTTCATTTGTACATATAATTACTGGCTTTACAAATTTAAGTATTTGGACTTCTGGTCCTTGAATAATAATCCCTACATTGGGGTTATATACTTGGCCAAAGTATTATAATTTCATCAACCTCATTTTCATAAGAGGGTTGTATGTAGTCGACTTATTCATCGATTCCACTTCAACTCAATATAGAGAGATCTCTGTATATGTTCTATCATCAGGTACCTGAATCTCTTTTAACTATGTCCCTTATACTCACTTATGAGTATTTAGCCTCAAAGGGATAATCTCAATCATTCAAGAGATATTTATTTTTGGAATCGATTCTCATTATGCTTCAGGCATAATTACGCTTTAAGCGTGTTTTCCCCATAATATTCACAAATCTTATATTATATCAATCGGCTAAAATGCCGCAACACATGTCATACAATCATATATCAAGTGCGTATTGTTGGAGTGTATATAGATATCGCACTTCTTAGAAATCATAAAGCTTCACAAGCAAATCATTATTTCATCGTATTGACATGTTTATATGTAGAATATTGCTGCATAATCAAATTGTTCTCATAGAAAATAACTTGAGGCTTTTAATCTGCTAAACCATTAGCAATATAATATTCTATTATCTCAACTAATTCGTAAAATCATTAATGACTTTAAGATATATTCATGCAAGCATTTATCACTTTGCTCGTAATATCATTACTTGAGCAAATAATCAGTCATTCATTTAGTGAGATAATTAATTTGCTTTTGAGAACAAGCAGCAATGATAACAATCTTCTGGTTCTTTAATGAATGCCATTATTCATTCTCAATAAATCTCATTATTGAATTGGAATCTAACCAATCATTATAGAACTTCTGGTTCAACAAGATATTTCACTTGTACATATGTATGAACTTCTGGTTCAATACAATATTCATTTCATCAGTACGTATTTCTGTACAGTTCAAATCAGCATACCTTTATTACTTTTATACCGGAAAAATCAGGTACAATATCCAAGAAAATATCTCATGATCTCAATCTTGTCGTCAAATCTTCCCTTATATCGAAAAAGGTAATGACGCATTATCTCATTGTTCTCACCTTTTCAATAATTTATTCCATTATCTCTTAATGGAATCGATATCACTGACACGCGGAGCCATCGCTCTTTCACGCGTTTAATAATGTATTTAAATAGATGATTTGGGAAGAGGCTAGATCTATCAAAAATGGATATCATACTTTCAAATATTCGCAAATATTATTCCAATCTTCCAGTAAATGATTTGAGAAAAATTTATCGAATTAGGCTCGAAAGATTAAGGTTGCTGATGGATCATGGCATCCCAGAAGATGTTCGCTGGTTGATCGAAGCGAAAGTTCGATTAGCTGGTGAATTACCAGATTCATTTCCTAAGCACAAGCCTGGCTTAGGTAAGAGTACTTTTGCAAAGAAGCGAAGAGCAAAAAGATTAAATAGTTGCTACAAATGTGCTCGATGGACATGTGATACCCGTTGTAAGTCAATAGGGTATTCATCTATAAATCGAGATGATAAGATAGACTTCATTAAGGGTGGGCTGAGTAAGGAGTCATTGGATGATATCAGATTGACTCTTGAGACGCACCCTAGTGGGTATGTACAGCGTGAGCTACTATCTTTATGGGCTAAATTCATCAGCGATAAAGAGCGTTATAGTCTCAAAAATATAATAGCAAAAGATCCTGTTTGCCAGGCTGTTATAAACAATGATGTTTTGGCTATGCAGCATTAATACAAGGTAAATCATTTGATATATATACACATATAAAATATTTTTCTGTTTCCTTTCACGAGTTTTGATAAAGGCTGGTTAAATATTAAATCACCGAAAGGTGAGTATGGTGATTTTGTCAAAAGTAAATCTTCACTTTTTTGAAATACGAGTAGTAAATAGTGAAGTTTTTCAAGTTTAAAAAGCCAATGATTTTTACAGTTTATGCATCTCAAAATAACATTTTCTTGTAAGTTTTTCCTTCCTTATTCTTTCAAAGATGGAAGGACCAAAACTTCGACAGATCAAAACTATCTTTGTATTTTGTGGATCAAAAGTAGGGAAAGGTTTTGGGTATCTAGAAGCAGCAGTGGATCTTGGAAAGAAATTGGGAGAGAAAGGTATCACTCTCGTGTATGGAGGAGGTAGCAGCGGATTGATGGGTTGTGTTTCACAATCCACTCTAGTAGAGAAAGCCAGAGTGATAGGTGTTATACCTACTCCTTTAGCTGATATCGCAGGCAAAACACGAGGGCATGAAGTACAAACCTTATCTATCCATGAACGCATAACTTGCATGCTATATGGTTCTGATGCCTTCATATCTCTGCCTGGAGGTTTTGGTACTTTAGAAGAAATCTTTAATATTACCTCATGGGCTCAACTAGATCTCCATACTAAGCCTATTGGGCTTTTAAATGTAAACAATTTCTTTGATGGTTTGCTAACATTTCTTGATTATGCTGTGGAACAGGGATTCATCTCTCCATTTTCTAGGAGAATCCTTATTTCTGCTCCTACTATCGAGGAACTGCTGGATAAGTTGCAATCATATATTCCAATACAAGATCCAGCAGGAGTAAAGATAGATTGGTCGCAAGGAAGGGGAATCAAGCGAAAATGGAGTCCGGTTAATGTAAATTTATCTTTGTGAACCCTAGAATAGGTGGTGGTAGAGTACGGAGTATTCTCACTCTTGAGACACACCATAAATTTCTAGGATTTTGTTTATGTTTAATCTTGTGTACCTCAAAGATTTAAGGTGGTAGAGTATGGAGTATTTCTTACTCTTGAAACACACCTTTTTCTTTATTTCCTCAAAAGTTCAGAGGTGGTAGGATACGGCTACTCCCGAAACACATCTCTCATTTTGAGGATCATAAATGTTTCCCCCTTTTGCGTTTTGCATGTATGTCTCGTTTATGCTTCTTCAGGAGCAATAATAATAATATCATTTCAGTATGTTTAGATGATAATTTTTACTTCTTCTGGAGTAAATATACACTTCTTCTGGAATACATAAGTGCTCGTGCAAGAACATTTCCAGACACTTTATCATCTAATATTCATCTCATAATACTGATGAGATTATTTCACATTAGCCATATCCGAGCTATCATGTGATATTATCTTATCATACATCAACATTCTCTTGTTGAATAATTTTCATCCACCCATTCAAATTCAGATATTGGTAACTTCTGGTACCATTGGATGAAATATTTTTATCAACATTTACCAAATTTTTGGTAATGATAACTTCTGGTATCATTTGATGAAGTATCAAATAACAATAATATCACCATGTATATATGTTGACAACATCCTCTAATATGTTAGAATTAACCAACAATTGAGGTGTTTCTGAAATAATATAAAATATGAATATATGTAAAGTATTCTATATATTCAATTGCTAAACCGGTCATATAGGCGGAATTGACATAATGAAATAATTAAACTGATAAAGCCAACCATGTAGGTGGTAGAACCAACCATGTAGGTGGCAACAACATAATCAAATAATTACCTTTCATGAGTGAGCGATGCGTATCTTCAAATCCAGTCAAGGTATTCATAATAGTCCAATCCGTTACGATAATGAGTCATCTCCAGTTAAGGTATAAATCCAGTCCATAAAACTCAATCCATCACGGTATGGCAACTATTATGTTACTTTTAAATCTTTTAATTTATCGTATTAATCACATAGTAGTGTTAAATAATTTAGAATATATATTTTATTAACACTTATTATCATATCATTAATAATGATTAATCAATTTCGTTAAATCACGATTAATATATTTTATCGTATCATTAAGGGCAAAATCGTTCATATTTTAATATATTGATCATATGGATAAATCAAAATCGTCAATAGGTTTAAAATTTAATTTAGAACAAACTTACTTTTGGTCCGAAGTTCAAAATCTCGCCGGAATTTCCGTAAAAATAATTTTAACGACGCCGCCACGTTCGACCGCCGGAAAATATCCAAAACTGCACCAAACAGAAAAGTAAGACCACAGAAAAATCAAGAACGTCGAAATGAACAAACTTCCTGTTGATGTCATCGCCGGAATCTCTCTCACGCGCCGAGTCGACGTCTGCGCTTGGGCCTCACGCGCCTCCGCGCCGGTGACTCCGCCGTCGACACGCGCCGGTGTCGGAGGATCGTCTCGTCACCGTCGTCATGGATCTGTTGTCCGATCGTCATTTGGATTTATGGTTTGGTGTGAATTTGCTTTGAAAGTTTCGGTTTTTTCAACTTTTCTTCTCCGGTCGATATCTTCTGTTTCAGCCGTCGGATTATCTCCAAATTTCAGGCGAGGCTTCTCCTTGACAAATTCGTTCTGATGGCGGTGGCTGATCGTTGATCGTATATTTGGATTGACCGGAATCATTCTTTTCAGTTCGAGAGAAAATGAAACATTGATTAGTAATAATCAGGTTTCTGATACAGAGGTTCATCATTTAGATGCAACTGTAGAGCATACTCCCGTTATTACTCAATTGGCTAGAGACTCATGCTGATAACGTGTTGTAAAACTATAGATAATATAGAGAGAATCAGAGAGAATTTCTTATTCTTAATATTTCATAATGAATATAGGCCCCTATTTATAGGAGGGGACAATGGCATAATCGTAATATTTAAATTTTACAGGGGCATAAGAGTAATTTTCATTCACTTAACTTTAACTAATTTTACCTAACTATAGATATTTTATAACATAAAGCTATTATATATGCTATTTTTATCGCAAGAGACTGAAGTCAATGGAAGCTGGGATGGAACTTCTGACCTCCCATCATAACATAACTGGTCTATTATCTATCCAACAATTTGATGTGTAATGTGCCTTATATATATAATATGTACACTTGACCACCTACATCTAACTTATAAATTTGATAAATGTACTTGTAATATGTCTTCTTTTTATTTCTTATAGTCCACCAGTAATAACGTAAAGGCTTTTAGGATGAGTAATGTGTTTTGAGTAAACAACTGTTGAAAATGTGGTGTAGGAGAACGAAGAAAATGATATGAAACAACAAAAATGATGAAGAAAATTATAAGGCTCAAATACATAAAACACGTTGTCCTCAAACTATATTTGCACCTACCGGGATTCAAGTTTTGCTTTTGGGATTATAGCAAATAGGTTTGTAGGATTAATCAAGCATTTTCTCAAGTTCAAACAAAGCAAAATAAGAAATTGAGATAAAAACAAGAACACTAAAAATAGGAATGATGAAATGGATATTTTGGATATCAATCTTTGATGTAAGAATGTTTTTAATTGATTTGGAATGAAGTAAAATCACCTATTTATAGATATTTAAGCAACAACCACGAATTGGTGCCAACTCTCCATGAAAAGATGGATTAAATCTTCAAAAAGTGCCAAAATCATATTTGAATCAACCAAATTAACAGTCAAAAAACTGCACAATGCGACCGCGCGGTTCAAATCCATGTTGTCGCATGGTTATACCATTTAATGAAATTTAATCTGACATCAAAATTGACGTGTGATCGCATGGTATTTGAACCGTGCTGTCGCATGGTTTTTCGGAATTGGCCACCTTTATTTTTTATTTCCATTTCTTTTCAATTTCATTCCTTCTTTTTATCAATAATTATTTTGAACTATATATATATAAATACACACACACATATATATCTAACAATCCCCCACTGTCCAAAATGTATTTTTATAAGATTTTCAATACTTATGCATAAGGATTAGATATCTTTCGATTTGAATCTATCCATAGTGTAATCAATCACAAGGTATCATTGAAATCCTAGGTAGTATAAAAGCTTTGAACCTATTATTCCTTTGTAATGAAACCAGTGAGATCACACATTTGTATCATTGTGTTCTATGTTTATCATTACATGCTTAGCACTTTTATGGCCTTATACTCATCCAATTCATGAACTTTTAATAGAGAAACTTCAAACTCTCTATCGAGATGGCACCATTCCAGTATCTTTGTCATATTTAAAGATACTTGATCCTATTGATCCAAACTTTATTAAAAGTTTAAAACCTATCCCTCATTTTCTATGACAACCAACACTTATCTTGTAAGTATTGAATACCATCCACTTATTGAATGACTTGTTTTTACCCCTTGAACCTAAAATGTACTTTTTAATAAGTTTAGGTAGGGTTCCCATCATTGGTGGATCTTTAAGTAAGAAGTCTTAACCTCATCCTACTCGATGTGGTCCTTTTTAATTCCTTAGTGAGTGGTTTTCTTAGTGGATTCGCTAAATTATCACTTGATTTTACGTAAGTGATTGAAATTGTTCCATCTTTGATCAATTTCCTTACATAGTCGTGTCTTAGACTCATATGTCTAAACTTTCCATTGTATACTTCATTGTATGCTCTAGCTAAAGTGGCTTGACTATCACATGGTATAGGAATAGAATTTAAATTCTTATCTCCTATTGGAATTTCATACAAGAGATCCCTTAGCCACTCAGCTTCTTTTCCGACTTCTACCAATGCTACAAATTCGGATTCCATTGTTGAGTGTGTTATACATGTTTGTTTATTGGATCTCCATGAGAATTCTGTTCCTCCAATAGTAAACACCCAACCTGAGGTGGATTTATTCTCACCTGTACAAGATATCCAACTTGCATCGATAAATCCTTCTAAGATTGCTGAAAATCGGGAATAATGGAGACATATATCTTTGGTTTTCTTTAAATAACCAAGAACTCGTCCAATTGCCTTCCAATGTTCCTTACTTGGGTTACTAGTAAACCTACTAAATTTACTAACCGCAAATCCTATATCCGGTCTAGTGCATTGGACCGCATACATTAGAGATCCAATAGCACTTGCATATTCAAGTTATGCTATTGCTCTTCCATCATTTTTTACAAGTTTAATACTTGGATCAAATGGGGTGGTTGCTTCTTTAATGTTTAAATGTTTGAACTTATCGATCACAAACACCTACCAATTTAAAAGCCAGATCGCAAGATCGAAGCAGCGACAGTGCTTCCGGCTTCTCATCACGCGATGTAGCAACAGCGCCGCCGTTGCTTGTGCGCGATGCAGCAGCGCTGCCCTTGATATCGTCGCTGCCGACGAGGTCATGTGACGATGGTGGGGACTTCGACGTGGCTGTGGTGTCGTCGCGAAGGGGATGAGCGGATTGGTGGTCTGATGATGGAGAAAATGTTAATATGTAGAAAGAGAGGAATGATTAGGTTAGGGTTTGAAGTGGTATGAAATAAAGATTGGATTGGGTAATTAATTTAATTCTAGGATATTATTATTTAAATTTTTTAATTATTTAAAATCTTAATTAAAACCTGAATTTTGTAATAATACAACTTTGATCTTAATTTTGAATTTGAATCTTATAATGTAGGGGTAGGTGTAATTTCCACTTTTCTAAAGGGGAGATGACCAACATTTTAGTAGGTTGAGCAAAAGCCCACACAAGCATGTCGCCGTTCGATGGGCTCGGCACAGGCCACAGGTCTGGGCTTGGCCAAGTTGGTATTAATATTTTTGGAAAAAAAAATATTTATTATTTTTATTAAATTAAATAACATATTTAATTATATTATTTAATTCCTAAGTACGACACGTGGCGTCGCATTCTAGAAGTGTGAAGGTCCTGACCGACTGAACTATTTTTTGTTAGCTTAGAATAGGTTGTGCTTGTTCAGGACACGACTTTTTAGTTGTTGTGTCTTTTGAATACAACATTTCAACTTTTATAAATCGACCCCCCAAATTCGAATTTTATTTCATTCAAAAATCAATTCAGATTCTCTTCGCAAATAATATTAATTTGCCTCCTGCATTAATCCACATATCCATTTCGGTCCTAAATATTATTTTCTTGCATTCTTCATTCCTATTCCGGTGTAGAGAGATCAAAACATTAGTAAGTTCATTTGGACTTATAATTTGGAGTGCTACTATTATATGTCAATGTTATTGTATCTTGGGAAACGAGTATCAGAAGACCGTCAGTACCAGTACGGAGCATTATCGTCTTAAGGAGAAAGAGTCAAAATCTTGTCTCGGCCATATTTTATTTTGCTCATTTTGTTCGTTCTATAAGTTGAAACTTTGTCCAGATTTTTACTTACATATAATGTTCATTTTTTATATAAATTTTATTACTACTTTTACCAATAATCTTAAGAAGATAATTTTCTATTATTTACATGCTAATTTATATTCTGAATGTTGTTAGATAATGACTAGTAATTCTACATTTTTCGTACCTCTTAACAATTCTCACGAGGAGAAAATTAGAGAAACTCACGAGAGCGGGTTTCAAGAGATGGCAACAGAAGATGTTATATCTTAAAACTCTGGATTTGGCAAAATTCTTGAGTGAAGACGCTGTAGTTGCTGACGAGGAAGAAAAATTCTGAAGTACGAGCAACATTCAATGTATAAAGTCACAGTCATTGGCAGAGCCAAGTGGGGGTCGGTAGGGTCCAAGGCTCCCACTTAACTTTTGAAATTTTCTTTTTTTTTTATAATTTATAAATTAAATTCAGTATTAAACCGAAAATCTCTCACCCAATTGTGTCATGTAGATCCATCATAATTCCTAAGAATCTAAACAAAAACCAACCCAAAGTCCAAATACATTTAACCCAAATCCAAGCCCATTTATATTTTAACCTTCACCTAAAATGTTTGGCTGAAGTCCGTGTCCTTCAAAATCAAAAACCCACTTGGCTCCGCCTTTGATCTCTGGTGACTAAGAATAAAAAATGGCGAAAATATAGATATATCAAAGACAACGACTCAACACGATCTGTTGGTTCTTTTATTCCTTACTTTGTAATTAAGTACCACATTAAAAGACGTTAAATATTAATTGATTTTTGTTTTTGTTTTTGTTTTGGAATTGGGATTTAGGAACTTAAATTGTTTGGGTATATTTTGTTTTATTTTTATTATAAAAGTGATATTCCTTGATCAAAGCACCAGAATAAAGTTTCAAACGTTTAGCTTTTCTTTCTCTTAGCTGTGATTTGAAATGAATTGATTAAGACAATGGAAATTAAGCAAAAATCTACAATTCTTGCTTTCTTTTCTAATGTGACTATTAGGGTTTTTGAATTGGATCATTTACTGTGAGCTTATGAACGATTTCGAGCACTGCAATTTTATAGAAATGTTGTGGAATTGATAATTTAAGACATGTATTCTGTAAATTTTTAGTTTTTATGTTTAAAATAATTTTTGAAATGTTTGACGTGTAATAAGTGATGGCTGATAGCTCGATTGTCTATAGTGAAAAAAAATGTTTGATAAAGTTGAAAATGAAGTTATTGTACGACGCTTTCAAAGTATGAAACCTCGTAAAGGACAATTATAAAACTTCTTGACAGATGAATATTATTATATATTTCTTTTGTTTCAAATTTTTTTCTAGTTAATTTGTGCCCCCACTGAAATTAGTTCTTTGCTCCGCCATTGGTCATAGTGACTTCCTTTGCAGAAATCACATCATCAATGTATTGACAACATAATGTATACAGTTCAGTCAAGACAGCTAAATTACTTCGGGTGTCTTCGAAAAGGAAGTACAAAAAGGAAGATGCTAGGTTGAAGAAATTCGTGGTTGACAAATTTCTAGACTTCAAGACGACAGATTCTAAAAATGTAATGAATCCAGTCCAAGAGTTACAAATTATCCTGCACAAGATACATGAAGAAGGAATGAAGCTCTACGAATCATTTCAAGTTGCAACTATTATCGAGAAATTACCACCTAAGTGGAAAGATTCCAAGAACTACTAAAACACAAATACAAGGAAATTGAACCTAAAGATATGATATGTAAGATTGAGGATTTAGAGATAATTAAAACTCAAAAAAAAAAAAAAAATAATAATAATAATAATAATAATAATAATAATAATAAATAAAAAATCTGGGAAGCTGGAAATGGAGGCTAAATTCATTCAAATTTTATCTTTGCAAATAATATTCCTTTCCCTCTTACACTATTCCAAAATATCTATTTCAGTCTTGAATATACATTTCTTTTTTCTTTTTTTTTTTCATTTCTTTTCCGGTGTAGAGAGATCAAAACATTAGTAATTTGGAGGGTTACTATTACGCATCGAAGTCGCTGTATCTTGGAAGACGATTTCCGGAAGATCGCCAGCACAAGTGTAGGACATTATCCTCTTGAGGAGAAAGAGTCGAACTCTTTCGCCAGTCATATTTCATTATTTCAGTCAAAACCATGTCCAGATTTTCACTTACATATAATATTCTTTTTGAATATAAATTATTACAATTAAGTTTTATTACTACTTTTAACGACATTTTAGTATTAAGATTTTTGTTTTAACCAAATATTTTTTTTATTACATTCTTCCTGAATTTTTTCATGCTATCTATATCGACATTGTGCTAACAAATTGGAAGCAAACTCTTAAATGGGGGTGCTTACTATTTTAGCGACGACATCAAAAAATTTACTATTGAAAATTGTGGATATGTGATAGATATTCGATTTCTGCTTTCTTCTATTATTAATATAAATTATTTTATTTTTATCATTTTCTCAATATTTCTTTTAGTGCCATAACCCATCTCCTTAGTATTACCTTCTTCTTCTTCTTCTTCTTCTTCTTCTTCTTCAAAATAAGTATCATTTAGTTCTATTTTTAATTCTTCAAACACTTGTAGGATCTTTTTATGAATTATGCTATTCTACCACCTAATTTTTGCCACATCTGGTGTCACACCCTCACATGAGTCTATGTTAAACCACACTCATAATGAGTGGCCTCACCTCCATACAGTTGTGGCTTCCTAACTAAATAGGTTTGCAGGTCGGGTATGGAGGTAAATTTAAAAATTCGACATGAGTATAAGTTAGGTGTGAGTTTTTCTACAAGACACATACTCAACCCACATATCCATTTGTTGCATTAACCAAAATAATTAATCATTAAAATGCATAAACACACGTCACAATTCACAAACCTTACTTCTCTTATTCTCCTAAACATGGCCACATTCCATTTCCAAACATTTTTGCATTCTCTTTTTCTCAAGTTTTTCACTTGTTTATTTCAAGATCTTCACTTATTTCAGCTCATTAGTTGTTAGTTTGATTTCTTTAAATATGCTAATTAGTTATTGATTTCTTAGAAATATGTTATTCTTTCTCGTTAATTTTTTTATTTTATTTAAATATGCTAATTACTTCTCATCAGTTTGCAATGTTTACCTTCAATTCTCCTTATTGAAAAAAAAAAAAAAACAAAATGTTTCAAAAAAAAAAAAAAGGAATAAATTAAATGAGTTTTTAAATGGGTATGGAATCATATACTCTTCTGGCCCACTTCAGTGATGCAGGTATATGAGTTGTGTATTGATGGTAAAAATCTCTAGTAGTTAGGGTATGATTTGTCGAAATCGACCCATACCCGAATTATTGTCATCCATAACTAGGTGGCAGAATAGCATTACTCTCTTTTTATATGCGCTGACTAAATTATAGTCCAAAATACTTGTTTTGATTTAATATATTTTTCAAAAATAAAATGCAGAAAACACAAAGTATAAATTCTTTTTTGTATCATACAACGTTTAAAAATGTGTATAAAACTAGAAGATTTTTCCTCAATTCCTTGATTCTAGCATTCAACATTACTTAAACAGCTTCGATGACCCTAATAAGCCTAGTTCCACCATTGTCATATGGGAAAGAATTTAGTCTACCACCATCGACTACACTTCTAATAGACCATGTCATCCTCCTAGACAATTGTAATATAAGATTTAGCTTACATGCATGCGTAAGTGCCCTTTAAAAATGTTGGATATTGGTTAAATAAATCGAGAATTGAAAATCGATTAAACTGACTTCGTGTCGACTTCGGCTAAATACTCAAAAGCTCGGCTCAATCCATTTAGGAAAAATTGTTTGTCACTTCCCTGCTTCGGGGCGAAAAATCGGGTCAAAATATTTGACCGTGCGACCGCATGGTTGGGAAACCATGCGATCACACGTCAAATTCAATTCCGATTTTTGAGTAAAATCGTGCAACCGCACGGACTATAACCGTGCGGCCGCACAGTTGTTCGGTGAATAGACACCTTTTCATAAAGGTGCATGGTTTGGAAAGGATGCATGATTTGGCTTCAACCATTTCAGTTCACAACCTTTCATGGTCTATAAATAGGACCCTTTGGGTGTCCTATTCCTCACAATTTTGATATGCAAAACATATATTATCCTCACTTCTCTCCAAAAACAAAATCATTGCATTTGTTTTGATTTTCCTTCATTTCATCATTGGAGTGCATAAGCCAAAATTTGGTTCGTTGTACTTGTATTTTGGAGTGCTACAAACACAAGTGTATTCGTTGTATTTTGAGAGTCGATTGCCGGAATCCGTAGGCACCGTTGTGGGGCAAATTCGACTTAAGGACAAAGAGTCCAACTCTTAGCTCGGCTTTGTCCCTACTTTTCTTCTTCTTCTTGTTTGTATTTTCCTTACCGTTACTCTGTCCAATTTTCGGCACGAATTTACAAACTATCTTTCTACTTGTTTTGACGTCACTATTCACAAAATCTTCCAACAAAAAACATAGAATCCAACATTTTGTTTATCTAAACAATGACACAACACCATGTAAGAAATATCAACATCACAATTTTAAATACTCACATTTTTTAACATAAAAGTATGAGCTACATGATAAAATGCTAAGTTGTCAACTGCAAACGCACAGAAAAAAAAAATCTCAAATGAAAACAGTGCAGCTAAGGCAATCAAATAAATGGATGACAAGACAAACCTTGATCTGGAACTTCTAGGTATTAGGCATTCGAAACTTGTCAAACATAAAGGTGATGCCATTTTGGTAGTAATTACCATGGAGAAACTTGAAAGCCAAAAATCAGAATTAATTTGAACCGTTAGCCCTCAGTATTTGACCACACCAAGCCTTTTGTTGGGAAAGTGGACAACAAACGGAATTGTCAACACAAGTAGTAAACGTCAAATATTTTCCTCAAACTCCGTGTGATTAAAATAGGAAATCAACAACTCAATCCAAGCCAAGTCAAACCACAAACAATAGAATATCGAAATTATAAAAACCAATGCGATAACACCAATCATTATTTAACGTTGTAAAATCCTCCAATGAGAAGGGAAAATCGATGGGATAAACCGACAATTCCACTATTACCAAATAATAGAAATACAATATTTTCTTTCCTAAATTTTTGCCCTAAATTTAGAGGTAACCAATACACACCTTCAAGAATCAATCTTGATACCAAAAAATATACATCATCTAATACAATAGATGGAACCCCAACAACAACAATAATGGAGAATAAATAGCACCTAAACCATTCTAAAATAAAACTTAAAGAACCCCAACATTGGAGAAAAGAACACATAATAATCAACACTTTCTTCTCCAAATACAACAAGATAAATGGTACCTATTACTCCATGATTTTTGGCATTACTGTTTGTAAAAGAAATGGTCAGAAAGCTTCATTTCCTCTTAGCCTGTGCGTAATAGCCTCTGTCTGCGTAAAAGAAGACCCTGCGTAAAAGAAGACCCAGCCTATGCGTCAAAATGTATATACCCAGCAAAGTGAAGTCTCTACCTTTTCTAATTAATTAGGTCAAGTGGACAAGCTTTAATTAATTACAACATTGGTCCACCAAGTATCATTTCCTATTTAAAATGGGCTGGAACAAAATAAGCCCTTGTTTGAGCCCCATTATTTCAATTTATAATTTGGGGTTTGGAAATATAATGGTTAAAAAGTAATTTGAAAAGTAAAAAATTATGGGCTCGACTTTTTTGAATGGTTGAGATTGATTACTGTAGAAAAAAAGTGATAAATTTTATGAGAAATAATGGAGCTCAAACAAGGGCTAAGGCCCTATTAATTAGTAGGCCCAACAATCTCTCCCTCCAGCCCATGAGGAGGTACACCTAAAGACTCCAATCACTTGAAATTCATTCCGGCCTGTTTGGCTACCATTTTTGAAAGCCAGTTTTTTAAAACACTCAATCACAACCATTTATTTTAGTAAAACCCGCAATATTTTACTTTTCAAATATTTTTTAACCTCACATTCTCCCAAAAATATTATTCAAACCCACATTATTTCCCAAATAATTGAGGCCAAATAGGGGCTTAGTTCATTCATTGAAACTTAATTTAAATTTATTTTAATTCTTAATTCAAAAAATATTAGTTTATCCACGATGATCAAATCGAAATTGATTATTTAATTAATATTAATTTAACGTCGTTACTTTTTTTTTTTTAGTTTTAGAATATTCTCCTATCAAATTTCATTTCCCGTGATAACTTTATTGAACAATTCAAATAATATGTTTATGTGTTTAATGAATTTTTTCAATTTTTAATTAAAAAATTATGTCTAAGTTACCTATAAAAATATACTTTTTTTTCAAATTTGAGTGAAACTTTTTATTTTTAAACACACTTAAGTTCTTATCAAATTCATTAATTAATTTATATAAACATAATTTTTATTTAAAATTATTTTCTAGTTAAGAATATAAATAAATAATTTCAAATTGTGATTTGATAAAATGTATGGTTAAAATTATTTGTTGACTTTAATTTGGATTAAAATCTTATTTTAATTTCTCCAAATATGAGCATAATATTAAAAAAAATTCATTATAAAAATATGCGCACAAATTAATTTAGTTTATCTATGCACAATTTTTTTTTCACATTTTTTGTGACTTATCATAAATATTTTATAAGGAAATTATTGATCTGCCTAATATTTTATGTTACTTCTTAATATATCACACGTGATTTATTTATTAAGCCGACATTTTAAATAATTATCTAATATATATTTTGAAGAATTGGACGGAAATTTTCAATAAAATATTAGTACACTAAGATTTGAAGTTAATTTACCATTCACAGTTTTTCTCTAACAATATCAATATCTTCAACTATTTAAAAAAAAAAACAATATTAGTACTTAAAAAATGTTACTTTAACATTCATCATATACATAAGACGTGCAAAGTACGTGTTTGCTACTAGTATCATATATATGTGTGAGGTAAAATGAGAAACTAAAAGTTTTTCCCTCATCCACACTTTTATAATATATATATTATCAATATTCTATATATCTATATCTATATATAATTTATAAAAGTAGCTGAGTCAACATGGGTCAACTATACAGTTTCCGGCCAAAATTGAGGTACTCTACATATATTGAATTTTTTTCCTTTTTTTTTTTTTCATTTTGATGGGCATTTTCCAAAGCTTTTTTTATTGGTCTGCTGTAGTTACTGTTTTCACACTAATCTTCTAATCCTGCCCAATAATCTGCCTCAAGATCCGATTTTCTTTAATTTTTTTCTTGCTATTATTTTCACAATCTGTTTGTTCCTATCATAATTATTTTTTTTATAATTAAATCTGTTTGTTTCTATCATAATTAAATAATAATTATTGATTTTCGTTTTTTCTAATGGTTTTAACATTTTCGGAATTTAACTCTAAACCCCATTTAAAGTTTACCCATTTATATAAACATATAGTACTAACAGTTTCACAACAATAGTGTTCAAACTATTGTTTTAATTTACGTGAGTTTAGTATTTTAATTAAAAAGTATTTTATGTATGAAAATATGATATGAGAACTTCATTTATGCCTTCCTGTGCTATTATTATATAGATTTTATGTATAATAATATAAGTAATTATGATAAATGTTCTATAAGTTTCACTATTTGTATTTTGGAACTTCATTTATATATGTTCTTATAATTATGGTTAGAGTTGATATAACTCTAATCCTATTTCTAAGTGAAATTATACAATTCATATAAGCAGTATAAAAAAAAAAAAAAAATCCAAAGAATTACTAGTTTCAATTACAACATGTGATTTTTTCCTTAAATATTAAACTTAGTTATTTGGGCACAAAACATTTTAATGGGTAGTTTTATATACAAAAAATCGAGTTTTGAAGGGTGGATTAGCTATCTTGGTTTGATGTGATTGCCTCTCTATTTTGTGTTGACGTTCCACTTGATCATCGCACGGCTTTGGATAATACATTTACAAGAATGATAGGCTGTTAATTTTTAAGCAATTTAAAAAAAATAAATCCATATAAATACTATTTTCAATTGTTCGTGCAAATTTTTATCAAATATTATACTTAGTTATGTGGTCAACAAAATATTTGAATTGAACTAGTAGGTTTATGTACGAAACATATCTAATTTTTGAGGAATAGATTATCTTTTCTTGTGTGATATGCTTGCATCTCCGTTCCGTGTCGACGTTCCGTTTGGTCATCGCACGATTTTGGTAAATAGAGTTACAAGAAGCTCTTTTTCTAATCTTTGAAAGTTGAATGATCTTTACATTCGCACTAAGTTAAATTAAATAAATACAATTTAAAACCATATTAATATTATAGACCAAATGAATAGGAGAATCCTAAATTATTTTAATAAAAAATAAAAGGGACTGCTCTTTTCTTCAAGATAAGACCAGCTAAGTTTTGAGTCGAAGAATATAGATCTGGGTTTCTGACAAAAATAAAAAAAATAAAAAAATAGAACAATAAAAATGTAGAAAAAACTTCGAAAACAATATGGAAATGCAAAAATAATTTAGGACTAAGAATACTATATCTTATCTTTTTGACGAGTTCAATGATGCATCTTTGCTCCACAAAGATTTCTAGTAATTTTTTAGGTTAATCAAATTTAATCATTCAAGATTTTTGGTGCGATGGTAAAACTTATTAATATTACAGGCCAATAAGAGTTAAGGATAATTACTCTTGTATGCGTGACTTCTTCTTAGAAGGTTAGTGTTTACATATGGACAACTTTATGTTGCGATTTATAAGGTGTCAAATTCTTTCGGATTAAAGATGTTGATTTGTGATAAGAATGAAAGACCAACAAATTCAGCAAACAATGTAGTGTACAAAGAAGCATTCCAAATTTTATAATAATATGAAACCGATAAATGATGATCTTATCTATTATTTGCGAATGTTATTTGTTTTGTCTGAGGATTGATTTAATTTCATATATGATATCTTTATCCAGACATTTCTTCTGTGCATCGTACGGGGTAAATGCTAATTATTATTATTACACATATAATAATAGGATAATCGTCATCATTTTTCGCACATAGTTTTCGGCCCATTTTCACCTGCCTTTTTAGGAATTTTTTTATTTTTATCAATTTATTTATTTTGAACTCGAAAAATATGCAATATGAGTGTCAAATCCAAGATCTCAACAAAAAGTTTAATAAAAGTTAACAAATAAGAGCAAACTCTAAACATATCATTCGTAAAATCGTCTTAAATACTAAATGTAAAAGTTTTACTTATATTTTTACTTTTTCCAACATTCAATTTTTTAATTTATCTCATTTGAATCTTTTTCTTATCAAATTGATAAAAATAATAGATATTCGATCTTTTTAAATAAAATCAATTAAATCATTTAATTTTCTGCAACTTAAGTTCCGATAAACTCATTGATTCAATTTGTAAAATAGAAGGTATTAGCAAAATCATTCTATTTAAAAATAAAATGTAATCAACACGTTTATTTAATATGCACAAAATAGTATGTGCAACTGTGAAAAATAAGTTTTAAAGAATGTGTGAATGAAAATGAACATTGAAAAAAATTATATTTGAAGAATCATATCTATACAAATAAGTGATAAAATCTTATATCTTGTGGATTAAACCCCCATTTATAAATTGAGATGTATGAACGATTTTTTGTATATAAAGTTTATTATATTTGTATATAATGTTATTTGTAATATTTATTCAATAAAATTTAATTAAAATTTGTATTTCATATTATTTATTTGTTACATTCATTTAAATATATGACCGCGAATAAATTTATTAAGTGTAAATTTAACAAATTGCATCATTTAATTTAAGTTTTAGCAATTTTTATTTTTTAAAATGTTAGGTAAATTTTGGTCATAATATATTTGTTTTTTTACATGTAATGAAATAAAATATTTGTTTAATATATTTAATTATCAGTTATTGCATTAAGATAGTTAGTATAAATTCTTATAGCACCGTACAATGAGTCGACAAATAAATTCTGTAAATGTCTGCTAACCTCTTTATTTCATTTTATGATTTGAAAATTTAAACATTTCAACTTTTAAAAATCAAATAATTGTAAGCTCGACTTCAGTCATAAAATCAAAATTGTAAAGTACAAAATAAGTCACAAGTCGGAATTTTATATTTTACTTTTCAGGGTATTTTTCACTATATATGATGAATGCACAATTTATGTCGAGTATTGTATTTAATTTTACAACTTATATTCAATATAAATAATTATCAATTATATTTTTCGTGAATCGTACGGGTGCATTTATTAGTTTAATATAAATATAAATATAATATAGTGGCGATGATATAAAAGTGTGGGGATAAGAGTAAGAAACTAAAAGTTTGTCTCTCATTCACATTTTTAATAGAGTGGTGATACTGATATTGATGATACAGATAGTAAAAGAAGAAGGCAATTCGAGTTATTATTGTAATTTAGATTGTATTCGGTGGTATTGTAATAATTATAAATTGGTTTATTTATATTTTAAATAAAATATATAATTAAAATGTTGAAAGGGAAAATATAACTATAACTAGTTAAGAGCTCGTTTGGTAACGTGAAAAGTTTTGATTTTTGTAATTTTTTTTTTTAATGGATGTGTGTTTTAAAAATATTTGAAAAATCAAAAATGGTGGACTTGACTAAAAATATATGGTAGAGATTGAGTGTGTATTTGGTATTGTTTAAAAAGAGTTTTTTTTTTTTTTTTTTTGAAACGAATAGTGATTTTTAGAAGAATAGATGGTTGAGATTTGGTTGAAAAGTAAAAGAATTGAAGCTTGACTTTTGATTAATGATTGAGATTAAATACGATAGAAAAATGAGATAAATTTAATATGAACCACACAAAGATTGAATTTAAAAAATTATGATAAAAATTTTACCATTTTCAAAGAAGTTCGAAATGTGATTTGACAAACACAGTAGCCCCCAAATGGACTATTTATAAACTTAACCAAACGCTTTCTCCATATCCACCTAAAACCCTAGTCACTTCGCCAGCACAAAACCCCAACTTCGTCTGCCGACAGCCACCCACTCTATCACCAAAAACTGAGAGAGATGGGAAGCGATAGCGAGACAGAGAAAAGTGCTCACAAAGAGAGAGAGAAGAAGAAGTTACTGGCTCTTGCCCCCATCGCGAAACCCCTTGCCGGCAAGAAACTTTGCAAACGAACCCTCAAACTTGTCCGCCGAGGTTATTTATAACTTAATCTGTGTGTACATCTCTAGGTAGGTTGTTCTGTTTAATCTAACTTGTACAATGGGTTTTCGGATTTCAGCTGCCGAGCATAAGTGCTTGAAGAGAGGTGTTAAGGAGGTGGTTAAAAGTATTCGCCGAGGAAATAAAGGGTATGTCGATTTTCACATGGGTAATTATATTTTTCTTGGATAAATGTGAATCTTTTTTGTTTTTCCTGTTTTTCTGTTAATAATTTACATATAAATATCAGACATTGGTTTTAATAAATTGTTGATTGGGTGCTAGTTTAGTTGTAGACTAATTGTAGTTCTTCTTGAAAAACTTATTTAAGTTCAGATTATATTTGTTTAAGCTGAGTTTGGAGAACGAAGAAAATTCAATTTCAAATTCTTTTGCATATATGATCACTAAATTGAAATATATATATCTTTTATAGCCTGAAATAAAGCCTTGTGCTTTGATCAAAAATGAAATTGTTTACTGAAGTTTGAACAGTAAGTTGTGTAATTCAAATCTGGGACGTAGCCAAGTTCATAATTTGGGCTCTAGTTACAGTTCTTTTTTCCATTTTGCTTGTGTGTGTGTGTGTGTGTGTGTGTGTGTGTGTGTATGTATGTATGTATGGGAGTGGGAGAGGGAGAGGGAAAGGAAAAGATATGATTATGCTTGTTTGGATGATTTAATTTAGTTTGGTCCTAGCTATTCATTCAACCGATGTCCGGTTTAGCTTATATTGAACACTTTGCTTTAATTTAACTGAATCTGGATTTGATGCATTTGTATTCTTAATGATGATGGCAGATTATGCGTCATAGCCGGGAACATATCACCGATAGATGTCATCACTCATGTTCCAATCTTGTGTGAAGAAGCTGACATTCCATATATCTATGTTCCCTCGAAAGAAGTAAGGGTGTTTTCTTCATTCCCTTGCATCATATTTTGTCTATTGTTCATTTGTTCTCTACTTTGGTGAAACCAACAAAAAATGATTTAAGAAAAGTAAATAGAAATGGTGTATCTTGAAAAAAATGCGGTTGTGCATATGAAGAATGCTACTGCTTACCAGTAGGAAACATTAGTTAAGCCTCGCTATATTTTGGCTGCTTTTCAAAACTACTGAAATGTTATAAGCACAGATATAGGAATTTGAGCTTGCTTCAGTTGCTAATGTCTAGTGTTTGTAACTCTATGTATTAATATATTTACACGAGACTTTTGCAAATACTACATCAGATGTACATATAATTCCCTCTCTTTTGTATTGGGCTGTGAAGTTTATTATCTCCTAGGTTTGAACACTGCTTGTGCGGTAGTCATTTTAATTTGTGTCTTTGAAACATGTAGAACTCTTGCATATGCATTTGGTAATGAAGACGGAAGTAATGTGCAAGTGTAGTCCCATTCCGAACAAAAATAAATAAATTCATATGCGTCAAAGTTGAAAATAAGTTTACTTATTTTTTATTTTGATAGTTCGAATTAAGATACTTTTTTCAAGTTATTCAATGGTGTTTACACAACAGTTGTCTTAAAATTAACTTTTTACTTTTTAAAGCCTGCCCATACATGCTCTAAGTTATCCATGTTCCAACTAGAGATGGAAAAGTTGGATTGCTTATAATGTGACAACCTGCCCGTTTCAGGATCTTGCTAATGCTGGAGCCACCAAGAGACCAACTTGCTGTGTTCTGGTGCTAACCAAGCCAACCAAGGGGGAAATTGCCCAGGAGGAACAAGAAAAATTGAAGGGCGATTACAATCTGGTCGCAACAGAAGTATCTGAAATAGCTAATTCTATGTTCTAATGAGCTATATTTCATAATGAAATTCGTACGCATTATTTCAGTTTATTTCATAAAAACCTTGGGTCTGTGAAGTTGCTATAAAACAGAATGTGGGAAATTTTCCATCTCTCTCTCTCTCAATATTATGGTGGAAACATAGTAGGAGTTTGTTGGTGACTTTTTATTTATTTATTTTAATCGGGTAAATAAATTCTTAGACCAAAATACTTTACAAATAAAACGGCATATAAAAACATCAAAACCAGCAGCCAACTTAGCTAATCTAATACAACTACTAGAGCTGTCCCTGCGCGAACAAAAGTAAAAGACAATTTACAAGATACAAAATGAAAGTCACGAAGGCAAATGTTCGACCAATACGTACAAAGTGCTAATGAGTAATTATCCAAAGCAAAGTCACCAATGAGTAATTTTAGAGAGTTATTTTTTAGGGGATATTTTTAAGTGATATTATAAAATGTCACACATTCGAGTCATGAAAATAATTATTCCATCACTTATTTTTTCACTATTCAATAAATGTGCGTGATATCACAATGTCACTTAAAAATGTCTTAAAAAAATATCCCTAAAATTATTGTGAACCAAAACATCAGGATACAAAGTGTGTACTTGTGTTTTGGTTCGCCTGATGATGCTATCCTCGGGAGCTGGTAGGCAATCAAACACCTTACGGGGTTCCTCGAGCACACAAGCCCAATTCTTTTGGCCTTCCTTCACCAAGTAGTACCTCTTCTTGATCCATTTCATTGCGCTGCTCAAATTACTCAGATCTTGAGATTCCAAGCCAGAACTTGATTCCATTCCAGACCTTGGCTGTGAAGTTGCAGCCAAGAAATAGATGCTCGGCAGATTCTGTTGAGGCTCCACAGAATGCATAGGCATGATCAATGTCCAGAAAGTGCAGTTTATCCTTGGAAGTTTCTATTTGACTGCAAAACAAAGAATAAAGGAGTGTTTGGGAGTAATTCTCCAAACATGCTTTGCCCAAATTTTCTTAGTGTCACTCGGCCTGAGTTATTCATAAGCGAGGACTGTGCTGAATTTGTCCCAATCCTCCATGAAGAGGGTTTTTAAGTGACTTCCAAATAAGACCCTTCCTGTTATATAAAACCTCTCTAATACCCAAATTCTTTTGATCAAGGTGAGTCACCTTTCCCAAAAAGACTCCCACACAAATTGTTGTTAACCAAACTGAGGTGGAAAAGACAGAGGTATTCATGTATTAGTCTTTGATGTTTAAATCAAGTAGAACTGGAATAACAATCAACGGTAGAGCAGCGATGGAGTAAAGATCAACGGTGGAAGAGTCCACATGAATATCATGGAGTGAAAATTCACAATATAGATTGATGAGCCGAAAAAGGAAATCAGATAGGATGGAAAGGACCCTAATTAGGGAAATCGAATAGGATGGAAAGGTCCCTAATTAGGGAAATCGAATAGGATGGAAAGGTCCCTAACTATTGTTTGAGACATGCAAACCTGTCAAATCCATCAAGTTTATGTCTACAAATCATTTTAATTATTTAACAAGTGTATAAGTGATCATACGAAAAGTGTTTGTCAGAGTTGTCCTATCAAATCTAGTGTCAGAAAAATGTAATAATTATGTCTCCACCTCTCATCTGCCTATAAATAAAGGAGTTAAATGCTCATTTAAGGGGGGGGGGGGGGGGGGGGGGGAATTAATGAGAAAACTCTCTCAACTTATACATATATATCTAACCAACTTTCAAAGCTGAACTTCAGATCGAGTACGAACTAAAAAATCCACCTACATTCGACAATTTTAGTTCGTTGGCGATCTAAATCTCATTCCATCTGTATTAATTTTACCCACAATTCAGCTCATTAGTTCTAGTAAATATCCACCCGGATACTTTAATTTCAAACAGAATTAATGAGAAAACTCTCTCAACTTATACATATATATCTAACCAACTTTCAAAGCTGAACTTCAGATCGAGTACGAACTAAAAAATCCACCTACATTCGACAATTTTAGTTTGTTGGCGATCTAAATCTCATTCCATCTGTATTAATTTTACCCAAAATTCAGCTCATTAAATATCCACCCGAATACTTTAATTTCAAACAGAAGGTGAATTGTTCAATTCCAAATCTACAAAATTGTTTAAGTTCCCCTCATCTTTAACAAGGTGAGTACTTGATAATATGTTTCAAATCTACAAAACTAGTCAAGTTTGTCTCATATTGAACGTGGTGACTAATAAATTATATATTTTAAATTTATGAAGTTAATTCGCAACGAACTACGTAACCTCTTCGTGTTTTGTATTTGATTTAGTTCGTGTTGTGATAATTATCTTATCGTTATGGTTGATTTGTCCAAATCATTTACATATCTGAATATATAAAGGAAATGGAAGTCTCCATATCAAAAACAAAAAGTACTTGATATTAGGATCTGAAATTACATTGACACGAATGATCAAGAAAATACAAAAGAAAAGGAGAGCTGAATTGAGTCACATCGGCATTGGAAGTAATCTGGGTTTGGTCCTTAGCTTGATCACCGACGGATGGATATTCATTGTTTCCCTGGGCTGCATCACTGGCAGAAATGAAACTTTGATATTTGTTATACAACTCATCAAGTTTCTAAAAAATGAGATTCCCACTTTTGGACATTTTATCTCCAGTCGTCCACAATCTCCTTGTACGTCAAATAATACGTTTCATCCGTGATCATATACGGAAGACTCCTTGAATTTTACACCGCCGCTACGTAAGATGGATTGGTTGTCGCCTCAGCTTCGACTTTTCTCTTTTCAGTTCTAGCTCCCTCTCCCTCATCCTTTCCAGATCTTCCTCCAATTGTTTTCAGATGCATCATTTCAGCCTCGATAATGACTTGGCCTTTTCAAGCTGCTTTTTTCAATCGACACATCTTTGGTTAAACCACTCATTTTTGCATTCGTGCAGGAATAGTAATTAATAGGAAACTTGCTACTTGAACAACCCATTTGAACAACCCTCTCGCATGGGTGCGGGGCCACACATACATGTGTGTGTGGGCCCAACACTCCATGTGAGATGGTTTTTCAAATGGCTGTTCAAATAAATTGTTCAAATAGAAATGGGAACAGTACCTGGAGGTAGCTTTCTCATTGGGCCTTTACCCCTGTGGAGGAGGTAGCTTTCTCATTGGGCCTTTACCCCTGTGGTTGTCCTCGTAGATATCGATTTGGCTAGAGATTTTTACCTCTCTTGGACGGATTACATCTTTCTTTTTCTTTTACAAGCTGAAGTGAGACTGATGATGTAGATTTTGTAGCGACCGGGAATTTTCTTTCTTTTTAAATAAAGTGTTTTAAAACTTTAAATGCGCGTCGCTACGACTTTTCCAATTTAATTTAAATGAGTGTTCGTCTAGCCAAAATATAAATAAAATTTATTTAATTTTCATCGTAATTAAATTTCCGAATTTTATAAAAAAAAAAAATATTCCAAGACCACAATTTATTTTAAAGATCAGGTTTAAGATAATTTAAATCCAAACTTCGAATTTTGCGTCAAAATTTACTGATTTCAATATTTTAAATTCTTGTCCAACTTAAATTTTCTCTAATCCCTCCTAAATCCAATTTAGATATTCTGAACAACCCCCAATTAGTAAAATTCATTTCTCCATGTTTTCCATAAATTTACCTCCTAAATTAACATTTAACACCTTACAATTCTCTGCAATTCTCTCCAGCGCAAGCAATATTCCATTTTCAGATTTCAAGCTCCAACCCTACATAGAATTATTCTGAAAATCCATTTTCCCCACATGTTAATTCCACCCTCACATTCCTAATTCTCTCCCTCTTCCCTAAATCACAAAATTTTCATCCTACTACAATCCTGCAAATCAGCCTCAATCAAGAGATTTCAATTTGCAACCTTCCAAAATCTGTATCCCTTTTCAGCCCTCAATTCCGGAATCAGCTCCCTGCGATTCATCCTCAATTAGCAATCAATCCGCAACCTACCAAAATGCAACAGCAACCTACCAATTTCAGCAAAACCAACCATGACATATATCTCATCTTTTCATCCTACACGAGCCCAACCAAGCCAGACGACATTCTGGTAAAAAAAAAAAAAAAAAAAAAAAAAAAAAATTTTCCTTTACTGCATTTCACCTCCCACCCCTCACCAATCTCAATTTCTCTACAAGACCCATGTCACAAACGAACCAACAAACACCACCACTAATATCATCACTGCCTAACCAACCCAATCGAACCATTTCCAATTCACAAATCAGCCATAGCACCGCTGTTGAACGGATGCACCGCCATCTTCAAACAATCTGCAGTCAACCATCAACCGAACCAAAATACACCCAAACCGCCATCACCAACTCCCCGTCCAAACACCGGTGGAAACACCCAACCGGACGTCACCCCCACCTCCTATTTCCCGACCTCAAATCCTCACCATTTTCTCTCAAATTAAACCCAAAAACCAAGAATCAATTTACCCAAGAGTCTTACCTTGAACTCAGCCCTTCGTTGCCGGTATTTCTTCGCCGGAAAACCCAAAAAAAACGTGCGATCTCCCAACCCCGCTCGCCTCTGTCTTTCATACCAAAAATCAGCCCAAACTCCATTTTTCTCGCATGCCTAGGTTCCCTGCTACTGCTGCTTCGCACCGGCGACATCATCGCCGGCCTTGCGCCGACGATCGACCAGAGAGGAGGGCGTCCGCCCTCCCCTCACGCTCCGTCTCTCTCTCTCTGTCGTAACATAGAGAGAGAGATAGGAGTGTATGTATATATATATTATATATATAATCTTGTTTACAAATTGATCCTTTGAGTCCCCGATTTTTGAAAAAGTACTTGTTTCAGTCCTTAAGTTTTGAAAACATTTATTTCAGCCCCACAGTTTGATATATATCCGTTTCAGCCCCTCCTTTTTGAAATGATTTTCAATTTAGTCACGAATGTTTCTATAAATAACGAATCAACCCTTATTTTTGTAAAAGTCTACTTCAGTCCCTAAAGTTTTATTTAAATTCTAATTAAATTTCATTTAAATCTTTATATTTATTTTTAGTTACTTTAAATTTAAGTCTCGAAGATACTAATTTAATTTAATTTTCTTGGCTAGACGAATCATTTGGAGAATTTAGAGATTGACGTACTTCCCGCTCCAATTTTTGAGAACTCGTAACGTTAAAGGTAGACTCGCCCCCACTAATTGATTTATATTATAATTGCACGTGATTATGTGAATTTGTGTGATATTGTATGCTTAATTGCATGAGAAAAGAAAAGAATATCTCGTATGAGATAAATTTGAGAATTTATGTTATGCACGTCATAACCTATCTGCTAGCATGATTTAAGAACAGAATGGTTCATTTGCGTTCACTATGTGATGCCTATGAATAAGAAAAGAACGTCACTACATTATTTGCATGATTACTTGTCCAATTATCTTTTAGATTAATTATTGGAGTTGAGTCTACTGAGTATTTCATTTTGAAATGCTCACCCCGTGGTTTTAACAATTTTGCAGATTTCGGCGACGGTGGCGAGTGATGGGCAATGGCGAAGAAAAAAAAAAAAAAAAAATTTTGGATATTTTTTTTAAAAGTCGTGGATTTCGAAATAAACAATTTCATTTTATCATGAATTTCCATTTTTAATAAGTTTGTAAGAATTATTCCATTTAAATTGAATTATCGCTAAACTTTGATTTATTAAACGTGATATTTAATATTTAGTCATATTTCCGCAATAAAGTGTAAAAGAAAATTTAGAAAAGTGACGTTCCGGGCTCCACGGAACTCGGGGCGTTACAGCGTGGTATCAGAGCGGGTCTACGTTTCTGTAGACTTACAATTTTTTTTTTTTTTTGCAAAATAAGAAAATAAATTTTTCTAAAAATAATAAAAATAATGTTTTGACGACTTTTTGCCATTGCCATCATTTTCCGCCGACTCCGAAGGTAATGAAGTTTAGTATGTTTACTTTATTGATTTATTTCGGATACTTAAGAATAAATGTTTTGAGAATTTGACGAGAAAAGAAAAGAAAAGAAAATACGAGAAAGAATTAGACAACTAGTATCCGAAATAATGAGAAAGAAAGAAACGAGTTTTGGAGCATAATGGGAATTAGTACAATTTAAGAAAATTTTCATAAAATATTTCGTCCCTAGATTTAAATAAATAATAAAACCCTAACTGGACTTTGCATAATGGATTCTAGGCATGGCACCAATTGACGGGATATCAAACCACATCCTTCGTTTTTGCGCCATACGTCATGACGCTATAGCTAGTGGACTTAGGCTGACTGATGCTCAATCTATTAGCCGCCTTTTGACTACATTTCCAGAATGTCAGCGTGAACTAGCGATCGATTTTTATAATGACGTGAAGAGATGCCTAGGAGAGGACGTGAAATTCCAGACTGTCTGCGACGAATTTGTAATGCGGTGGGACCGCTACCTAACCCATGCTCCAGCGCCAAGAATAATTATTCTATCAGATGACGAGGGAGAACCAATTGAGATAACCGACGCCGAGTCAGGCATATATGACTACACTCCTGGCTCACCAGGGTATACCCTTGACTCACCGACTATGACCCCGGGCGCACCAGATTATACCCCAGGCACACCAGGATCGATATCTCCTATGTCACCACCAAAGATGTAGAATATATAACGGTTATCTTAATTTTAGTCTAGCAGTATTCCCATTCCCAGTATTGGCAGTCCTATGTCTTGTATCCTCAATCGAAGGAAATTTTAATCATTAATGAGAATATTTTCAATTTTCGTTCATATTGGAGTTGAATTTATTACAATATTTGGTATAAATGTTATCAGAAGTTACAATACACTCCTTGTTTTCATTTAAGGGAATGGCTAGACGCGTTAACAGGAGTATTATGGACCGTGCTACATCTGAGCAACAGAACTCAGGACAGGGCCCCACAGCCCAATCCAGTATCATCAGGGATTTACTTTTGGCTGTGCAAGATTTGAGGCAGGCCCCAACAGGTTCCGCAGTGCCAGTTATTGAACAATTCAGGAGGTACCGTCCGCCCACTTTTGACGGCGGGGATAATCCACTGGCCGTGGAGGAGTGGTTACAGGGCATCGAGAGGATTTTCAAGCACATCTCTTGCCCTGAGGACAAGAAGGTTACTTGCGCAGAGTTTATGCTTATCGGTAGGGCTGGCTTTTGGTGGGAGTCCGCATCACGGACTCGAACCGAAGAGGAACAAGCAGCGTTGACCTGGGAAGAGTTTAAGGAAGAGATCAAAGACAAGTTCTTCCCACAAGCCCTCCGAGACCACAAGGAGACAGAATTTTTACAGCTAGTTCAGGGTGAGATGGACATCACTGACTATGAACGGAAGTTCGAGGAACTGTCACGGTATGCTCCACATCTAGTGGAAACCGAAGTTAAGAAGGCACGCCGATTTGAAAGAGGTCTGCGTTCGGATATCAGGCAGATTGTTGGCTCACATGAACTGCCCACTTACCGGGAAGTTGTGAAGAAAGCTCAGGCCGTGGCTTTTGCTGGTGCCAAGATTGGCAACCAAGGAAATCGGAACAATCAAGGGCATCAAGGTAAACGAAAATGGCATGGTCATCATCAGAACAGGAACCAGAATTTCAATAAGAGACAGAATACAGGACGTAGCAGAGGTCAGGTGACCAGTTTCCCTCCACCATGCCCGAAGTGCCAGAAGACGCATAAAGGAGAATGCCTCTTTGGAAACAAGGTTGTTTGTTACCGATGTGGCCAACCGGGCCACTTTTCTCGAGATTGCAACACAGCACCCGCTCAAGGCTCGGACCAGAAGAAGAACATTGACCAGAACAGAAAAGGGAAGGCTAGGGTATTTGCCATGGACGCCGTTGAGGACTCCGACGTGATTGCAGGTACACCATTACTTCAACATTCATATACTTGTATTACTTAATTTCATGTATCATACTTTGCTCGAATTAATAATATGAACGACGATAACAGGCATTTTATCTGTTTCTGGTATTCCCGTATACGTCCTAATAGATTCGGGTGCTACACATTCATTTATTTCCGACTCATGCTTAACTAAATTGAATTTAGTGGGTGAAATAACTGGTAGCATGCTTGAAGTGAGCTTACCGTCAGGAGAAATTCTTGACACTAATAGGATAGTCAAGTCTGTGCGAATGGATTTCGATGGGATAGTGTTTGAGGCAGACCTGAATATTATTTCGATGAAGGATTTCGACATTATCCTAGGAATGGACTGGCTGAGTGCTAACCGTGCCGCAATCATGTGCCATGAGAAGGAAGTAGTATTTCGAAAGAATGGGGATGAGGTGTTCAGATTTTTTGGTTCGAAGGTTAAAGCACTTCCTCGCCTTATCTCGGCTATGCAAGCTGAAAAGCTAATTGCCAAGGGAAACTGTCAAAGTTATCTGGTTAATCTCCAAGGAAAACTTGCCGAGGAAATCAAATTGGAGTCAGTGCCAGTTGTGTGTGACTTTCAAGATGTATTTCCAGAAGACCTATCTGGTACTCCGCCTGATAGGCAAGTGGAATTTGCTATTGACTTGGTGCCAGGAGCTGCCCCTGTTTCGAAAGCCCCGTATCGTATGGCACCGAAAGAATTACAAGAATTGAAAGTCCAACTGGAAGAACTGCTAGAGAAGGGCTTTATCAGGCCAAGTGTGTCCCCGTGGGGAGCACCTGTGCTATTTGTGAAAAAGAAGGATGGCAGTATGAGAATGTGCATTGACTATCGGGAATTGAACAAGTTGACGATAAAGAATAAGTACCCCCTGCCCAGAATCGAAGATTTGTTTGATCAATTAAAAGGAGCTGCGGTATTTTCAAAGATGGACTTAAGGTCCGGTTACCATCAATTGAAGATCAAGCCTGCGGATATACAAAAGACAGCGTTTAGGACTCGATATGGACACTATGAGTTCACAGTGATGCCATTCGGTCTTACGAACGCACCGGCAGTATTTATGGACTTGATGAACCGGGTTTTCCATCAGTACTTGGATAAGTTCGTCATTGTCTTCATTGACGATATTCTGGTCTATTCCAAAGATTCACAACAGCATTCGGAACATTTGAGGATTGTGTTGGAGACGCTACGGGCAGAAAAGTTATATGCCAAATTTAAGAAATGTGAATTTTGGCTTGAGAAGATAGGCTTTCTGGGTCATATTGTCACAAACAATGGCATCGAAGTTGATCCGTCAAAGGTGGAGACAGTGAGTAATTGGACTACGCCAGCGAATGCAGGTGATGTGAGAAGCTTTTTGGGACTAGCTGGATATTACCGACGATTTATAGAGGGTTTCTCTAAGATAGCGGGTCCCATGACTCAGTTGACACGGAAGGGTGTAAAATTCCAGTGGACAGAGCAGTGTGAACGAAGCTTCCAGGAATTGAAGAATAGACTGGTTTCAGCTCCAGTGTTAACAGTGCCGGATGGATCCAAGGATTTTGTGATATACAGTGATGCCTCGAAACATGGTTTAGGATGTGTGCTTATGCAGAAAGGTAAAGTAATTGCCTATGCTTCGAGACAGTTGAAGCCATACGAGAAAAACTATCCGACGCATGATCTAGAACTGGCAGCTGTTGTACATGCTCTTAAGATTTGGCGACATTACCTATATGGGAGTAAATGCGAGATTTACACCGACCATAAGAGTCTCAAGTATTTCTTCACTCAGAAGGAATTGAACATGAGACAACGTCGATGGTTGGAACTGGTGAAGGATTATGATTGTACTATTCTTTACCACCCGGGTAAGGCTAATAAGGTTGCAGATGCACTAAGCAGGAAAGATGTGGGCCAATTATCAGCTTTGGGAACAGTACAAGAACAGTTGATTCGGGATTTTCAGAACTTGAGAATCGAAGTGAGAAACAAAGGAATCCAAAGTTTTAGCCGATTGACAAATTTGACAGTGAAGCCAGATTTGAGAAACAGAATTGTGATGGCTCAGGAAAGCGATAAGTTTTTGGAAAAGATCAAAGCCGAAGTTGGAACTGGCAAGAGAGCAGATTTTGAAATCGGAAGCGATAATGCACTATTATTCAAGGGTCGCCTGTGTGTACCGAAGGATGATCAGATTAGGAATGAAATATTGAGGGAAGCCCACTCAGCTCCATATGCAGCTCATCCAGGAGGAACAAAAATGTACCGAGATTTGCGTACTACATTCTGGTGGAGGAATATGAAGGGATGCATCGCTAAGTTTGTCTCACGATGCATGACCTGTCAGCAAGTCAAGGCTGAACATCAGAGACCGTCAGGACTACTAAACCCTTTAGACATTCCGGAATGGAAATGGGAGAAAATTTCCATGGATTTCATAACGGGCTTACCAAGAACAGTGAGAGGACATGACGCCATTTGGGTTATTGTAGACCGACTTACAAAGTCAGCCCATTTTCTTCCAGTGCGGATGACTCTCAGTATAGATCACTTGGCCCAGATTTATATAAGGGAGATCGTTCGACTTCACGGGGTTCCAGCGTCTATTGTTTCAGATAGGGATCCGAGATTCACTTCCAGATTTTGGAAGAGCTTACACACGGCTATGGGGACTAAATTAAATTTTAGTACCGCTTACCACCCGCAGACGGACGGACAGTCTGAACGCACCATTCAGACCTTAGAGGATATGCTTAGAGCCTGTGTACTGGACTTAAGCGGCAATTGGGAAGCTCACCTGCCATTGGTAGAGTTTGCTTACAATAACAGTTTTCAGGCTACCATTGGTATGGCACCGTATGAAGCACTGTATGGGCGAAGATGTCGATCACCGGTATATTGGGATGAGGTTGGCGAGAGGAAATTATTGGGTCCCGAATTAATTGAAAGGACCGTAGAAGCTATCGAGAAAATCAGATTGCGAATTAAAGCTGCACAGGACAGACAGAAAAGTTATGCTGATCAAAGAAGGAAAGACTTGGAGTTCGAGATTGGAGAGAAAGTGTTTTTGAAAATCTCTCCTATGAAGGGCACTATTCGTTTTGGAAAGAAAGGGAAATTAAGGCCTCGGTTTATCGGACCTTTTGAAATATTGGAGAAAGTAGGTAGTGTGGCTTATCGTCTAGCATTGCCACCCGAGCTCTCGGCTATACACAATGTTTTTCACATCTCTCTATTGAGAAAATACGTTCACGATCCCAGTCACGTGGTAAACTTTCAGTCAGTCCCGATTCAGAAAAATCTCTATTATGAAGAAGCACCCATGTGCATCATTGATAGAAAAGTCCATGTCCTAAGAAATAAAGAAATCTCTCTAGTCAAAGTCCAGTGGGGTAGACATAGTAGCGATGAGGCTACATGGGAAAAAGAAGAAGAAATTCTGGCCAAGTATCCAGATATTTTAGACCAAGTGAGTTTTAAATTTCGAGGACGAAATTATTTTAAGGTGGTAGGGTTGTAGCGACCGGGAATTTTCTTTCTTTTTAAATAAAGTGTTTTAAAACTTTAAATGCGCGTCGCTACGACTTTTCCAATTTAATTTAAATGAGTGTTCGTCTAGCCAAAATATAAATAAAATTTATTTAATTTTCATCGTAATTAAATTTCCGAATTTTATAAAAAAAAAAAATATTCCAAGACCACAATTTATTTTAAAGATCAGGTTTAAGATAATTTAAATCCAAACTTCGAATTTTGCGTCAAAATTTACTGATTTCAATATTTTAAATTCTTGTCCAACTTAAATTTTCTCTAATCCCTCCTAAATCCAATTTAGATATTCTGAACAACCCCCAATTAGTAAAATTCATTTCTCCATGTTTTCCATAAATTTACCTCCTAAATTAACATTTAACACCTTACAATTCTCTGCAATTCTCTCCAGCGCAAGCAATATTCCATTTTCAGATTTCAAGCTCCAACCCTACATAGAATTATTCTGAAAATCCATTTTCCCCACATGTTAATTCCACCCTCACATTCCTAATTCTCTCCCTCTTCCCTAAATCACAAAATTTTCATCCTACTACAATCCTGCAAATCAGCCTCAATCAAGAGATTTCAATTTGCAACCTTCCAAAATCTGTATCCCTTTTCAGCCCTCAATTCCGGAATCAGCTCCCTGCGATTCATCCTCAATTAGCAATCAATCCGCAACCTACCAAAATGCAACAGCAACCTACCAATTTCAGCAAAACCAACCATGACATATATCTCATCTTTTCATCCTACACGAGCCCAACCAAGCCAGACGACATTCTGGTAAAAAAAAAAAAAAAAAAAAAAAAAAAAAATTTTCCTTTACTGCATTTCACCTCCCACCCCTCACCAATCTCAATTTCTCTACAAGACCCATGTCACAAACGAACCAACAAACACCACCACTAATATCATCACTGCCTAACCAACCCAATCGAACCATTTCCAATTCACAAATCAGCCATAGCACCGCTGTTGAACGGATGCACCGCCATCTTCAAACAATCTGCAGTCAACCATCAACCGAACCAAAATACACCCAAACCGCCATCACCAACTCCCCGTCCAAACACCGGTGGAAACACCCAACCGGACGTCACCCCCACCTCCTATTTCCCGACCTCAAATCCTCACCATTTTCTCTCAAATTAAACCCAAAAACCAAGAATCAATTTACCCAAGAGTCTTACCTTGAACTCAGCCCTTCGTTGCCGGTATTTCTTCGCCGGAAAACCCAAAAAAAACGTGCGATCTCCCAACCCCGCTCGCCTCTGTCTTTCATACCAAAAATCAGCCCAAACTCCATTTTTCTCGCATGCCTAGGTTCCCTGCTACTGCTGCTTCGCACCGGCGACATCATCGCCGGCCTTGCGCCGACGATCGACCAGAGAGGAGGGCGTCCGCCCTCCCCTCACGCTCCGTCTCTCTCTCTCTGTCGTAACATAGAGAGAGAGATAGGAGTGTATGTATATATATATTATATATATAATCTTGTTTACAAATTGATCCTTTGAGTCCCCGATTTTTGAAAAAGTACTTGTTTCAGTCCTTAAGTTTTGAAAACATTTATTTCAGCCCCACAGTTTGATATATATCCGTTTCAGCCCCTCCTTTTTGAAATGATTTTCAATTTAGTCACGAATGTTTCTATAAATAACGAATCAACCCTTATTTTTGTAAAAGTCTACTTCAGTCCCTAAAGTTTTATTTAAATTCTAATTAAATTTCATTTAAATCTTTATATTTATTTTTAGTTACTTTAAATTTAAGTCTCGAAGATACTAATTTAATTTAATTTTCTTGGCTAGACGAATCATTTGGAGAATTTAGAGATTGACGTACTTCCCGCTCCAATTTTTGAGAACTCGTAACGTTAAAGGTAGACTCGCCCCCACTAATTGATTTATATTATAATTGCACGTGATTATGTGAATTTGTGTGATATTGTATGCTTAATTGCATGAGAAAAGAAAAGAATATCTCGTATGAGATAAATTTGAGAATTTATGTTATGCACGTCATAACCTATCTGCTAGCATGATTTAAGAACAGAATGGTTCATTTGCGTTCACTATGTGATGCCTATGAATAAGAAAAGAACGTCACTACATTATTTGCATGATTACTTGTCCAATTATCTTTTAGATTAATTATTGGAGTTGAGTCTACTGAGTATTTCATTTTGAAATGCTCACCCCGTGGTTTTAACAATTTTGCAGATTTCGGCGACGGTGGCGAGTGATGGGCAATGGCGAAGAAAAAAAAAAAAAAAAAATTTTGGATATTTTTTTTAAAAGTCGTGGATTTCGAAATAAACAATTTCATTTTATCATGAATTTCCATTTTTAATAAGTTTGTAAGAATTATTCCATTTAAATTGAATTATCGCTAAACTTTGATTTATTAAACGTGATATTTAATATTTAGTCATATTTCCGCAATAAAGTGTAAAAGAAAATTTAGAAAAGTGACGTTCCGGGCTCCACGGAACTCGGGGCGTTACAGATTTGCTTCTCGGTTATTAGCTCTTTAACTTACCTGAACCACTCAGGTTGATCTCTGATGGACTGAAGCTTCTAAAGGAAGTCTTCACACACCTCGGGCTCTCTATTTTCGACGAAAGGTAAAATGATTATTAGTTTATTTCAAATCAATACTTTCAAACAAAGTGAGCGCTTACTTATTTCTTCCTTATAGTGAATCGGGATTGAAGAGGACACGTCATCAGGTCGTAACGGACTCATCCAGTCCCCACCAAAAAAAAAAAAAAAATCATTTTTCTCTTCGTAGTGGAATCAACTTCGGGGCGTCCAAGATGAATTTGAATTTCAAAGCCGGTTTGGTCATTAAATAATAAATACCATCCCAAATTCCTTCCATCAGCTCAGAAGTAAAAGTAATAATTGAACTCATCGACAATGGGCAGATCATAACCCATCTTATTGAAAAGAACAATATACCCAATTATGTTCTGCCAGTCGCTGGGATGGTTTTGCATAGGAGCTTCTCCCAATCACTTAATTAATCGGTGATGATGTGCAGGAGTAGAAACCTCAAGCAGGCCTCAAGTATCTGAAAGTTTACAACCACACATCCTCGGGGTGGACTGTTAGCTCACTCAAAATCTTCTAGTAGAAAAAAATGAACATAATTAGGAATTCGATATTTGTTTTTCCATTCAATGAGCTCCTCCTAAGTGACAGAGGATTTGAAATGCTTGCATGAGAAATCAGAAGTATAATGGGCATATGGCGGAGGATGAATGAAAGTGTAGGATGCGTGTTGGCGAGTTGAAATGAATGGGATAGAGTGAGATGAGGCAACTATAGTTAAAGGAACTAGACAAGTTACTTCTTCTTCGTCATCGTCGTTGTAGAAAATCTGTTATGTTTCTCAACCTTCATTCCAAGACACAGTTGGCTCTAGTTCCTCACCTCTATCATATTATCTGACAAGCTCCTCACTACTACCCTCAGTATTGCTACTCATCTTTTCTTGTGTAGATTTCGGAGACACGAACTGGAAACTTGGAATAATTTGAAGAGGAAAAGGAGAAGAAATGAAATAAAGAAACAATTTATACTACCATAGAAAATGAGCTTAACTGAAAACAGAGATAAAATTGCGCTTTTGATCTCCTGCTCCTACCCTTCAGCGGGTTTTCCAACAAATGGCTGCAGCAGCGCCTTGATGCAGCTATGACCTTTTATTTTTTATTTTATTTTATTTTTATTTTTCTTTCTTGCCCAAGACGTACACAACATTTTTTTTTTCGATTTATTACGTTTCATAGATTTTGATATATAAGTTTGCATTTTTTTTTCTTTTTTTAGTAGGTCTCCTTTTTATATTTTGTTTTGAGTTTTATTTAAAGAAAATGTAAATTCATCGTATCGTAAATTTGAAAATAATTAAATGTAAAAATAAAATACAACGTCATCATGTTATAACGTGAAATTCATCGTAAATTTGACAATAATTAACGCAATACAATTGAATAAGATTAAATTAATCGTCACTTAAATCATAGTTGTCTTCATCGTCCTCCTCAGTACCCGCGAACTCATAATTTTGGAATCCTATCGTTTCTGCGTGATTGTAGTGAAATTATGGGTAGTATGTACTGTCTTTGACGTTCATACCAGTGCCTCAATGTGACTAGAGTAGAAGTGCGGGTAGTATGTATTTTCTTCGACGTTCATCCTATTGCTGTTGTACAATTAACAAGTGTCAATATAGTTATACGATTATTATCGAGTTAAAAAATATGAATTTAATTGGAAATGAAGGATACCTTGAAATAAGTTGTGGACAAGTTCTTCTATCGTGACCTGTTATAGAGCAGTGTCCACACTGTCGTTGTGACTGAGTCATACTTTTCTCCTTGGCAGATTTCAAGCGTTTTCCACATCCTTTAGCCCTTACGGGTTGGGGATCCATTATTGTACAAATGGTGTCGTGAGACATCCCCATAACCTCAAAGCGTGGTGGAATGCTTTTCTCAACCTCGTTGTTCTCCATGATCGTGATTTTCATTTCTCTCATTCCTTTGAGTACGTAATTGCTAGAAATTTGCGTCAATGACGCCTCCTCGATCAGGTCATTAGACTCATGTCTCAAAGTGCGAAGTCGTGAAGCAACTGAGACTTCCTTAGTGAATGTCTCCACGGGGTCAAACACAGGATTTGCTTTCGCATTCCTGGTCCACCTAGGCATAATGTACATTTGAGGCAGAAGCATTACATTTTTTTTGCTCAACATGCGAAGAATGCGACGACATGGGTAGCCCGCAAACTCGAACAACATGCAACTACAATGGGAGCGTAGCAAGTGAAATTTGCTCGGTGTAGTGGGAGGATGATTGTGAGGTTCAACGAAATGGCTAACTTGCCACGTATCACTCAAACAATTTACGACTAACATCTTAGCCTCGCACCCACACCGTGTGTGGTCTCGACTGCGTTCTCCGGACCTCTGTTTAGAGTACTTTATTTCATTCTGGTACTTTTCATCTGTTTCTCCCTTCTTCGATCATGTAAAAACCTTCCAGTACAGCTCATTGATGCATTTTCTTCGCTTCGAATTATGAATGCGATGCTGAAACCCGCCTCCTTTGCATAAGCGTTGTAAAAATTAAAAGCATATTCAGCTAATTTGAATTCTTGGCCAACGACTGGAATAAAAATCTCGGATACTTGAGACACAAATATATGATCATTCATTTCCATCACAATATTAATATATGAAAACAAATTAGCAAAAAAATCATATTTGAAATAAAAACATTGACAAAATTAAATTTAAAAAAATATGAAAAAAATTAAATAACTTACCCAACTCAAATATGTAGTAATATTCAAAAAATTATTTAATTGGCACTTGGTGTTCTTAGTATGCACACTCTACTCTTTTTTATTTCTAACAATTTTATGTTGAATTTTGAATGATGTTATGAAAATAGTGTTGGTTTTATTTGGTTTATATAGAAAAAAATTTGACCTTTTTTTATTCCACCGTTGCAAATTTGCAATTGTACGGTTGATTTTCAACGATACAATTGCAACGGTTATTCCTATATATAAAAAAATCAACGGTCAAAAGGCTGTGCAGCAAAGAAGAAAAAGAATTTTTTTTAAATATATGACAAAAGGCTGTAGTGTTTGCTGCAGCCTCTTGGGAACCCCGTTGGAGGGTAGGATAACCTACCCTTTAGCGGGGAGGAGAAAAGGAGGCGATAAAATTGAGTTCTGGTTTGACTGCAGAAGTGATTGTCATCTTGGTTAAATCTGGGAGAATTCTTGGATTTGCAGATGATGAGATTAGAGTAAAATGACACCTTTTTATAAGGGTAGGCATAAGGGACACTCAAAGATCACTTCGAAAAGATGCACTGACACTAATGATGGTGGGTATGAATGCACCTAGGTTTGTGCACATCAATGGCATGGAGACGTGTGGCACACATGATTTTTGGGGATATGTACCTACATGTGTCAGCAATAAATGGTAAATGACGATTTGAGATCAATTCTCTATATTTTGAACCAATCTCAAGAGGACAATTGTTGTTAACCGAATTGGGGTGGAAAATTCAAAGGTCAAATTATCCATGTGTTAGTATGTGATGCTTAAATCGAGTTGAACTGGAGTACCAATCAACAATAAAGCAGCAAACTGAAGTAAAGGTCAATGGCTGAACAGTCCGCATGACAGTTACGCTGTGAAAATTCACAATATAGATTGATGAGTAGAAGAAGCAGATCAAATGGGATGAAAAGAACCTTAATTACTTTGGAAGACCTGCAAATCTGTGAAGTCCATCAAGTTTACGTCTCTAAATCATTATGATTAATTAACAAGTGTATAAGTGATCATACGACAAGTATTTGTCAAAGTTGTTATATTAGACCTGGTGTCAGAAAAATATAATAATTATGTCTCCATCTCCCATCTACCCATAAATAAATGAGTTAAATGCTCATTAGAAAGGGGAAATTAATGAGAAAACTCTCTCAACTTATACATATATCAAACTGACTTTCATAGCTAAACTTCAGATTGAATACGAATTGAAAAATCCACCTACATTTGACAAATTTAGTTCGTTGGCGATCTAAATCTCATTCCATCCATATTCCTATTACCCTTATTTTAGCTCATTATTTCTAGTAAATATCGATCTGGGCACTTTAATTTCAAATATAAGTCAAAATAGTCAAAATTTTGAATTAGTTTCTTGTAGATTAGTCTCCACATGTGAAGCAAAGTCAACACAAATATATATGGTCCACCCATTTGACCCACATTAAGTCTTGCTTATTCTGAATGTCCTATAGAGTTTTATAGTAATTCTAGATTCCAGCATCTAATCTCTCTTAAACCCAAGCCCCCCTTGGATTTAGGTAGGGAATTTTCTTTCCAGGCAACTAGCAATTTTTTAGATCCCTAAAGGAAGTGCCTACAAAGACATATGATTCTATCAATGATAGCCTTCGAAATTGGGAATAAAGAGAGCCAGAAACACTGCACATCCCACAACGCATATATGGTCAATTCAGTTCTTCCAGCATAAGAAAGCAAATAAGCTTTCCATGAGGTGATATAAGTTGTAATCTTGTCAATGGAAGGGGGGGGGGGGGGGGGTTCATAGTGGTTAACTTTCAATCTGGAAGCCTTTAGTGGTATACCCAAATATCTTCCCGAAGTGAACAAGGATTTTCCAATATTCGCTTTCAGTCTAGAGCATTCCCTAAATGTAGGAAGGCAGTCCAAAAGGATTTTCATCGAGGCTGTATCTCCTCGAGTAAATAACATCAAATCATTGTCAAATGCTAAATGCATAATGAATTAATACTTTACATCAATATGCTTTGAACTTTCATGATAAATAGAATTTTTACATAACTTTAATGCACTTTGACTATCAGTAAATATCATAGTAATTTCATGCAAGAAGTTCAATTAACACAATAGGCCTTTCAACAACATGCATTCTTTTATAACATCAGTGAGTGCAACATACTCAACTTCAGTGCTGAAAAGTGTAACAATTGATTGCAACTATGATTTCCATGTGATATAATTATCACCTAATTAGAAGAAGTAAGAAGTTGTTGATTTCCCCTGATCTTTATCACCTACAAAGTCAGAATCCACAGTCCTTAAGCGCAATGATGTGAAAAGAAGCGAGGAGCTGACGCAGGAAAGTTCCAAACCTAGGTTTGTTTGTAGACGGAGGAATATTGACCTAAACTTCACGATGCGGAAGAGAGAACCAATACTTTCGAAATGCCACAAGGATTTGTCCAATTTCCTTGATAAATTTCTCATTTTTTTTAACGCCACAATTATTCTCACGAATACTTGATAAGTTTGATTGAACGCCACAAAGAATCGATCTTTGATAAGTTTGGGGAAAATATAAGAATCCACCTATAAGTTATTGAATCAATCAATAAAACTTTTTTTTTTTTTTTTTTAAATCAAGGCTCCTTTTTACAATGAATGAAATAGGATATAAATAATGAAAACAATCTAACAACTACGGTAGCAGCTAATGAGCTCAAAACAGAGTTTTAATTGACCTAAAATGACTAAAATTGAAAAGGAAACAAAATCTGCGAAATTATGGACGATACTTAGTTACGGTCGTGAATAATTCACTTACGACTGTAAGTGACTTTATGTCGAGAGTTACGGCGCAAGTATTATTCCGTTGGAATTTTTCATTTGACCCAAGAGAACATTACAACGTGAGCATCACTAGTTACGTCCGTAATAGCACTTCCGATCCTCGAATTTTGACCATTTGACTCAGCTTGATCCGTTCGTCTTCTTGATTCGACTCCAACATGAAACTTACTCATTTTTCTATGTAGATTGTTATTGCATCGGCCATATATTATTTCTCATTTTGTCTCCTACTTTGGATCACATCATCCCCCCTCCCTTGAAAAGGATTCGACATCGAATCAACTTCTGGTCTACTTTTCAAACACTTCCTACTTTTTTTTGGGGGGGGGGGGGGTTGATGTAAAATTGCCCCACCTGGATCAAATGGAAAAATTTTGCTTCCCTGCAATAGGATAAACCAATAATACTCTGCAACTTGGATTATATGAATGGACCGAATCATAAACTCCCTTGGGCATAGGTGGTGTTGTCCAAATTCCCAAGTGCAATTAACCTGCAAGAAAGATTTAAATAAAATGGGGAGAAATGTTAGTTTCATGAAGTACAAGGTATGGATCCTTGTATTTATGATAAATCATCACCAACTCCTCTTTTTACATGAAGAACAAGAGAAACTCTCTCTCAAATATCAATAATTATCCAAAATTCTCTCTCAAATATCAATAATTATAGTTATGGCCGTAATTGTCCAGCTGCATCATTTTTTGATCTTCTTGGTTTCCAGCTTGGTCTCGACCGCTAATGGCTTTGAACCTTCTTCAACCACTCTATGTTTGATCTTTGAAGCTCTTCAATCATACTTGTAGTTTTGTGGCTTGAATTGTAGATCTTTCTGTCAAGTCTGCCATGATTCTCATCATTTCCTCCTGTTTTAGGATGATTTGTCCCGAATCATAGCATTGTTCATGATGTACAGCTGCCGCACCTAGATCATGTTGGGATATTTGACCCAAATTAAGAATGAAAATATCTTGGACAATTGATTTCCCTATTAAAGTGGTTAACTTGGAGACCAAGTTAAAGGTGAAAAGGAAAGAAAATAAAAGACTTTATTTTAGTATTCAACTTCAATAAGGAAACTTACTTGGACACGAATTCTACATATTCTAGGGATTTTTTTTACCTATAAATATGTGTGTTAGGGAACCATAATAAGGAGAAACTTATGTGAGACTAATTAGAGAGAATTGAAGAGCTTTATCTTGTAGTTTCTTGTGAACTCTTTGTGTGATAATTCAAATGGTAGAAACTTGGGTTAGATAGAAGTTCATCATTAGTATTTTCTCTGTAGTCTATGTGATTGGGTTGGTGAGTGCAAATTCTATATAATTGTAACAATTTATAATATACTGAAAAGCTTTGCCGATTCAAAAAATTTTGCGTTGTTATTATTTATTTTCTTGTTTTTCAATCAATTCTTGAATATCAAAAGATCCTGTGGGTTAAAGAAGGGGAATCATTTGTAATTCCCAACAAGTGGTATCAGAGCGTCAGGTGGTTCAAAGATTTTATTAGAACAAAAGAAAATAAGTCTATCAAGTAAGATGTGGAGAAATTTGATGTTAGAATTAATTTTGGCTTGTGGCAAGTACAAGTCAAGGATATTTTAATTCAGGGAGGTCTGCATAAAGCTTTGAAAGGAAAACCAATCATTAGTTCTGCAAAGAAAAAGAAATTGAATCCAGCAAGAGTTATGAAGATTGGGAAGATTTTGATTTGAGAGCTGCTAGTACAATACGACTTTGTTTGGTCAAGAATGTTCTTGCAAATATTCATGAGATATCTGCTGCTAAGGAACTTTGAAAAAAATTGGAAGAGTTGTATCAGGTGAAGAACTTGTCAAATGGCTTGTATCTAAAGGAACAGTTTCATTCATTGAGAATGAATGCAGGTACAAAAATCTTCGACCATCTTAGTGTTCTTAATGGGATTGTTTCGGAACTGAAATCTATTGGATTCAAAGTTGAAGATGAGGATAAAGCGTTGAGGCTCATCTAGTCTCTTCCATCCAGGTTTGAGCACATCAAGTTGATTTTGATATAAGGGAAGGAAACGGTGGACTTTGCAGAAGTTACAAGTAAATTGATCTCTGAAGAACGGAGATTAGGTGGAAGCGATAATTCATCCGGAAATAATTTGCTTGTTATTGAAAAGTGGAAGAGCAGTAACTCCATGTAGAAGAAGGTTTTATGTTGGGACTGTGGACAATCCGGTCACGTAAGAAGAAATTGTCCAAAAGGTGGAGCAGACTCGGCTAACTGCTCGAAGGTGGTGGAGGGCGGTGATGATATGATCCAAGATAGGGGGTCAAAAGTGAAATTAAATTACCATCGATGCAAAAGCAATCTAGGTGGGAAAACAAGCAAATTTCGTGTTGGGCCCGAGTCGAGAATCAAGCCGGATCGAGTCGTTTCAAAGGGACGAAAAGAGGGCCAGTCGGGAAGATCACGCCATCGCGCAGGCCAAGGAAGGCGCGATCGCTCTCATGCATCAAAAATCAATCTGAGACTTTTAGGCGTAACCACGAGATCGCGCGAGGGTAAACCACGCGATTGCGCGGTTAAAATCAAAGCAGATTTTCGCGAATTTTAATTTAATTTTCGCGTTATTAATTATTAATTCTATTTTCGAACCCTAGAGCGGCTAGGTTAGTTTTTAGGCGTGTTTTGACTTTATATTATGTTTTTGATTCATAACAAAAGACAAGTTTGATATTATTGAATTGATGTGAGATTTTTCTCTCTAAAGGAGGATTTCTTTTCTTGTTCTTAAAAAACAGTCCATAGAACTTATCAAATATTTTTCTTTAATATTTGTGGTTCCAATCAGAAACTTATCAAGGAGTTTGACATCCCTTGTGGCGTTTTGAAAACCTCGGTTCTTCAATCCGCATCGTCATTCATTGCGTCGTGATTGTAGGGTCCAGGTCCTATCGTCAATTTTATCTTTCTAGTATTTTAATTCTTGTGTTCTTGTGTTTGTTTGGATGAATCTGGATCTTTCCTATTATTGTGTCGTTTATTTTGCGTTTTTCGTGTGTTACCCTATTGAGATCGCATCATCTGATATCAGAGTTTGGATCTAGATTTAGTTCTTGGTATTTCTTAACTTTTTCTTGTTTATCTTGAGTTTTCTTGTTTTCCTTGTTCTTCGTGCCAGTAAAAATTTTCCATTATTTGATCCATACAAAAATCCAACAAAAATTCCATCTTATTTATTTTAGTCGATTCTTATCCAAATCCAATTCCGTTTGTTATGCTGCACTCGTAGTTGAATTTCAGATTAAAAAAAATGAAAAATTTCATTACTTTCACGAATATTCTGAATTTGTCTCAATTTCCAAATTCTCTTGTTCTTACTCGTGTCTTATCGTGTCCTACCCTTGCTTGAATTTTTGGATTGTTTTTGAAGTGCTTGAAAGGGGTGAGGAATTTTCTACTTATTTCTGTGAAGACTAATAATGTCTAGCAAACGGTATTCATCATCTTCATCAGTTGGGGACAACAAGAAAATTTACAGAAGGGAGCCAGCAGCTTCATCAACGAGCCACAACAAACAACCGGAAGGTATGAATAGGGTGAATAAGAATGATGTAGGTGTGATGGTGACTTTACATGAGCAATTTGAGAAGTTGATGATTAGGATGGATAGGCAGGAAGAAACTATTAATAAGTTGCGTAGGGAACAAACTCATATGGGTCCTAGAGCTAGGAGGGAAGACGAGAGAGATCATAGGGGGAGAAATAATCAAAGGGTTGGATATGGGTTTGATGATGAGGAGTTTGCGAGTGAAGGGAGTAGTATCCAATCATCTGTGGCTAGTGTAAGGAGGAGATGGGGTAGAGGAGATAGGTATGAAAGGGCAAATAATAGAAGAGATCGTGGTGATCGGGATGAAGTAGATGATAATCTAGGTAAAATAAAAATGGCTATCCCACCTTTTCATGGGAGGAGTGATCCGGAGGCTTACCTAGATTGGGAGAAGAAGGTAGAGTTGATGTTTGATTGCCACAATTATTCGGAAGGAAAAAAGGTGAAGTTAGCAGTCGTTGAGTTCACCGATTATGCAATTAATTGGTGGGATCAATTGGTAAAGGATCGAAGGAGGAATGGTGAGGGGTCGGTGGATAGATGGCATGAGATGAAAATCATAATGAGAAAGAGATTTGTCCCAAGCCACTATAAAAGGGATATTTACCAAAGGTTGCAGGGGCTCACGCAAGGTTCTAGGAGAGTAGAGGGATATCATAAAGACATGGAGGTACCCATGATTAGGGCCAACGTAGCAGAGGATCAAGAAGCTACAATGGCTAGATTTTTGAGTGGGCTGAACAGAGATATTTCCAACGTCATTGAGTTACAACATTATGTGGAACTAGAAGACATGGTGCATATGGCAATGAAGGTTGAGAGGAAATTAAGGCAAAATGGGACATCTAAACACTCACCGGGGACTTACCCTACATCACAATCGAGGATGGATCACGATGATGAACATGTCCCGAAGAGAAAGGAGGAACCTACATCTAAAGATAAAAATATTTCTGATTCTCAACCTACTAGGGATAGAAATATTAAGTTCTTTAAGTGTTTGGGTTCGGGCCATATAGCCTCACAGTGTCCAAATAAGAGAGTAATGCTCTTGCGTGAAAATGGTGAAATTAGTTCGGAGGATGAATTTAAGGGAATGCCTAGGTTGCAGGATGCGGGGGCCAGTAGTAGCGATGAAGAGGGGTTAACTTATGCGGTGAAAGGGTCCCGAGTGAATAGACGTGTCCTAAATTCTCGAGCTAAGATGGTTGAAATTGATGAACAGTGGGATAATCTTTTCCACACTAGGTGTTCGGTGGGAAAAAAAGGTTTGTGGGATGGTAATTGATGGGAGAAGTTGTACTAATGTGGTTAGTACATTATTGGTAGAGATATCAGGGTTTCCTAACGTGAAACACCCCAACCCCTATAAATTACAATGGTTAACCGAGTCGGGAGAACTTAAAGTGAACAGGCAGATTAATATTAAATTCACCATTGGGGGTTATAGAGATGAGGTTGTGTGTGATGTAGTCCCTATGCATGTTGGGTATATTTTGTTGGGAAGGCCATGACAACATGATAGGAGAGTGGTGCATGATGGGGTTTATAAATCGATATTCTTTTGTGAAGGGCAGAAAAATGATCACTATTGCTCGCTATCACCTAAAGAGGTCCAAGAGGAGCAACTGAAAATAAAGAGCGAGTTTGAGAGGAAAAATAAGAGCGTTGAGGCCACGACCTCAGAAAAAGGAGAGGGCGTGAAAATTGAAAACAAGAGAGTTGAGGCCACGACCTCAGAAAAAGGTGAGCTTGAGAGAAAAAAGAAAAAGAAAAGAGAGTCCACCACAAAAATGAGTTTATTTACATTTTTTAACACATCCCTCCCTAGTTTGGCTAATTCTGTTTTGCAGGTACTAAAATCAAATCACAAAACTAAGGCCAAAGGGAAAATTAATTTCCAGACAGAACTACCCCAAAAGATGATGGATAGCACAAAACATGAACAAGTCCCTCGAACCAACGAAAGCAAGAGATATATAAAGGAGAGGCCATATACAGATTCGAGGTCGAATCCCTTTCAAGAGAGGGGGGATGACATAATCCAAGTTAGGAGGCCAAAAGAGAAATTAAGTTACCATCGATGCAACAACAATCTAGGTGAGAAAACAAGCAAATTTCGTGTTAGGCCCGAGTCGAGAACTGGATCGAGTTGTTTCAAAGGGACGAAAAGAAGGCTAGTCGGGAAGATCACGAGATCACGCAGGCCAAGGAAGGCGCGATCGTTCGTATGCATCAAAAATCAATCTGAGACTTTCAGGCGTAACCACGCGATCGCGCGAGGGTAAACCACGCGATCGCGTTGTTAAAATCAAAGCAGATTTTCGCAAATTTTAATTTAATTTCCGCTTTATTAATTATTAATTCTATTTTCGAACCCTAGTGCGGCTAGGTCAGTTTTTAGGCGTGTTTTGACTTTATATTATTTTTTTGATTCGTAAAAAAGGCAACTTTGATATTATTGAATTCATGTGAGATTATTCTCTCTAAAGGGGGATTCCTTTTCTTGTTCTTGAAGAACAGTCCATAGAACTTATCAAATATTTTTCTTGAATATTTGTGTCATTCCAATCAGAAACTTATCAAGGAGTTTGACATCCCTTGTGGCGTTTCGAAAACCTCGGTTCTTCAATCCGCATCGTCATTCATTGCGTCGTGATTGTTGGGTTCAGGTCCTATCATCAGTTTTATCTTTTCAGTATTTTAATTCTTGTGTTCTTGTGTTTGTTCGACTGAATCTGGATCTTTCCTATTATTGTGTCATTTATTCTGAGTTTTTCGTCGTGTTCTCCTATTGAGATTGCGTCAGATGATATACTCTGAGTAGGATGTGAAATCCTCATGGCATGATGCCAGTTGCCATGATAGAGGACGTGTTCTTATTGGAGGGTACATATGTTTGCACACAACATTGGTTTGACTTGGATGCAAGATGTGTGGTTGAATTGATGTCGATGGCTGATGAGCTCCTATGGAAAATCAAACAATAGGAGCTGCACATAATTTTTAAGCAATTTTGTTTCGACATGGGCTGATGAAAAGCTCGAAATTCGTTGATAATTCTGAGTGGTTATACTCATATGGTGGAGTATGGGATCTTCAAAGTGGAAAAAGCTTTCTTGTTTACCCAATGATTAATTTTTGAATATTTTGGCTGGAATGAATTTGTGTCAAGGTGGAGATTGTTGGGATATTTGACCCAAATTAAGAATGAGAATATCTTGGACAATTGATTTCCCTATTAAAGTGGTTAACTTGGAGACCAAGTTAAATGTGAAAATGAAAGAAAATAAAATACTTTATTTTGGTATTCTACTTCAATAAGGAAACTTACTTGAATACGAATTCTACATATTCTAGGGATTGTTTTTATCTAAAAATATATGTGTTACGGAGCCATAATATGGTAAATCTTATGTGAGACTAATTAGAGAGAATTGGAGAGTTTTATCTTTATAGTTTCTTGTGAACACTTTGTGGGGGTAATTCAAAGGGTAGAAACTTGGGTTAGATAGAAGTTCATTAATAGAATTTTCTCTGTAGTCTATGTGATTGGGTTGGTGAGTGCAAATTCTATATAATTGTAACAATTTATTATATACTGAAAAGCTTTGGCAATTTGAAATTTTTTGTGTTATTGTTATTTATTTTTTTGTTGCTCAATTAATTCTTGAACGTCAAAAGATCCTGTGGGTTAAAGAAGGGGAATCAACATGTAATTCCCAATAGATCAAATGGAAAATTGTGGCCTTCATGACATGAATTCAATTAGTTTTTCTTATTCAACCGATAGACAAGAAGGTATTGAAACAAGAGGTTAATTGGCCAAGGTTGATTGACTCAAGCTTTCATGTGTAATCAACCTGCAAGGAAGATTCAAATAAAATGAGGGAAATGTTAGTTTCATGAGGTACAAAGTATGGATCCTTGTACTCATGATGAATCATCACCACCTCCTCTTTTCTCACAACAAGGCTATTTTCTTCCTATCTTTCAATCTTTTCACTCTCTTGCTCAATATTTTCTGTCAAGCCCAACCACGTCTTCCAACTCCACAATTTTGTCAACATTTTCACAGACTTCCTCATCACTACTCAATTTTTTATCTTCCACTTCAAAATTCTGAGTTTGATCAACTACCTCAATTTTCAACTCCTCAGTTTCAATATTCTTACCTCGAGGCTCCAATTGTAAATCTTCTACAATCTTACTTCCACCCTTTTGTAATTTAGCCTCAGCTTCTTTTACACTCTCCCTTTGCAACTTAGCTATTTTTTTCCTTGCTCTTTCTGCAATCATTTCCTCATTTAACTGTATTAATATTTTTCCCATCTCCTTGAATTCATCCTTTATTCCTGAATCACCATCTCTCAATATTTTTTCCTAATCGCCAATCCCAAACCTAGGTTTAGCATTACGCCTATACCTGTTACGCAGTTGAGCAATTTCTACATCCCATTTTGCCTCCAATTTTGCATCCCACTTCTCAAACTGTTTCTCCAACATTGCAAGTAAAAGAAATTGTTGGTTATCTTTCCCAGATGACGATTTTTCTCAGAGCTTAGACATTTGAGAACGGACCGGAAAATTTTGACACGAGGACTAAGAATGACTTTTAATTTTGACTTCGAAAGAAAGGAATATCAAGAATTTAAGGAAATTCTAGAAAATGGTTCTTGAATTCTGGATTTTTTTTGAATGGTTGATGAATTTTCAGAACAAATAAAAAAATAAAAAATATTTTTTTTTATAAATCCGAAAACTCGACTACGAATACGTGAAAACAAACGAGACTTAATTTGGACTAAAAAAAAAGTAAAAATAATTTTGGTATTTTTCTGGATTTTTTTTTCTAGAACAAAGACTCAAGAACACGAAGAACATGAAATAAAGACTCAATAGACAAAATAAAAACAGGATATGGATGATTTTTATGTGGTAGACTCTATGATAAACATATAAAAATCAAACTAGGATAGAATAAAAGAAAAACCTGATTTCAGATGCCTGCTCTAATACCAGATGATGTGATCTCATTCGGGATGCTCGCAGAATAATTGATTGAAAGCCGGAAAAGTTCCAAATTCAGGTTGTTGGCAGACGGTGACATGAAGACCCGAGCCTCATTACTCAAGAACCTAAGATATATTAAACCTTAGATCCGTTGAGATGCGAAAACAAGAACAAACATGGGGAACACGATGTGATCTCGTTCGGGATGCTCGCGGAATAATTGATTGAACGCCGAGAAATTTCCAAATTCAAGTTAGGGATGGATGATAGGATCTTGACCCGAGCTTCATGACCCATGAATTGATGATGCGAAAGCAAGAACCAAGATTTGTAAATACCACAAAGAATGTCCAAATCCTTGATAAGTTCGATTTGAACGCCATAAAGATGATTAATCTTTGATAAGTTCGGGATGATTGCCACAAGATGATTAATCTTGATAAGTTCAAATTTGTAAAGTGAATCCACACATTTACTATTGAAAAAACACTCAATATCTTTTTTAAAAATCAAAGTCTAACTATTACAATGAAGAAATAGTATATAAATAAGAAAAAAAATGACCTAACAACTAGGGTAGCCGTTATAGAGGGGAAAAAATTAATAAAAATGGAAAATAACATAAAAATGCAAAAAAAAAACCCCAATTCTTGTCTACATAATTGACTTGTTGTTTTGAAGCCCCAAATGATGGAATTTAGCCATAAAATTAGTGGGCTCAAGGGCTTTAGCCCAAGAGTTTTGCTCAGTGATCCGTTTCTACTCAAAAAACATATATGAAGCATCCAATTCTGACATGGTTGACTAGATTGCACTTTTGTTTGGCTTGAATATTTAACTTTCCATCAAACCTACTATGATTCATATCATTCCCTCCTTCTTTAGGATGATTCGTCCCGAATCATAGGTTTGTTCATGATGCAAAACCACCCCACCTGGATTAAACGGAAAATTCTTGCTTCCATGCAATATGATCAACCAATAATATACTGCAACTTGGATTATATAGATGACTTGAAGCATAAACTCCCTTGGGCATAGGTGGTGTGGCCCAAATTTGTAAGTACAATTAAGTTGCAAACAAGATTTAAATAAAATGGGGTGGGGGATGTTAGTTTTACAAAATACAAGGTAAGGATCCTTGTATTCATGATGAATCATGACCACCTCATCATGCCCAACAATGAGGCTCTTCTCTTCACCTCCTTCCTTCTTTGCAACTTCTTACCCAATAACTTTTTTCACATTTTTTTATTTTCATACACTTCCTCAACACTACTCAAATGTGAATCTTCGACTCCAAAGTTAAAAATTTGTACTTCTATAACAACTTCTAAGTCATGCATCATATCAACAATAATTTTATTCTCAATCACCTGCTTACTACCCAACTCCTCTTTTTCCTCCTCAAATCTTGGAGTTTGTTCAACTACTTCTAACTTCAATTCTTTCACCTCCTCTTTAATATTTTTATCTTTCCACTCATTTTTCAATTCTCCCTCCTTCTCAATTTTCTTATCCCCATGATGTCTCCTATTATACCACTTTTCACTCTCCTTTTTTTACCTTCCTCGAATCTTCTAGTGCTTCCTCTAATGTCAACCCATATAGTGTGCATGTTTTCTATTTCTTAAGGAACTGTATATGTCCATACTCTTATCATACATATCCATGGTTTTCCAAACAAAAGATGATAAGACTTTAATGTCACTACATCACACCATACTTCATCACTATATTTTCCATTGGTGACAGTCACTAGAACTTGTTTGGTCACTTGGAACTCCCCAAACTCTCTCATCCATGTCATCCTATAAGGCTTATACTATGGTATTAAGGGTAATCCTAATTTTTCAACCATGGTGCTATTAACAAAATTAGTAAAGTACTCTCCATCAATTGCGAAACTATGTGTCTTATGACCCACATAACATCTAGTTTTGAACAAGGAACATGGATCATAACCCATCCTTCATGTGACGATTCAAAAATTCAAATAATATCAAGACTAGACATCAAATGGAAGAAGAATTTGATAGGGGTATTAAGATATTTAAGAAAAATGGAGAAACTGGGGTTTACTTTTTTGGGAATTTTCGGAATTAAAAAAAAAATTTAACAAAAATTCGACAAGGAATATAGCAAAATAGACGAAAAATAATTTGGACCTAAAACAAACATAATAATGACTTTTGATTTTTTTGGGATGATTTTTTAGGATTAAATACTCAAGAAACATGAACAACACGAAGAATAAGAAAAATTGAAAACAAAGACTCAACAAACAAGATATGGATGATTCTCACATGGACTCTATAATAAATATATGGAATCAAACTAGGACAGAATAACATGAATTCAGAGTCCAGCTCTCTGGTACCAAATGATGCGAAAAGAAGCGCGGAATTGATGCCGAAAAGTTCCAAGTCCAGGTTTGTTTGTAGACGGAGGAATCTTGATATAAACTTCACGACGCGGAATCGACGAATTGGAAGAGAGAACCAAGACTTTCGAAACGCTACAAGGATTTGTCCAATTTCCTTGATAAGTTTCTAATTTTTTTTTAATGCCACAAATATTTTCACGAATACTTGATAAGTTCGATTGAACGCCACAATGAATCGATCTTTGATAAGTTCGGGAAAATATAGGAATCCACCTATAAGTTATTGAATCAATCAATAAAACTGTTTTTAAAAAATCAAAGCTCCCTTTTACAATTAATGAAATATGATATAAATAACGAAAACAATCTAATAAATAGGGTAGCAGCTAATGGGTTCAAAACAAAGTTCTAATTAACTTAAAATAACTAAAACTGAAAATGAAACAAAATCCTCGAAATTATGGACAATACTTAGTTACGGCGTGAATACTTCACTTACAACTGTAAGGAAGTGACTTTCTGTCAAGAGTTATGGCTGTGACAACTAAAATTACGGCCGTAAGTATTATTCCGTTAGAATTCTTCATTCTGACCCGAGAGAAAGTTACGGCCGTGTGCATCACTAGTTACGGCTGTAATAGCACTTTTGATCCTTGAACTTCCACCCTTTGACTCGGCTTGATCCGTTCGTCTTCTGGGCATGACTCCAACATGAAACTTACTCATTTTTCTATGTAGATTGTTGTTACATCGCCCATATCTTGATTTATCATTTCGTCCCCAACTTTGGTTCACATCACGCAAGCTTATCACTTCTCCTTTCAAATACTAACCCCCTTTTAATAGTTCCCACTCGATATCTTAATTTCCATTTTAAAGCAACTCTACATGGGTTAGATATTTCAATATTAGTTGTCTTTTCTTTAAACTATATGTATTGAATTAATTTCTGATAATAACACATGAATTATCTGAACACTAATTCATTGATTTGTGGGTTGTATCGAGTCTAGAGGTGAGATACATATCTAGCTACATAATAAATTTTAGCAATTTAACAAAAAAGTAGAGATACATGGTTTTGGTTATTGTAATCATATATGAATTACTATTTTTGAATGCATTTAATTAGGCTTATTATTACCCAACATAGAGATATGTAGTTGACCTAATTAGATATAACTAATTTAAACTTGAGAGATGAAAATTATATATAATCGAGAATTTGATCAAATACTACTTTAGAATGAAAACTTGGAATGAGAAATTGAATAGGATAACTAGGGTAAAATCGTGAGTCCCAACACCTTCACTTCAAAATAAAAATTCAATGCTTGATTTTTCAAGTATTTAGTAGACTTTCATAATTATTTGCTTTTAATACGTTAAATGATTAAACATCAAATCGTTGTATTTTTCTTAGATTAGATCTCGATTAATCAAAGCTAATATTGGACAAATAGTCTTCGTGAGATCAACAACTTAGACTCTTGAGTGCACTTTATTACTTGTTTGACTATTGTGCACTTGCAATAATTTTCGTAAGTTTTTGGCAATGTTATCGGGGACTTTTTATTTGCTATTGGTTTAGATTAATCTTTAGAATTAGTTGGCAACATTATTGGGGACTTTTTTATTTGCTATTGGTTTAGATTAATCTTTAGAATTAGTTTTCCTTTTCCTTTGATTTTCTTTGTTTCTTTCTTTTTACTAAAAAATGTGTTCTTTGTATGCTCTATTCAAAAGGAGAAGCTCTTGAACCTCTAGATGCCGAGATTGAATGCACATTATGATGCTTTTAATGTAATTTTTCACTTTTTTCACAAAAATAAATAAATCATCTCTGCTTAAAAATTAAAGCACATTTGCTTTTTTCCAAGAAAAATAAAAAAATAATTTCAAATTATCCCTTTTTGAAATTGGAGCGAAGCATCTCTGTTTGGGAAAATATTTTTACACAACACATTTTTAAACTACTTTTAATAACACGCATTTTTTCTCTCAACTTTTCAACCAATAATTTTACCTCAAAGCATCACATTCTTTTTTAAAAAAATAAAAAATAAAAAAATTAACTACAATTATTTTTTATCTAATTTAACAGTGCTAAAAATTTTGTTTTATTTTATTTTTTTGGGCACAAGTGCATGTAATCTTCAAAAGTACATTTCAAATTTGCAATCATTAGAGTATCTCCAATAATTTATGGATATTTTGATCTACGTGGCACTTAAGTAGATAATTATCCCACCCATATTGATAAAATAGATACTGAAATTTAAAGCTTATCTCCAATGGTAAGTGTCTATAATTTTTTGTGTATACGTGTGTCTTCAATGGTAATTGTTTATAATTTTTTGTTTATACATGTGTCTTCAATATTTTGCCAGCAAGTTATCTATATCTATGTGGCAATGCATTTTTTCCAATTGATAGACAATTAGATTGTTCAACCATTACATTTTAAAGTGGTTCCAGTTCTCATTGCACTTTAATGAGGTTTTTTTTTTCTCTTGTTTTTTTTTTTTGGCAAAAACTTTCCAAATTTAGCAAGTAATTTTGGACGAAAAAGTGTGTATTTTTGGTGACGATTACTTTGTTTTTATATATAGATATATTGTAGCCCTATCACCCCAATATTGTTTATCCATCATTTGAATGATTTCCATCTCCAAGCCGATATAATCAATCTTTTCAGTAACAATATGTAGTTTTTTGAACTTGGAGTAAAGGGGCATATTACATTAGAGGAGATGGTGATATACATTGGAGAGTTTTGGTTGGTGGAGGAATTTAAAAAAAAAAAAGAATGAAAAGAAAAGAAAAGGAGGACTCTTATTGATAGAGATAAGGTGCCGACTGTGGGATTTTGGAGGGCATATTGAGAGCACATAGATACACTTATATTCATTCAACAGAGGCAGTCTGCTGGATAGGAGTGGATGGCCGACTTTGAGAATTCTTTTAGCTAACTGTGTATATATATCCACACACTTCTATTCAAGTGTGGGGCCAGCTGGTGAGTGCAAAAGAGGAGAGATTTGAGGGTGTCGGCTGGTGGATTGAAAAGTAAAGAGAGTCGGCTGAAATAGAGAATAATGGGTGTTGACAGTGCCCAGCCCAGAGGTACTTACGGGACGCCAACACAGAGGATTGTCCACCGCATGGTGTGGATTTGTTCCACGCGAGGAGGACGTGTCCCCAGGGGGTTTCGAACCTTGGACCTATGGAACTTAGGAATTCTAAAGGCCTCCCTGGTACCACTAAGCTAAGAACAAATCCACACCATGCGGTGGACAATTCAGATTGTTGGCGTCCCGTAAGTACCTCCGGGCTGGGCACCGTCAACAATGGGAAGCAGGTTTGGGATTAAAAAGTTGGAATGTTGGTTGGAATTAGGAAGAAAAAAAGACTTCTCTCTGGCAAAGAAGATAGTGGACGGCATTGTTGGGGGAATTAAAAGGACTCGGCTGGTGAATTGAAAAGAAGCTTGGAGAGACATAGAGGGAGTGCACAGCTGGGATATATATATTGAAGAAGGTAGACTACTTTGGGGAAAAAGGGGTTGGCTGGGTTGAATAAAGAGTATAGCCTGACTTCTCTTGGATTCGGATTTGAATGTACTAATTGAAGATTTCATATTTTCTTCGTATGATGACTTTCTTTTATTTCTCGTGTGTTTCTCACATTAACATGTTAGGCTAATTCCATTTATGTATTAGATGAAGATGAGACTTGTTGTTTATTTATTTATTTCAATTCAATAACTAGTGGTTTAGTTATTTGTTGTGTCATCTTAATTGATCCTGCATGCATAATCTTATTATTTGATTGATTGGAAACCAATTAAATATATTGTTACTTGTTGTAGTTTTGGAAAAGTCACAATAGATTGGAACATTGCATAATTAACACATTAATACTAGATTTTAGGAATAACAATATGACATGTGCAATCTCATTGATAATTTGGTGATTTAATGCATGCTAAACATTCGTATTCAGATTAGGAATAGATTTGGATCATGTTTAGGATATATTTAATTTGTTTTGATAAAGAAAATTAATTAGATGTGAATTATCGTTTTTCAAGTAACGTACAAATTGTTGAATTGAGATAGATGATAACAAGTGGATTCGGGTTCCAATACATGCTCCTCATCCATATTTACTCAATATTTTACTTATTATTTATTAATTGCAATTTTTAGAATAGAAGAACAAATCATCTTTTTAATTTTCCACTTAATTGAATTGAAAGTAAACTGATAATTAGAACTAAAACATATTCCCTGTAGGACGATAACTCTAAATTCATCACATTTATTACTTGTCAACGATCTCGTACGCTTGCGAGATTTCACTTGAACAAAAGTCATTTGCTAAACATGACACATATAATCCTTACAAAGATTTGATTAGGAACATAGGTCATTCAAAGCCCAAAGCTAGTTTTCTTAAACTGTTTGCTTATCACAAGAATAAGGGGTAGTTTGAGAGATATTTTATTACTACAATACAACAAACGATATCCATTAGATGAAAAAAAAAATGATTCATGGTAATTGTACGTATGTTTAGAATAAATATGTATATCAATTTAATGCTTGAAAGAATTAACAAATGAATAAGAACATTGTTTCATATAGAAGGGATTCCAAAATAATGAATAAGAATATTCATTTATACAGTAGGGATTTTCAAAATAAGGAATAAGCATATGAAGTATGTTAGAGTTTTACTGAATGAAAGAGGATTATGATTTCATTTCACACCCGAAAGAGAATTAGTTACCTGTAAACATATTTTCTAGACTTCGTAAACCGATTTTTTTTGAAATATGCCTGCATACATCATGAAAGCAAACAAGAAAGTGCACAATTGGACGTGTTTGGTAGAATAGGAATACAAATGAAAAGAAGAGATCATAAAAAAAAGGACATAAAGGAAGAAGATGAAAGCCAATTTTTATGTTTTTGTTAAGATGAAACAAATAGAGAAGTAATCTATGAACTCCAAAGGAATTTTTGGAAAATGGTTTTCCAGATTTTGACAAGTCTTTCTTCAGTTTCCAATAATTTCAAATAGAAGAGTAGAGAGATTAGATTTCTCCATTTACTTTTTCCTCTATTTTCATTTAAAGACAAAATTATGAACAAACAACGTCGTACCAAGATGCAATGTGAAAGTAAACGTTGTTGATGGGACTCATGACTCAACTTTTTTGCTTTACATACTAGATTCTTGTAGTGGTTATATGTTTCCCTTTAGACACAATCGTGGTAAACAACCGAAAAGATACATCCCAAATGAAGAAGAAAAGAAGTCCAAGTACCCATTTGCAAATTATGTATCTACTCAAGGTTTGTCCAAGTCATTCAATACTTTCACTCAACACTGTCTTTTTACCATATTCTTAGTAGTGTTGAGAAGGCGTTTCTGAATCATGTTGGGCTCAAGAAATGCAAGAAGAACTAGAAGCCTGAAAGAAAAATATTACATGGAAGTTGGTCGTACTATCGGAAAGGAAAAAATATTAGGATGCAAATGGATGTTCTCTGTAAAGTACAAGGTTGATAGATCAATTGACCGATACAAGACGAGACCTGTGGCAAAGGATTTTACCCAAATGTATGATATAGACTACTCGGAGACCTTCTCACTAGCAGCTAAACTAAATACCAAGAGTTCTCGTATCTCTTGGAGCAAATTTAGACTGGCAACTATATCAACTTAATACAAAGAATGCTTTCCTTCACAGTAACCTTGACGAGGAGGTATACATGGATATTCAGCAAGGATATACATGATCGATTGAAATGAAAATTGTTTGTAATTCGGAGAAGGCATTAAATTACCACAAGCATGGTTTGGCCGATTCAGTTAAGCTATGAGGAAGTATGGATATCGTCAAAGTAACTCTGATCATACTCTCTTCTTGAAACACCAACAAGGCAAGGTGACAACATTAATAGTCTATGTGGATGATATGATAATTACGGGAGATGACACTTAGGAAATATTGAAGCTAGAAGAAAAATTATCCATTGAATCTGAAATGAAGAACTTGGGAGTTCTTAGTATTTTCTAGGAATAGAAGTGGCATGGTCAAAAGGGTATATTTCTCTCCCAATGAAAAATATGTGCTAGACTTATTGACGGAAGTGTGACTACTAGAGTGTAAACTTTTGGATACACTGATTGTGTAGAACCATAAGCTTGGAAAATATTTAGAACAGGTGCCATCCAATAAGGCAAGATATCAAAGAATAGTAGAGAGTCTCGTTTACTTATCTCACACTCGTCCAAACATTGCTTACGTCGTAAGTGTGGTAAGCTAATTTATGAATAATCCAAGTGAAGACCACATAGGTGCTGTAAATATTTGAATTCTCCACTATCTAAAGTCATCACAAAAAATGACTAATGTCCTCAAAGAATGCCCATATGAATATTGAAGGGTGCACGGATGCCGACTTGGTTGGGAATATCTTGGATAGAAAGTGTACTCAGTCTAATTTACTTTCGTGGGAGGAAACTTGGCAACATGGAGGAGTAAAAAGCAGAATGAAGTGGGATTGTCCAATGTTGAAGCTGGGTTTCAAGGCATGACAAAAGGATTATGTGAGATTCTTTTGCTTAGAAATTTGCTAACAGAGGTCGGTTTTCCTCCTTGGTCTATAGTGAATTTATTCCGTGGTAACAAGATTGCCATCAACATATCTCACAACCCAGTTTGTAGCGACCGTGAAATTTCGGAATTTATTTTTTTAAAAATAAATATTTTATTTACTAAAAACCGTGTCGCTATAATTTAACCCGTTATTTAAAATTCACGTACGTCGTTTAGCCAAGTTATAAATTTTGAGTCGAAAATAATAAATTTCAGTCCAACTTGATTTTATGTCCAATAAATTCAAAATCTATTTTTAAAATCCAATTTCATTTTTTTATTTAATTAATTATTTATTTATTCAAATTAAAAATCACCAGATAATCTTTTTTTTTTTTTTTTTCAAATTTGAGTCTATCATTCTAATTACATTTCAAATTTTAAGTCCATCATTATCTCTACAAATCATGATCACCATCTATCCAACTATTTTAAACTCTTCTTCACGATCAGATTATTCACGACTCAGCCTCTGAATTCAGGTATCATCATCGATAATTTCTGTTTCAGCCTCACCATTATCACCAACATGACCAAGAAACACCGCCTGCAACTTTCATCCTCCAAGTCACTGCCATTCCCAATCAGAGTCGACACTCACGCAATGAGAGCGTTCTTCGGCCAGACCCAATACCACTACCATCCACCACCTAACGCCATCGTGTCCGCAACACCACCTCCGTACCCAGTCTCTCAGCCTACTGCCAATCCCCATTATTGAGACACTACCAATCACGAACTCAGCCAAAATCTGAAACCCAAATCAAAACCAAGCATCATTCCAAACCGCGAGCCACCCTCACCGAGACCACCTCGACTGCACACCACAGCCATCTCCAAAAATTCCTCAAAACTCAAATCAAAAACCCAAATAGATAAACCCATAATCCCAGAAATCCATTACTTACCTCAACCACCGGTTTTTCGCCGGAAAACCACGAACACAGCCCGGGTTTATCTCGGTTCTTCGCTCCCAAAATTAGCCCAAACTCCATTTTTTTTTCTCGCATACCCAGGTTTCCTGCTGCTGCTGCTTTGCGCCGACGATATCATCGCCATCCTTGTCGCCGGCGATCGATCAGAGAGGAGGGCGTCCGCCCTCCCCTCACGCTCCGTCTCTCTCTCTCTCTCTGTCGTAACATAGAGAGAGAGAGAGAGAGAGAGAGAGAGAGGAGTGTATGTATATATATATATATATATATATATATATATATATATATATATATATATATATATATATATATATATATATATATTTTATATATATAAACTTGTTTACAAAATTTGCTCTTTAAGTCCCAAATTTTTGAAAGAGTAATTGTTTCAGTCCTTAGCAGTTTTAAGATTTGTTCAGTCAACCCCTATTGAGTTTTAAAACGTTTTCCAATCAGTCCTTAAGTTTTGAAAACATTTATTTCAGTCCCTGATTATTTTAAGCAGCGTTTTAATGAGTCGTTTAATTTTCGAAAAAACTCTATTTTAGTCCCCAAATTTTAAAATCATTCACTTTAAGTCAAAACTTTAATTTTAATTCAAACTTTGAATTTCTAGAAACTAATTTAAATTTTATTTTATTTTTGGCTAGACGAGACGTACGGAGATCTAGAGAACTGAATTATATTTTCCCGCTCAACCACACTCGTAGAGAATTGAGGTAGACTCGCCCCCATTAATTTGTTTACATTTTAATTGCACGTTATATGCTTCATGTTACTTATGTGCATTATTTGCATAAGACGAGACGAGAATTTATATTTCTTATGAAATATTTGATGTTATGAGCATGCCATAAATTATATGCATTTTTAAATGCGTGAGACGAGACGAGATTATGATGTTGTTATGCTTTGACATAACTTATGTGCATTTATTGCATGAGACGAGACTACCCACACCCTATGTTACGAAAGCCTATTATGATGATGAAGTTGTCACTATATGATTGCATGTTTGTGCGTTCAATTTCTATGTAAATTTATTAATCGACGATGAGTCTACCGAGTATTTCAATGAAATGCTCACCCCTTATTAATAACAATTGCAGATGTTGGAGATGGAGGCTTATGATGGGCAGGCTGTGGCATTAATAATTGGATTCTCAAAATTTATTCTTGTTTCAGTTGAATTTCCTAATTCACGAAATTTTGAGATTTTGAACAGTTTGCTTTATTTGAAATGTTTTAGGAAATATTATTTCCGAAAATTGGATAATATTTAAAATTTATCAATTTTTGAATTTATTTAATAAATCTTATCAATTAGAAATGTTATTTTATTCCGCAAAATATTATTTTCAAAAATTAGACGAGACGATGAAGTGACGAGTCGGGTGATTAGAACCCGGGGCGTCACACAATTCAACACGATTGTACCAAGCATGTGGAAGTAGATCAACATTTCATAAAGCAGAACCTGGAAGAGAAGATTATTCAGTTCCCTTTCATTAAATTTGAAGATTAGTTGGCTGACTTTCTTACCAAGGCAGCTCTAGGAGAAACTTGAATCACTCACATAATAAGTTAAGGGTTAGAGATATCTACACGCCAACTTGAGGGGAATGTTGTCTTGAGTTGGCATGAGTCCAGCAATTAGCCAACTATGGAAATCTCAAATTTAGGAGTCCCTTCACTTAAGGGATTAAGAATGATTGTTGCCATGAATTATATATAGATATATAATAACTTCCTAAAGTAGTTTCTTGTATATATATATTGTAATTATAGTTAACAAAAATGAATTACACTCATTGTCATTTACCCTATTTTCTATAACATTTGGAACATCAATAAGGAAAGCTATCTGGTGTATGCATTTGAACATGAGTGGTATCTAGCCAATGTTAGATGTTGTACTCTCCGATTATGTGATCATAATTCAAGTTGGTAAAACATGAGTCGACTCATGTACTTATTCTATGGAGAGTTTGTATTCTCAATTGGAACCTTTCATTTTATAGTTTCATTGTTGAACTTTTTGAACTATAATCCGACACTGATTGTTTTTACAATTGAAATCAAATTATCCTATAAGAATTCTTGACTTGCAAATAGTTTTTTTTGGGACTACATCGATATGCTCCTAAAAGAAAGTTATGTTTCACAACTGGTCGTAGTAGAGGTATGAATGCGGGATTATTTTCCGATTCCAAAACATATATTCATATTTGTTTTTTCCTTGCCTTCTTACCTTGATATTAAAGCCTATCTACATTTATCTCCTTGAACGACACTACGATTCAATTACAATTTATGTTGGACAAGTAATTTTACATAGTACTTGATTTGAGACTTCTACTTGGTAGATATATTAAAGTGATAATTGATGGCATATTCGCCCATCCAAAATTTTATGAGTGTTGTTCGATACAAGTATTCTAAAGATTTCATACCTAAGCAATTTTATTCCATTGGCACAAAATCACATATATTAGGGTTCCCTACTTATGTTGAGAAATAGTTTAGGCAAAACACAGAAGCTTTTAATCTTTTTCTCCTTCTTCAAGAAAATTTACAAAATTGAATCTTATAAGGAAGTTGAGATGCCCTATATTAACATTTAATGGTTGAGTTTGTACCCTTTCATCATGCAAGTTTTTATTTGCAGGAGAAGTATAAATGAAATTGTCAAGTTTTCTAACATATCAGTTGGGTAGTACCACGTGTTCGATAGCTCAATTTTGTCTAATGATTTTTTTTATCTATCTTTATATTTGTGCACATTCTTTAGTAATGTCTGCCAAAAATGGTAAAGGTATTACAAAATGCATGATCTTTATCTTGTATATTTATGCAAATGTGTCATTTATTAATCTCTTTTTGAAACTTTAATGTCTATTCAATCCCCCAATTTCTCCATCTCCTTCCTCAACTCTCAAGATCAATTTTATTTAAGTGAACTAAAAAAGAGTAGGTATGAACTCTTTAGAATACGTGTATCGAACAACACTCATAAAATCTTGGAAGGCCGAATATGCCATCAATTAGCACTTTAATATATCTACCAAGTAGAAGTCTCAAATTAAGTACTATATAAAATTACTTCCTCCTCAAATAGTAGTTGAATCAACATGCGTTAGTGTCGTTCAAGGAGATACATGTAGATAGGCTTTAATATCTAGGTAAGAAGGCAAGGAAAAGCCAAATATGAATAATTGTTTTGGAATCAGAAAATAATCCCGAATTCATACCTCTACTACGACAGTTGTAAAACATAACTTTATTTTTGAAGCATATTGATGTAGTCCCAAAAAAACTATTTTCAAGTCAAGAACTCTTGTAGCGATCGAGAAATTTTATTATAATAAAAGTTAAATTTATTAATATGTATCGCTACAATTTCACACTAATTGCTAATGAAAATGTGTTCGTCTAGCCATATCAATTATTTTAAGATTTTTTAGAAAAGACATTTAAAATTATTTAAATTTTTAAGTACAATTTGCGATTTTAAATTTATCCAAAATCACTATTTCAGTTTTAAAACCTCAAACCTTTATTTTAATTCAATATTCAAATTTCCAATTTTTAATATTATTATTGTTGATTAACTCAATTGGTGTAACTCCCAGCCAATTCTATTCCATAATACAAAAACGTCCAAATTGTTATTTTCATTCAATGAGAGATTAATTTAAGAATTTTTTTTTTCATTTCCCTCAACGTTCTTGCATTCAAAGAATTTTCGTTACAAATTTTCAATTCCAAAACCTGCATATAACTTCACTCTTTTCATCCATTTCATCCCTCACGCTGAAATCTACAAAATTTTTGGGTAAGTTTCCCCTTTCCTTCTACCCCTACGCACAACCAGTATACACAAATCACCTCAACTCGACACTGCAAATTTCAAATCCACACCATCAGCATAGCCATGGCTGAAACTTCAACCATAGAGTCACATAGTTCAAACATTTCAAAAGCCAATTCAAATCCAAACAACACCACCGTCCATCGAGTCACTGCTAATCGTCACGGCTCGACTTTCAGTCACCAAATACAAACCTACAACAATCGAATTTCACAACTAACACCACCAACCCAAACCCCAAACCACCACATGCAGTCCACAACCGTCACCCACCGCTGCTCCATCTAAAAAATCCTCATCCAAAATCAAATCCAAACAACCCAGAAAACAAAGAATCAGATAAAGCCCATTGTACTTACCTTGGTCACCGACCGGATTATCGCTGGAAAACATTCAAACCTGAACCTTCTAGCCACGGTTTTATGCCAAAATCACCCATCTTCCGCCATCCCTCCAACCACCTTGCCACCACCATGTGATGCCGGCATCACTGCTGGGTTTGGCGCCAGTAGAGGTGCTAGATTGGAGAACCTGTCACCACTCCTCCCCCTCTCTCTGTCGATTATGAGAGAGAGAGAGAGAGGAGTTTTTGTTTTTTAAAACATTTTGATTTTGATTAATTAACTCTTAGACCCCCCCTAGTTTCAAAAATGTTTACCTTTAGTCCCCAATTGTTTAGGAGTTATTATTCAAGCCTTTCAATTTTAAAACATTTCAAGTCAGCCCTTTTGTTTCTAAATTTTTTTTTAATTAAAGTCCCAAATCTTTTAATTTCAATTATGTTAAAATGTCAAATTAGTCCCCCAATCTTTTATTTTACCTTAACACTCAATTTTTACAAAATTTCTAATTTAAATTTATTTTCTTTGGCTAGAGACAGGAATAGAAAGTTAGAGATTTGAAGTTCCGTGCTCGACTCGAACTCATTAGAATTTAAGGTAGACTCATTCTTAATAATTGATTTTAGCTATGATGTGCATGTGAAATGTGATTAGGTGATTTATTCATATGTTACTATGAATTGAGACGAGACGAAGTTATGATGTTATATGTGCTATTACTTACATGTATTATTGCATGTTGAGACGAGGCTACTTTTTCACACTTACATGTTATATGAATTGAGAAAGTTATATGCGCTATAACTTATATGCATCATTGCATGTTGAGACAAGACGATGCTACTTTTACGCACTTATGTGATATATGATATGATGTTATGCCAAGAAAATGTTTAGCATGATTTGCATGTTTATATGTATTATCATAGTTTAAAGTTAATTACTTTGTAATAAGTTTACTGAGTATTTCTTTGAAATACTCACTTCGTTATTAACAATTTTTCCATACTTCAGAAGTGGTGGCGAATGATGGACATGAGTAGCAAAAGAATAAATAAATGTTTCATTTCAAAGTTTAAACCTTGCAATTTCACGTTAAATTAAATTTATGTTATACCAACTGTTGAAAAGTCCGAATTTATTACCGTTGGAGAATTTTTAATAATAGTTCATGCGAAGTTTAAAAATTTCTGTTATTTTTCCACTCAATTGTAAATTTGAAAGTTAGTTTGAGATGATGAAGTGATGTTTCAGGTGTTTAGAATTCGGGGAGTTACAACTCTTATAGGATAATTTGATTTCAATTGTAAAACAAATCGGTGTCAGATTATTTTTCAAAAAGTTCAACAATGAAACTATAAAATGAAAGGTTCCAATTGAGAATACAAACTCACCATAGAATAAGTACATGAGTCGACTCATATTTTACCAACTTGAATTATGATCACATAATCGGAGAGTACAAATCTAACATTGGCTAGATATCACTCATGTTCAAATACATACACCAGACATCTTTCCATACTGATGTTCAAAATGTTGTAGAAAATAGGGTAAATGACAATGAGTGTAATTCACTTTTGTCAACTATAATTACAATATATATAGCTATACAAGAAACTACTTTAGGAAGTTATATAATTCATGGCAACAATCATGCTTAATCCCTTGAGTGAAGGGATTCCTAAATTTGAGATTTCCATACCTGGCCAATTGCTGGACTCGTGCTAACTTACGCCAACACCCCCCTCAAGTTGGTGTGTAGATATCTCTAAGACCTAACTTTTTATGTGAGTGATTGAAGTTTCTCCTAGAGCTACCGTGGTAAGAATGTCAGCCCACAGATCTTCGAATTAACAAAAGGGAACTGAATAATCTTCTCTTCCCGGTTCTGCTTGGTGAAATGTCGATCTACTTCCACATGCTTGGTGCAATCATGTTGAATTAGGTTGTGAGATATGTTGATGGTAGTCTTGTTGTCACAGAATAAATTCATTGCAGACCCAGGAGGAAAACCGACCTCTGTTAGCAAAGTCATTTTCCTGGTGATGACTTTAGATAGTAGAGAATTCAAATATTTACAGCACCCTTATGGTCTTCACTTGGATTATTCATAAATTAGCTTACCACACTCTAGTAGTCTTTGATACCTTGCCTTATTGGATGGCATCTGTTCTAAATATTCTCAAAGCTTATGGTTCTGCACAATCGGTGTATCCACAGGTTTACACTATAGCAGTCCCACTTCTGTCAACAAGTCTAGCACATATTTTTCATTGGGAGAGAAATATGCCCTTTTTACCATGCCACTTCTATTCCTAGAAAATACTTAAGACCTCCTAAGTTCTTCATTTCAGATTCAGTGGATGATTTTTCTTCTAGCCTTGAGATTTCCTCAGCATCATCTCCCGTAATTATCATATCATCCACATAGACTATTAATGTTGTCACCTTACCTTGTTGGTGTTTCAAGAAGAGAGTATGGTCAGAGTTACTTTGGAGATATACATACTTCCTCATAGCTGAACTGAATTTTCCAAATCATGCTTGTGGTGATTACTTTAACCCATACAATGCCTTCTCCGATTTACAAACAATTTTCTTCTCAATCGATAATGTATATCCTTGCCGAATATCCATGTATAACTCCTCTTCAAGGTTACCATCAAGGAAAGAATCGAGTTGATGTAGTTTCCAGTCTAAATTTGTTGCAAGAGATAGGAAAGACTCTAATGGAATTTAGTTTAGCTACTAGTGAGAAGGTCTTCTAGTAGTCTATGTCGTACTCATACATTTGGGTAAAATCCTTTTCCACAAGTCTCGCCTTGTATTGGTCAATTGATCTATTAGCCTTGCACTTTATAGAGACCACCATTTGCATCCCACTATTTTTCCCCTTCCGATAATGGGACCAACTTCCATGTAATATTTTTCTTTCAAGCTTCTAGTTCTTCTTGCATTTCTTTAGCCCGAAATGGATTAGAAAACACCTTCTCAACACTACTAGGAATATGGCAAAAAGATAGTGTTTGAGTGAAAGTCTTGAATGGCTTGGACAAACCTTGAGTAGATATATAATTTGCAATTAGGTACTTGGACTTCTTTTCTTCTTCATCTGGGATGTATCCGTTCGATGGTTTACCATGAATGTGTCTAAAAGGAAATATATAACCAGTAGAAGAATCCAGGATATTAGTATGTAAAGCAAAAAAGTTGAGTCATGAGTTTCATCAACAACGTTTACATTCACTTTGTATCGTGGTACGACATTGTTTGTTCGTAAATTACACGCTTCACATTTGTATCCTCTTGGTGAATCATCTAGTTTCTTGTGACATTTCTTACAGCTAATGTAGGACCAGTCTCCATCCGATGCTAATGCAAGAAATTTGGCCACCACCCAGTATAATCCCTTCTGCATGGCCAGAAATTACAACAAAAAAAATTAAAGGAGGCAGATTAATATAGATTTATCAATGCCATTAGAACTATAGATTTCATGACTTAAAACACAACCTTTTTACAGTTCAATATTTTATCAAGTGTCTTCACTTCAACATTACCACTCAGTGATTCATTTTCCACAGCAGTAATGGATGAAGACGACATATGCATAATCATCTCTACTAAACTAATGTCTTCAAAACAAAGCCTTAAATAACACATAACAATGTATAAGCGAACTTAGAGAATTAATATTCCATTTAGGAAAATAAATGCAGGAGTTGTATAACTCGTTCTTGTAATCCTCTCTTTCTTTGATGTTTGTGTTGATCAATGGCTTGATTGCATGGTATGCGCTACACAATCATACTTGCCCTTAAAACTTCTTTGGTTGACATTATTGAATAATCATAACTTCAGGTTTGTTACCCATAAAGTCAAAGTAGTTGCTGATTTCATCAGCATACAATCCCTGAAGTGTAATCGTCATCCTGCTCGTTCTACACAAACAATAATAATGCAAATCAAACATAGAAAAAAGAAAATAAAAAATTGTGAAATTAATTAATTCTTGACTATAAAGATATAGAGTAATACTGAAGATCTTGCAACACTATGTCAACATGTGTCTAAACAATTATAGAATAATTTAATTTTTGATACTTCGTATCGTGTTTGGAAACTACATGACCAATGAAATCTGCAAAAACTAAATGATGTGCGTTAAATACTCTTGCATGATTGATAAAAAATATTAAATATGTAGTAATCTTCACTAGCAGTCACACTAAATAGGCCAACGTCATCAATGTTGATAATGTCTTCAATTTCTGAAATACTCTTGAAATTGTATATGGAGTTAAAGAAGCATTTTCACGCCTATCGCATCAGTAATAGGCCTAAAAAGTAGACGAAAAACATGACTTGTTGTACGATATCTGCTAGAATTGTCCTTAAAAATAAAATTGGTTAAGTATTAAAGCATTTGCCACACAATTTCCCATCAAACTTTGAGATGTAGGGAGGCATTACAATGACTTGTATTTTGTCACCTTACACGAAATACATTGAAGTAGAAGGTTATTACAGTTTTCGTGTAATTAACACATAAAAAGGCGACAGAATGTGTTACCTATTAGTACACGAGCACGAGCTCCAAGCTGAGCAGTAATTTGAAATTGTTGTTCACCGGAACAACATTTCTTCTGGAAACCCGAACCTTGATAATCCAGCTCGTTCGTTTTTTTGTCCAAATCATTCAACAAATTTTACTGAATTTTCTCAATGATGTATGTGCTAAAGAAGGCAAGAATAAAGTACTAGTGCAATATGAATGTTAATGCAGAAATTTGGAATTGTGAAAATGTAATGATAATCAATTATAGATAAAAATACTAAATTGCAATTATAATGCACAACTAATTCAACCCTAGTAACCTGAAAAATGACCACCACATTTATCATGTACTAACTTAGTAACCATGGGTAAACATGACAAATGAGAAAAAGAAATAAAACAAAATGAAATTGTTTTGGCAGAAATTCATATTTCTGTTTGTTGGACAGAATGTCAGTTACTTTTAAAAATAAAAATATGTAGATATAGATATAAATTACACACAAGTACAAGTAAAAAATGACAATTCTACCATTAAGTAATTTTGAATAGCATCAACATGTAGAAATTCAATTACAAAGTAATAATTATCTCAATTTAAACAAAAACAAGCTAGATATGTAGAGTTGCATTCCCCATACTCAATTCTAAGGAACTACTCAATGGTAGAGTATCTTTTTTTTATAATGATCTATCTATCTCTATCGCGGTAAAATTTCAAAATTTTTTCTATGGTGTCGATCAAGACTATAAATTTGTTCAGCAGATAAGAGTAGTGCGGGTGCAGACTAGAAAATTAAAGGAACGTATTACTCCCTTCGTCCTATTTATATAAGTTGCATTTATTTTTTCTCTTATTTCAATTATATAAGCTTGTTTCTTTAGTAAGAAGTATTTTTTTTTAACTAATGTACCACTATTTAATACTTTCAATAATAATAGTTTTGATACTTAAATAAGAGTAATTTAAGAATTTTATCTGCAAAAATGATTTTTTTCAACATTAAATATATATTTTTAATTTGTATGAAAAATTAAATCACTCTATATAAATGGGATGAGCATTGCATCTGACTTCCGCCGTCTAAAAGGCCCCAGACTCAGTTTCCTTCAGTGCGAAGGCACTTCATCACTTCTCGCCACGTCCACACCTCTCTCTCTCTACACGATCGTCTCATGAAATTCAACTACATTTTCATTCAATAATTTAATATTAGCATTTCACTTCATTGTAACTGTAATTGTTTTTCCTAATTTATTGTTGGAATGCGAAATTTGTGAGATTAAAATGAACTATTGAAGTGAGAAAATGGAAGACGGTGGAAGAAGGGAAAACGGGGTCGTGTGTTTTTCGGAAACGAAGAACGGAGGCGAAGATGTGTACAGCTGTAAAGAGTTCGATCAGTCATCTGCGGATCATCTTGTTATTATGGTCCACGGAATTCTCGGAAGGTATTATTTGCAATTTGCAAATAATTATGCACTAAGGTCTAAGCGCGAATTAATTTAGGCTTTTCTTTCTTTTTTATTTTTAAAATGGCAACTAGTAAGTTTAATATGAGGGTAAGGTTGAAACTTCTTCTTGTTTTCATATCATATGTTGCGAGCTTCTGCTTTGTGATTTTGCTTGTATTCAGCTCATAGCCTATTCTTAACATGATAACATTACTGCAGTGCCTCGGACTGGAAGTTTGGTGCTGAGCAATTTATCAATAAGCTCCCTGATAAAGTTTTTGTTCACTGTGAGTTGCAAAATCTATGTGTACTATGTACATATTCCTGAGTAATCCCTATAGAAAATTTGGTGTTAGATTTCTCCGAGTTTGATGCAAACACTTATTTCCCTTGCTTCATTTTCTGAAAATGATTTACCTTATTATACTAGTATTGAGAAGATCCATGGTCCTTCTTTTCTTTCTTCTACATTTGATAGACTAGTACAAATTTGAAGACCATCCGCCTGGTAATTTTGAGTAGGAGAAATAATTTATGATGGCTGGCATTCTTTTTCAAATAACAAGATCATAGCTTTTTCTAGCTGTCAATCCCAACTCGAAATGGTTTCCACAAAGAGGGACTGTGACGTTCTCAAATCACAATTCCAATGGGATTCGTGCCCCCATATGAGTTATCATTTTGAGCTTCAGGAAAGCTTCCCCTTAATCCCCCTTCCAATGGGATTCGTGTCCCCATATGAGTTATCATTTTGAGCTTCAGGAAAGCTTCCCCTTAATCCCCCCCCCCCCCCCCCCCCCCAACAAAACAAAATATCAATTCATGTTGAGTTTGATGCTTTCCATTGCCTTAGATCTTGGCATGATAACGTTGGGTAAGGACTCGTTTTGTTGATGCTCCTTGCACACTGCCCTATATGTCGGGTGTGGGCGATACTCCGGCAGACCACTATGAAGCCTCCTACATACAGTATGGGGAATCCAAATGTGACGAGGTTTTCCAAACTGACCAATAATAAGAGCTCATTAAAGACCAGCAGTTTCTCAGCACCTGATACCTCATAAGACGATAAGAAATGGAGAAATATACCTGATATGAACTGAAGCGGGTGATCAAAGCTGATGTCGGTACTTCAGGACTTGTTTTTTTTTAAATTAACGGTAATCAAGAAAGATTATAATTTATTTTAAGTTATAATATATAAAAGTGAAAGTGGAAGAGAAGTAGAAAGAAAATTGAACTTTTGAAATTTAGAGGGTTTAGATGGCATTCAGTTTGCTGCGGTCAGGACTTGATCACTTCAATAAGTTTAGGAACATTTTGAGTGAATATCAAAGTTCTTGCAACCTCCAATGAGTGATGGGTTTTCCTTTTAAGTTACTCTATTTGTTAAGGTGTGTCAGTACAGGAAAATTTATGTCCAGCACCATTTTGAAGGAAAATTTTGCGTAATACTTCGTTGAAAAATTCAGTTGACAATGATTGAAAAACTTGAATCTTTCTTTTGAAATGATTTTGACTCATAGAAAGAAAGACTTGAAGATAGAGGAAACTTCTTATATGCCTTTTAAAAGGTAGATCCACATGGTATGAGTACAATCGTCAATATAACTTATAAACTACCTAAAACCAGAGTGAGAAATCGCTCAATATGACTTATAAACTACCTAAAACCGGAGTGAGAAATGGCACAAGAAGACCCGTATACATCACTATGAATTATTGAAGAAAGCATTTTAGATTTTTTATTATTAGTTGGAAAAGGACAAAATGCAAATGACGACTCTTGGATAACTCAGAAAATTTAATAGAGGGTTCTACACTAGAACTTGTTCAAGCCTATATTGGCATGAACAGCCAATATTGAAGCATGCAAATCTCCTTTTTTTTATTACTAACAGCCTAGTGACATATCCTTTTTTTTGGATGAAAATAATATAATTCGTCTCTCTCTTTAGTACCGCTAATACAATCTTTTCCTGGAAACCCAATCTTGAAAACACAATCATTAGAAAGAATATCATTGAACAGTATATTGTTTTGTGACTTTTACTTACTAATAACAGTAAATTACAACCAATGTTAGGAAGATGAATAATAGAGGATAAATTTGTAGTTGAAGACACTGGCATTGAACCTTTCGAATGAATGGGTTGAAGAAATTATTGGCTAATTTTAATTTTATTCTTTCCCGAACATAGGTTTTATGACAAAATGGAGTTTGGATTACTGGCCATATGGTTGGTTTCCCTGAATAAATGATCCAAGGATTTAGACTAGTGTGATCATTATTGAGCACAACCTGATTTAGGAAAACTGCTAGAAACAACTAAACAAATCCTAGCCTTTCCTAGCATTTTGTTCAAGGCTTCCAATTGATTCTTGGTGGATCGGAAGTGTCTGTTTTGCATGCCTTCTTAGACTATGACTTACTCAGTTGTTTGCCAGGTTTTCCATATATATCCTCCACCCCAGCATGTCTCTTTTGTATGCCTCATTTTGTTTCAAATATACACTACTGAATATCTTCCCCAGCACCCTTTTTTCCATTGGTTTAAACTGGCCAGCAGCTGTACTATTATTGTCTTTGGGAGTTTCGAGTGCTGATTTTAGTGCAGATTTCTCTTGAGAAGTAGGCTTCCACATTAAAGCTTTGCATCCATATTCAGTGTTTACTATGGAAAAAGTTCTTAGTGAGGAAGGAAATGGTATTACTGAGAAAAACCATGGTTTTTGACAAGTGACGACTGTAGGAAATTTCCTCCATTTAACTTTTCATTAGTGGTCCGGAGTGTAGGGTTCTCATAATGGGTAATAGGTTTGGTTTGGATGGGTTTCAGTAGAAGTTGTCTCAATATTTTTGCCATAACAATAAATGGACTGAGAAGAACAAACATATAATTGGTGTTAAAGGCCAAAGGAAAAAAATTGGCAATAAGGGCCTGAGGGAGAAAAAGATTCGGGAAAGAATATAGGATTTTAATTCTTACTCTGATATCATGAAAGCGGAAGAAAAGTAGGAAGAAACTTGTTCATCACTCATTTTCTAAGTTGCACAGACGGACACAATAGGACATGGAAACGGTGATAGCTGACAAATGATTTTTGTGAAAGGACAAGGACGTGCTGGGGCACATTGTTTAAATTTTATTAAAATTTCAAGTTAAATATTATATTTTTATTTTTCTACTTCTTTATATAGGACATGGCACATGCCATGTTGAACCCATCATAAAAATATATAAAATTGGACATGGCATCTGCCTTTTTGGATCCATTTCATGCAGTGTCCAAGTTTGACTCAACATGATACGTGTAGGACATAGACACTTTGCATCATAGCTTATTTTATGTAGAAGTAAGTAGCAGGATATTTGAAATAAATCTATCACACTAGTAAATGGAAAGCTAGCTATATTACATTCTCTGTAATTAAATCCTGAAATCACCCCAAAATATATTTACAACATATTTAAGCTTGATTCTAGGAATCAATGGTTTCCATGTTAAATCATTGACTGATGAGCTTGTGTCTTAGAGTCAAAGCTGTCAACTGATCTTCTAATTGATCATGTTGAGATTTGATTCACCAACAGAAGGTTTCTTGGCTCACCAATTTCATGGATTGCAAATGTTTTTGCTCTGACCTTGTTCTAGATATGATCTATATCTCAAGTGGTCTTGTTGATCTCTGATTTGGAAATTTAATTTGAGCCACCAAGTAAAAAATGGGTGTTGAAATTGCCAAAATTGTCAGTGTTTTTGTTTCGTATTTGGTATCGTTACAACAGTGTACATTGTATTGCATAGTCAGTGATTTTTCATTCCCTAGTACTGTTGAAGAAGTGGTATGTTGTTCCTTACTAAATACAATGAGGTAGCTATACAATGGATTATGATTATCTGATATATTTTCCTATTCACTGACTGGTCTTTGTGCTTACAAACTTTTATATGCATATAAAAAAAAAAATAATAAATAAAGGATTTAGAGGTTTATTACTAATACTATTAGCATGCCAAGATGTACTTTTATTTGCTAACTGATCTCTCTCTGATCTCTGGAGTCTCCCAAAACGTTTTTCGTATCTATTTATATGTGATTATTTATTAGTCAGTATTATCTGGTCACAGGTAGTGAACGAAATATGGCAAAGCTAACATTGGATGGTGTGGATGTAATGGGTGATCGCCTAGCTGAGGAGGTTGTTTCTCTTTTGGGCTATCAAGCCCTTCTTTGCAATTTTGTTTGGCCTAAGTCCTATATTTGAAACATATGCATTGGAAAGGTATCAATCTACCATCGTTTAGGTACTAACTTGAACCTTCATTTTAGGTTCTCGATGTAATCAAACGGAAGCCTGGCTTAAGGAAAATTTCTTTCGTTGCACATTCGGTAGGGGGGCTAGTGGCAAGATACGCTATTGGGAGATTATACAGACCTCTGGAGCAGGAGAGTACTGAAGAGATATCAGCCAATGCTTGTGAAGGAGGGTTGAGGGATTCAATAGCTGGTTTAGAACCAATAAACTTTATCACTGTTGCTACTCCACATCTTGGTTCCAGGGGTAATAAGCAGGTATTGAATGCTTGCTATGTACTATAATGGCTGCGGTAATAGTAACTAAATGTATTGCTAGTGTAGGATCCTAGAGGAGAGTTGTCATGTGGAACCTTGTTTAATGACATTTCAGGTAATAGTTTTACAAATGTATGTCTCTGTTGAAGTTATTTTGTGTTTATTTTATGCTTGAAGCCCTTTTTAAAGAAATGTTCTACGAAGTTACAGCTTAAGGATTATCGACCTGTCATAAAATGATCTCTTTCAACTTCTTGAGCTCTATGATAAACCATTTAACCTTTTTGTTTTATGTTTGCACTCTGCTTCTGCAAGGATTAAGTCACTGTGCTCACATCCCTAGCACAGTGCAAAACTGGCCTTCTTGTTTTAACGAGAGATTGAATCTCTGAATGCATCTGAAAATGAGAGTAAAACTTGGTTGGAAAACAAGTTTTGTGCACCGTTTAATCTGTGTGAAAGAAGAAAGAGATGGATTATGTTAGGATTATTTTGAAATGAAACTTAATTTGCTATCCAAGAGATGAAATTTGGTTTTTAATTTTTTTTCCGTTGGTTACCGAAAGTGCTTGGAAGAAGGGAAGTTATGATCCTGACCTTGCAGTAATGCCGATCATTAAGGTGTTTTAAGTCAGAGTAAGCCAGTACGGTCGTAGTGATTGGATTTGCTTTAGCATTATTTGGTTTTTGTCTTTGTGTCAGGTACCATTTCTTTTTGGTGTAACAGCTTTTGAGAAAGCTGCTGGTCTTGTAATTCATTGGATATTTAGGAGAACAGGAAGACACCTTTTTCTTACGGATGATGATGAAGGGAAGCCTCCACTACTAAAACGCATGGTGGAAGATCATGGAGAATGTCAATTCATGTATGTTTCTTCCTTCCTGTTGATCCATATAAACCAGTTCGGAAATACTGGAAGTTTTAAGTCATGGACACTAATATGGATAAGTATGACGTGGAACTCTTTAAATGTTGTTAAACTCATCTATGCAGGTCTGCTTTACGATCATTCCGACGGCGGGTGGCTTATTCAAATGTTGGTTATGACCGTATCCAGAATTCACTGTCTTCATATCTTTATTCTTTCTTCGGGCTAATTTGATTTTCTATCGTTATGCCTAGTAGAGTTTTTTCTTGTCTTCCTAACAACACGTCTCAGATATTGTGGGCTGGAGAACGTCATCAATAAGACGGAATAATGAATTGCCTAAGGTATTATTTTCATCATGGGCTGTGATCACTCATTAACTTTTTTTGCAGCTGTAGGCATTAATATTTCATTTCTTGTAGTGGGAGGATTCTTTAGATGAAAAATATCCTCATATTGTCCATGAAGAGCAATGCAAAGCAATAGATACGAAGCAGCATGAATCTAAATCATTTGAAGATGATGGTTTAGATAAGCTGGAAGGTTTGTAACTTTAGCTTCTGCCCTGCATAATACGTTGAATATTGTGCAAGCAGCCTCTGCAAATTTAACCTCATTTTGAAAATTATATATATAATTGAGAATAAAAAAATTATTTGATATTCTATATGCTAGCCATTTCCATTTCAAACTTTGTTTTAGGTGCCAGTGCATCTCTCTCTCTCTCTCTCTATTTATTTATTTATTTTTAAGTTCTTGATGTTACGGTTGGAAAAAATTGTGATTGTAATGTGGACTCAAGACTAGCGTAGTTGCATGAGTCTGATCCTGCCAGAGGTCTTCTCTCTCAATTTCCTCACTAAGGCTTACACCATATAGAGCTTATTCCCTTCAGCATAGTGATAAACATTAGCGATAACCTGTAGTGTGAGCTGCATATATGTAACTCTGACAGAAAGACTGTTCCATCAAATGGCCAAGTGACTCCTATTGCAGCATTTCGAATCCAAACCTACATTACAGAGTTCGACTTTTGTTTTGAAAATTCGAACAATACACAACTGTATCCTATTTGAAAGTTATGGGACACCCCAAATAGTTCGACCTTAGTGCGAAAATAACACTATTAAAACGAACACAATTTTAAAAGTTTCTAAATGGTTATTCATACAAGTCCAATTTTCTTATGTTGAAATACCACAATTGCAATAATGAAAACAATAAACAATCAACACAAGATATGATGACGGAGAAACCTAACGTGAGAAAAACTCTGGGACCAAGGCAGTTACCTCCACTGTAAGCAATTCCGGTTACAGTTAGATTTATCCAGCTTTTCTTGCTAGACAACGTAAATCTACCCCTGCTAACCCAAGATACAGTTACCTCCAACAACTTCCAGATCTTGATGCTTTTCCAATTAGATACCCCGAGAACTCTCTGTTCTTGTTAACTTCCTGTACTTGTAGTCTAACCTTCTTCAACCTCCAACTTTGTAGTTTCACAACGGAAGAAGTAATTTTTATGTCAAAGGATGTCAAGTGCTTGATTAGGAACTATTGATATTTTCCTAATATGGGTTATCGGACCACAAGAAGAGAATAGATTCAATCTATGATGAATTTGGTTCTTGGATCAATGAATCATAGGATGTATAGAAAGATGTTAAGGCTCAGAAATAATGACAACAACCTCTCTGAATTTCGTGCATAGGCTTTGTATTTATAGAAGAATGAATTGGGCTATGAAAAAATAGGTTTAAAACTGAATTAGGGCACGTTTTGGCCGTCGACCGCTAGAGCGTTATTCGAGCGGTCTCTTTTTCCTTAAGGACCGCTCGAGTGCTATTCAAGCGTTCCTCGAGCGCTCTGAATTTAGGCAGGGGCCGCTCGAGCGAAATTCGAGCTTGACTCGAGCGGCAGGCTACTGGAAATCGCGCGTCGAACGTGAATCGAGCGTGATATGTAGCTTTTGAATTTCAACCTTCACTTTCCAACCTAACCTACCTTATCAACTATATAAAATTGCACCTTAGTCCTTGACTTTCACAAATGTTCAATTAAGTCCGTTGTTCACAGAATTGCCAATTACAAAATCCTAACACTATTAATATATCCCATTGTTACAGTATGTTTTATGGGTTTTTAGAACCCCATGAGGTTCAACATCCTTGTTTATTTAAATCTCCTCTTTTTTGGTTTCCTATAAACTCTTGATACCTTGGGTCCTTAGCTATTTGATCTGGGAATTTCATCACGAGTTTCTTTCATTCCTACTATCTTCCATGTATTGCTCAAACTCCAATTCTTATGCGGCATGGTTCGCTTTCTTTGAGGGCGTGTGCAAGGCTTTCCCAGAACTTTCAGGAATTTATGGTTTGATCATTTTTTGTTATTTTTCAGTCCTTTGCCTTTCCTTTGCGTCCAATTGACTCCTAGCATGCTCCGAATCAACTTTTGATAGTTTATGTTTTAGTCCCTGAGCTTTGGAAATCTTTCGTTTTTGCCCATTTTAGTTCCTTTCTTTCTGTTTAGCTTTTAAGCATTGATTTTTACCTAATAAATGAAAACCACACGAGATTAGGCCATAATTAAACAAAAGTACTCCTAAATATCTATATTTAAAGGCCTAAAATACACTTGATGAATTTTCAAATGTAACAATGCTGTGGCTTGTGGTGCAGAGGAACTGGTGACTGGCTTATCTAGTGTGTCATGGGAGAAAGTAGATGTCAGCTTCCACAGCAGCAGGCACAGGTTTGCTGCCCATAGTGTCATTCAGGTATATATATATATATGTGTGTGTGTGTGTGTGTGTTTGAGACTAGATGCACATGAATCAGTACATCTTTTCTACAAAATATCTTCATCTGGGAAGGTTTTTTACTCTCGGATAAGAAGCTTTTCCCCGCAAATTTATTTTTACGCAGAATATAACATTCTTGTAGTGATGTCATGTAATATCTAAGGGGTACATAAAAACTATAGTGTTTTCATCTCTCCAGTGTTAAGACTCCCAACACTACATTATTTGAAGTTTTAGGGCATTTTCAGATTCACAAATACCAGCAAGGAGGGAGGGGAGGGAGGGAGAGAGTAAAAATAACAAGGAGTCGAGATTTTTTGTGGAAAACCACAAGAATGAAGAAAAACCATGGGACGTAAAGACATTTATAAGAGAAACGAACACCCATGATTACTGCTCTCACCTAAGCTTCTAATGATCATGCTATTACTAACTTCAGTTGTGAAGTAAGTTGGGTAGTTTCATTATGACAAATTTTTTCTCCTACACATATTTATCCTCATTTTTTCCAAAAGTCTTCGCATCACTTGTAATATCTTTATAATCCGTGGGTCTAAATTTGGTATTTGGATTTGCTGTAACCGATTATATATTTCTTGTGAAAATTATTTTCGGCAGCACAGATATCACCGTCTTCACGGCCTGTCTGCATCATTTTTACCATCAAGTTTAAACTCGGAACTGTACCTTAAAATAATGAAAGCTGATTGTTGGTCATGATTGTCAAGCAGGTTAAAGACCAATACATGCATTCAGAAGGCACAGATGTTATACAGCACATGATCGATCATTTTCTTTTATAGGAGCCCCAATATTCTGAATCATGTTGGTTCCTGGACTAGATTGTGTCCGTTTAAGGTAATGCCACAATGTGGAAGTGGGATAACTTTTCTTTTAACCACGTCTTTTAATGAGGCATTGCTGTTTTGTGCTCAGATTGCAAATGTGGAGAAGCGAGATGATTTATGGGTTTCGCTGGTTCAGGTTTCACGATCAATACCGTACAAATATTGGTCAATTTTGTCGAAAACTATCATTATGGAATAATTGTGAAATTTTGCTTATTCATTGCTTAGACGGCAAATGAAACATTCCAGATTAATTAATCGATTAAAACTTTTTTTTTTTTAATTATAAGTTTTTAGGATTACATTTGGACTGTAAATAATATTCCCTTTTTTCGCATGCTTTTATGCCATATAAGAGCGCACTAGCATATAGAACATAAATAAACAAATTATGGATTTTGTTTCTTTGGAAAAACTACATCAAATTCGTCAATTATTTGGCGTTGAAGTTGGTCAATTTCCCCACAGTTTCACCTTTACGATTGGATTTCTTATGGCAAAATGTTGAAGACATTTACATTGATTTGAAGGAAAATAAAAATTATTGCTTAAAGTTAGTCAACTTGTTAGGAATGGTCAACCAAGATTACTGATAGCTGATGCACTTCTTCTATATCAAGAATGATAAAATCAGCTAGGAAAATGAGATCTTTAACTTTGATAAGCATATCTTCAACCACTCCATAAAGATGCTTAAGTGTTCTATTGGTAAGCTGTAAGATTATCGAAGTGGCTTCTGGATATCTCAATCCTAATTTCATGTAAATAGATAATGACATCAAATTAATGCTTACTCCAGAATCAAATTAAAGTATTTATACTATGTGAATTTCTTATAGATTAAGGAGAGTGAAACTTCCTTGTTCTTTAAGTTTAGGAGGGAGTTTATGTTGTGGAATTGCACTACATTCTGTTGTCAATGCCGTTGTTTCATTTTGTTACAGCTTTCTCTTCTTTGTCAATATCTCCTTCAAAAACTTGACATAATTTGCAGAATGATGCTGATGGGATATTGTATAGTTTCCTAAGGGCATCCAAGAACTTCTTGAATTGTTCAACCTTTAGAGGAATGGAACTGGGAGTATTTGTTTATTGATAGAAACGGTCGCCCTTGTGAACTACTTGTTTGTTCTTTTTGATTTACAATTTTTATTCTTCAAACTGGATACTTGTTCCTTGCCCATGGTAGTTACCTAATTCAAAGTTTCAACTGCTAATACATGTGCAAATAGGTTCTTTTCCTTGTCCCTTGACAGGGTATCAATGTGTTTTGTTGGCTAATTCACTTGTATGCCCCACTTGAGTTTCCAGATTCTTAATTGAAGTCTGCTGATTTTGGAATGCATTTACTCTTGGTGATGTATTGCCTCATTAGATCCTTCAAAGATGACTTCTACCCTTGTTGTGGAAATCCTGGTAGATTCCCTTGAGTATTATTTCCTCGACCTTAAATATTAAACCGTGAAAGATTCGAATGATTCCTCAAACTTGGGTTGTATGTTTTGGAGTGGGGGTTATTCTTTTGCCTTTGGAAATTCCACGAATAATCAACCACCTCAGTCTGATAAATATGCATCGATCCTAGAGGACAACTTGCATTTGTATGACCTGCCCCCACAACCCTTACAAACTGGTGCTTGTGGGTGAACATTGCTCACATTTTGAGGTAGGTTGTCCGATTTATTTGATAAGACTTCCATCTGAGCTGCTAATGCGGTGATTGCATTAATATTACGAATACTTGTTTTCCTACAAATTTCCCTTTCAATTGGCATCATAAACTGATTTTCTGCAATTCTCATAAAGATCATGTGCACAATTTATGTGTAATTTCATCATTGATCCGTCTGTTGAAGCGGGGTATTCAGGATGTAAGCCTGAATAGAAGATGTAAATCTGAGCATTTTTCAGAATGTCCAGTTTGAACATTTTCTAAAATACTCCTTAAAACTTTTCCATGCTTCTGGATAACTCTTAAGACCTCTCTGCTTAAAAGTTTGAACTACATTCCTGATTAACTACATTCCTGATTTTATGAACTCGAGATGGTGGCAAAATTTCATAGTAAACTTCTACACCATATCATTCTAAGAAAAAATGCTCTCAAGATGTAGTGAACGTAGCCATCCTTTGGTGCTATCCTTTATGGTATGAGGGAATAGATGCATTTGAAAGCCATCTGCTGATATCCCTTCGTGATTGATTGCTTCGTGCAACATAAAAAAATGTTGTATGTGTTTAGTGGATCTTTAGTTAGCTTCCAAAAGAACTTGATGTCCTGGTGGTTATGGAACAAATTGATGACTACGGGTTGAAGGTGATAGTTGGCCCGTTCAAAAGGTGAATACACTATGGTTTGTTGCACTGGAGCGAGCACATGATTCACATAATCCCCAACTAAGATTTCGACATCATTTGAAGTTGTTCATGCCTGAATTGGTAATGACTGAGGCAACTGCTCATGGCTGAATTGGCAATAACTGTGCTAGTGAAGGTAGTGGTAATTGATTTTGAGCCTGATTCTGATTTACTTCCATATCACTTGTTTCAAGTTGTTCTCTTCTGTGTTGTTTGGAGGTTTTTTCGATTCAGATGCTATTGCAAAAAACAAGAGATTTAGAATAACCTTAAAAACAAAAATTAAAATAAAATTGAATAAAAAATAAACTAATAACTATAATAAAGGAGCCAAATTTTTTTTTGAAAAATCTCGTAAGCGTGTGAGATCGTTGAAAAGTAATAGTTATTTGATGAGTTAAGAGTGTTGTCCCATGTTCACTGATATCTCGCGATGCGAGATATCCCCGCAAGTGCACGAGTCGTGAGAAGTAATAAAGTGGACCTAGGAGTCCGGATTATCGTCCCACGAGGACTGCTATTAATTATCGAAATATTTTAGTTCTACACTTTATTTGAACGAACAAATGAATTTGACGTTTTAAATTAAAACTAAGAAGATGAATTAAATAATTAAATTGTGAAATTGTTTTGTTTTAAAAGATGATTGTAAAGTGGTTGGGATTTACGATTTCACCTAACCAATTAAATTAATTCCAATTCCAGATTTTATTTTCTAAATATGTGATCGATCGAATTCACTGATTCAAATTGAGATTTCTCTCTCGAGTTTAAATCAATCCTACCTAAATAAGTTAACCTTGTATCTCTACAGCGGGTCCGAATATTCCTTAACTAGATGCATTACACACAAGAATTCACACACGACCGCAATAATTACAAGAGTATATCTCTATCTCTCGTTCAATTACCAGATTTATTACCTAGATCTATGTTTTTAACTCACCTCTCGGATTATGGAAATAACACATGAAATCATGAATAAGTGGCCGGTTCATTCACGCATTAAACGCAATAATAAATCAACACATGCATCAAAGCGTTAAAACAAGGAATATGGAATTAAAATAATATGACTAGGCTACATCGTTCATCCCAACGTTAAAATTTAGTTACAGATCATCAATAAATAACAAAAACAATAAAAATTAACGTTCATTAAAGATAATATAAAAAATGGAAATCTTGCACCAAGTTTTGATTCTTCAATTATCTTCAATTCACGCGCCTTTGCAATGCTTGATTCTCCAAGAATTTGATGTTGAATTCTCTATTGTGGCTCGTTCTATGAAGAGGCAAAGGTCTTAATTTCGTGCCTCTTATGTTGTATATATAGTTTTTTGAGAAAACCTAGGTCAAAAAACCCAAAGCCTGTCAAAAATCGCGAGAAAAATCTGATCTGCGGTCCAGTCGGACAAGCGCGCGATCGCTCAGGCGTAATGACGGCGATCGCGTGGAAGACCCAAAAACTCTCGGGTTATAATTTACAACCATCTCACGATCGCTTGGTAGTGTAACCAGCGATCGCGACTTCATCTTTCTTCCGACTGTGCAAGTTAGTCCCTGACTTTTAATTGCACATTCAGTCCTCAACTTTCAATTGTTGCAATTTAGTCCCCAAACTTTATCTTCTTCTCGGTTTGACCATTCAAGCTGTTAATTCATTCAATTAGGTCCTCCAACCTCTGATTTAGTCACTTTGGCACCAAACATGTTTCCTGGTTGTTGTCACAAACTCCTCACTTGTCCAATTTAGCTCCAATTAACATCTAATCGTGTCATTTTTCCATTAATTGCTTCATTCTTCTTCAATTGGGACATTTTCTGAAAAGTAAACAAATAAACATAAATTAAATAGCAAATATTCCCAAACGACAATAATTAATCCTAATTTAGACATACAAATAAGTGTATAAAATACGTTTATCATCCCACAAGGAATAAGTTCTCGTTATTGATTATTAGTCTATTATCAATTCAATATAGTGAACGCAGAAAGGATTGTTTGAATTATTCTAAAGTTTTCAAATATGTAAATTCCGGTTTGTAAATATATGGAATGAATGTATTGAATTTTGAATACACCTATTGATATCTATCATAATTCTTAATTATGCAATTTAGTTCATTCATGAGTCATTGACAATCGATAAAACAAAATATTTGACTTTCTATTTCAAGACAAGTTAATTATATTCTAATCACGACTCAAGTCTATTCCTAGTATAAATTCGAATAAGTAAAGCACATTAAATTTTAGATTATATATATGATTGCACATGTCATATATGTTATTCCTAGCATTTAGCGTTGGTGTGTTAATCTTACATTTTGATCCTTGTGCACGCAAGGGTCTCACATGGGTATATGGCTTTGGACTAAATTGCAATTTGGTCCCTACACTTCCAAGGATGTGAATTTTATTATTTTTTCGTTCCTTTTTGAGTCCTTTACTTTCTTATGCTTCCAATTTGCTCTTTAAACTCTTTAATCCTCATTGTGCACCCTGGATCATCTTTTGATTAGTTGCATTTTGATCTCAGTACTTGAAATTTCATCCATTCTGCCATATTTTGCTCATTTTTTCCAATTCCACCATATTGAATTGACCTTCTTTTAACAAAGAAAACACACGAAATTGAGTCATAATTCATTGATATCAATAAGAAATTTTCTAATATAACGGCCTAGGTAAATTCTATCCCAGACTTGGTCAATTTTGATCACCGTCATTTTAAGTATGCTCTTGTATAAAAAATTGGAGTTGTCTTAAAATTTTGATTTTCTCAAAAAGGAATAAGGCCGTTAAATTCCGCTAGCTTTCCTATTTGAGCCACAATCTTTGAAATTCATTTTTTTTTTCAAACTCATTTGTCAACTCTATATATCCTCTCAATAAATAATTTTACGTGTAAATCAAAACTTTTTTATATGTTTTAATCATAAATTTTTCAAAATATCAATATTACAAAATCTATTCTTCCGAAATATGAAATTGAAACAAAGAGCTTGTTTGGTTATACAAAAAATTTCACAACTTTTTAAACTCAATCTCAGTCATCCATTCTTAGTCAATCAAATTCATAATTTTGGACTGTTCAAATATTTTTAAACAACATACCCATAAAAAAATTACAAAAATCAAAACTTTTCACATTACAAAATATGCTCAAAATGTATATAATGCACCACTTGTGCAAACACGTAAACTATAATTTGTTCAAATGTTCTTGAAGTCAAATATCAGGCCTTACATAAATGTATGTATACGTGTGTATATGTATACTAGTTTTTGTCACATCCTTTGTACGATGCTTGTCATGATAAATCGTTTTAATCACGTGTTGGGCTGACTTAATATTATTGTCTTAAAGTTCAATTTTTAGATATAATTATGTTTTAAAATTTACCTTTCATAATAACATTTGAATTTGTTTTCATTTTTTCATTCAAGAATATTTCAATGCTACATTTATTTCTAAAGGATTACACAAATATTGTTGTTTCTTTTTCTATGTGCCATATATTGTATTGATTCAACCAACACCATGAGAAGGGTAAATAGGTGTACAATGCGAAATAAAAAATGAATTTAAATCTAGATGAAATATAGATAAATGCATCATAATCAATCAATCAAGAAGATATAATTGCAAGAAAATAAAGAACATGGATTCAGGTACGCTTCCGCTTCAGTTTCGATCTTGATAATTACAACATGATGTTTGTGGATTTTAGATGAACATTCATCTATATTAAATTTTATTTTAACAAGTGGTATCAGAGCCAACATCGTGTTGAATTATCAGATCAATTTTTGTACGCATATATGTAAATACCAATGCTTCTGTGTTCGTATGTATATGCAAAACCCAATTCAGCAAATTGATTTCAAAAATTCGAAATTATACATACACACTGGAAGATCGAAAATCTTGGAAACATGAATTCAGTTTACATTTTTTTCTTCACCCGATCGTTTCTTCTCTGTGTGTGTATACATGCGAAAATCGTGGTTTAATAAAATTGATTTTCGGATTTGGTTTTGTTGATTTCGGATATGGGGTTGTTATATATGGATCTGGATTATCTGTATTGTTGTGTATGGATTTATGTTGGTTTGTGGTGTTTGTCGGTGGAGGACGAATGAAGGTCGGAAAGGGGTTGCAGCTGCGCTGCGCGCGGAGGATTTCAGCGTCGCCGCGCGTGATGTGGGTTGCGGTGGTACACCGCGCCGCGCGCAGCGACGCAGGTTCTTGGCTGCAGCGTCGGTAATGGCGCTGCATGCGATAGGTGATGTGCGGCGCCGGTGATGGTGTCGCGTTCTTGGGGCGGCGCGCGGCGGCTAGGGTTTGCAACCAAACCCTAGCTGTTGCAACTTTTGGCCCAGGGACCTCACTCGCAAATTTGAAGTGCTGAAGGGCCTGACTGCAATTCATGAAAATTGCCTTTATTTAACATCAGGTCCTCCTGATTTGTTTTAAATATTATTTAAAACCCTAAGGTTATAAAAACTTTTAAGTTGGCCCTTCAAACTTCTGAATTTACAAAATTAAGTCCCCAAAGTTAAGAAATCATTTAAGTTGGGTTTTAAGAATTCTGAATTTTACGATTCAGTCCCTAAAGTTTCTGATTTTAATTAATTGGCCGCTAAAGTTTGGAAAAATTACAATTTAGTCCTTCAAGTTTTAAAATATTTCATAATTGGCCAATCAAGTTTAATTAAATTGCAATTTAACCATCCAACTTAATGATTACTTAATCCTAAAGTATTGAATTTCATAATTCAAATCCTAAAGCCTTAAATATATGCAAAAAAGTTAATTCAAGTTCAAATTTTGGTATGAAAGACTCTTTTGAGAAATATAATATTTCGAAGTGAATTAATTGAAGCAACATGTTGCCAAAGCAACCTCTCTTGTGGAAATTAATTAACTTAGAATATTAGAAGGTTTTGTGTGTGTGTGTTGTTCATGCAGATATTGATCGGCCCAAAGGAAGGTCAATGTTTGGCTGGAATTTCACATGCACCTGTGGTGATAAGCACGTGACGATTATTTGGTTTAACGTGTGATCAATAAATCGATCCAAAGAAAGATTTATTGGTTGACATGTCTTATTGCCAGTGTTTGATTACTACATCGAGACTACCACTTACAAGTTAATATTTCTGTTCAAAGACTAAATATTGATGTTGTGCTGGGTATCTTGTGATGGGCCTTACCATTATTTGAAATTATTATTTGCATAATAAAGTACTAATGTAAGCTATTTCCATCTTCTTCTCTATACAGTTAATTCATCTTCTACCACAATATCTGCAAATCTTAATTCAATTCCCATGCTTGATGGGTCAAACTTCAAGGATTGGAAAGAGAACGCACTAATTGTTCTCGGCTGCATGGATCTCGACCTTGCTCTCAGGGTTGAGCAACCGGCTTCTCTTACGGATGCAAGTTCACCTGATGACAAGAGGAACTTTGAGAAGTGGGAACGCTCAAATCGCATGAGTCTAATGATCATTAAGCGCGGCATTCCGGAAGCCTTTAGGGGCGCAGTATCTGAAGAGGTAACTAATGCCAAGCAATTCCTTGCCGAACTTGAAAAGCGTTTTGCTAAAAATGATAAGGCTGAAACAAGCACGCTTCTGCAAAGCTTGATTTCAATGAAGTATAGAGGCAAGGGGAACATAAGGGAGTACATCATGAAGATGTCTCATACTGCTTCAAAACTTAAGGCACTAAAGTTCGACTTGTCTGATGACTTGCTCGTGCATTTAGTATTGATATCGCTTCCTGCACATTTTAGTCAGTTTAAGGCCAGTTACAACTGTCAAAGGGAGAAATGGACTCTAAATGAGCTCATTTCATATTGTGTGCAAGAGGAAGAAAGGTTGAAGCAGGATAGAACTGAAATTGCTAACTTGGAAAGTACCTCTAAGGATAAGGGCAAGAAAAGAAAAATAGAATATGAAGCTGCTAAGGGTCCAGATCAAAAGAAGCCACATAAGGACAAAGAGGGTTGTTTCTTTTGCCTGAAACCTGGACATTTAAAGAAGGATTGTACCAAATACAATGTTTGGCGTGCAAAGAAAGGTACATTTCTTAATTTGGTCTGTTCTAAGGTTAATTTAGCTTCAGTACCTAGAAACACTTGGTGGTTAGATTCTGGTGCTACTACTCACATAAGTGTTTCTATGCAGGGTTGCCTGTTCTGCCGAAAGCCAAATGATGATGAAAGATTCATCTTTGTGGGCGATGGAAAATCGGTGGAAGTTGAAGCAATAGGAACTTTTTGGTTATTATTGGGAACTGGTTTTTATTTTGATTTGAAAGACACTTTTGTTGTGCCGTCATTTAGACGGAATTTGGTTTCTATTTCCTTATTGGACAAATCTGGATATTATTGTTCTTTTGGAAATTGTTAGTTTAGCCTTTCTTTAAATTCAAATATTGTTGGTACTGGTTCATTATGTTCATACGATAACCTATATTTGCTTGATACTATTGCATCATATAATGAAACCTTGTATGTGGAATCACGTGGTACTAAGCAAAAACTAAATAAAGAAAATTTGGAAAAACTATGGCAAAAGCGCTTAGGTCACATCTCTAAAAACTAGAGTTGAACGACTTGTGTCAGATGGCATTTTGGATTCCCTCGACTTTACGGACTTTGATGTTTGTATTGATTGTATCAAGGGAAAACAGACCAAAACGAAAAGGTTAGGTGCTAATAGAACTTCGGACGTCTTAGAATTGATACACACAGATATTTGTGGACCATTCCCTACGGCTTCCTAGAATGGTCAACAATATTTTATATCATTCATAGACGATTACTCACGTTATGGGCATCTATATCTTATTCATGAAAAGTCTGAGTCACTGGACATGTTCAAAGCTTTCAAAGCCGAAGTTGAGAATCAACTCAACAAGAAAATTAAAAGCGTAAGGTCTGATCGTGGTGGTGAGTACTACGGCAGATATGACGGTTCAGGTGAACAACGTCCAAGACCATTTGCTAAATTCCTAGAGGAATTTGGAATCGTCCCACAGTACACCATGCCAGGTTCTCCTAGCATAAATGGTGTAGCTGAAAGACGAAACAGGACTCTTAAGGATATGGTAAGGAGTATGATTAATCATTCTACTTTACCAAAATCACTTTGGGGAAAAGCATTAAAGACTGCATCTTATATTCTGAATAGAGTACCAACTAAAACTGCTGCTAAAACACCTTATGAGCTTTGGACAGGCAGAAAGCCTAGTCTAAAGCATTTCCACATTTGGGGATGTCCAGCTGAGGCAAGGCCTTATAGGCCGCATGAAAATAAATTGGACTCCAAAACTATTAGCAGCTACTTTATTGGTTATTCTGAGCGATCAAGGGGCTACAAATTTTATAATCCCACGCTTAAGTCAATTTTTGAAACGTGAACTGCAACATTTTTTGAGGATGTTGAGTTTGGGGGGAGAAATAAGGTTAGAGACATTATCTTTGAGGACGAAACTGAGGAAGGATCGATTTCGATTCCTACTGTTAATTTTGACAATGTGCAGGTTTTTATACCTGTCATTGATCAAGAAGTATATCTGAAAACTCAGCATGATAATGTTGAAGAAACTCCCATCCAAAATCTAGAAGTACAAACTCAACAACCTCAACAAACAATACCATTAAGGAGATCCACTCGAGAAAGGAAAAATGCTATTTCGGATGACTATATAGTATTTCTCCAAGAACATGAGGAAAATAATGGAATGATGGAGATGATCCAATCAATTTTCATCAGGCCATGAAGGGTTCTAACTCTCAAAAGTGGATTGATTCCATGAATGAGGAGTATAAGTCCATGCAAGACAATAAAGTTTGGGATCTTGTCCCATTACCAGAAGGTGTGAAACCCATTGGTTGTAAATGGATTTTTAAAACCAAAAGGGATTCGAAAGGTAATGTAGAAAGATATAAGGCTCGTCTTGTAGCTAAAGACTTTACACAAAAGGAAGGTATTGACTTCGAAGAGACTTTCTCTCCGGTTTCAACGAAAGACTCTTTCAGGACAGTCATGGCACTTGTTGCACATTTTGACCTTAAGTTACATCAGATGAATGTAAAGACGGCGTTTCTCAATGGAGACATTGATGAGACGATCTATATGGTGCAACCAGAAAACTTCGTGACAGGAGACTCGAAGAATATGGTTTGCAAATTAAAGAGATCTATCTATGGACTCAAGCAAGCTTCCCGTCAGTGGTACTACAAATTTCATCAAGTGATCATCTCGTTTAGTTTTGAGATAAATGTTGTTGATGATTGTGTGTATCACAAGTTCAGTGGGAGTAAGTATATTTTCCTGGTTTTGTATGTCGATGACATACTGCTTGCCACTAATGATATAGGCACGTTGCACGAAATCAAGAGTTTTTTGTCAAAGAATTTTGAGATGAAAGATCTTGGGGACGCCTCTTTCGTATTAGGAATTCAGATATACCGGGACCGCTCTCGGGGTATTCTTGGATTATCACAAAAGAGTTATATCGATAAAGTTCTTATAAGATTTGGCATGCAGGATAGTAAACCAGGGGACACCCCTGTTGCTAAGGGAGACAAATTAAGTCTCAATCAGTGCCCGAAAAATAATCTTGAAGTTAAAGAAATGCAAAAGATTCCCTATGCATCAGCTGTTGGGAGTCTGATGTATGCTCAAATTTGTACACGTCCAGACAGCGTTCATTGTTGGAATGCTAGGCAGATATTTAAGTAACCCTGGGATGGATCATTGGAAAGCAGCAAAGAGGGTTATGAGGTATTTGAAGAGAACAAGAGATTGCATGCTTACATACAGCAGATCAGATAAGTTAAAGATCGTAGGATACTCCGATTCTGATTTTTCGGGATGCCAAGATAGTAGAAGATCCACATCAGGCTACATATACCTGCTAACTGGAGGAGCCATTTCCTGGGGGAGTGCTAAGCAGACACTCGTAGCTTCTTCCACTATGGCAGCAGAATTTGTAGCTTGTTATGAGGCATCTAATCATGGGATATGGCTGCGAAATTTTGTCACCGGGTTGCGCATTCTGAATGGAATTGAAAGACCATTAAAGTTATATTGTGACAATAACTCTGCAGTGCTATATTCCAATAACAATAGGAGTTCAACTAAGTCAAAACATATTGACATTAAGTTCCTGGTTGTGAAAGAAAGTGTACAGAGTAGACAGATTTCCGTAGAGCATATTGGGACAAACTCCATGATTTCGGATTCGCTTACTAAGGGATTAGCACCCAAGGTCTTTCATGAGCACACTGCTCGTATGGGTGTAATATTTCTTGAGGATATCATGATTTAGTGGGAGTTTGTATTTTGGTTGCTTTATGTTTTGGTTTTGGACACATTTGTGTATTTGGATAATTTTCTGTACAGAAATAAAGTATTCAGTTCATTCTACTCTGTTACATTAAGTTTTGTATTGATCTCACCTAAGGAATAAAGTCGGACCAATTGAAAATAGGCATGTTTGGATCACATAACATGTAATTTTCATACTACACTCTCATGATTGATCTATGTCATTTGGTTGTATTGATATACGTGACCATTGATGGATTTAGTTACGATTAATGTAACGAAAGTCGCTTTGATCCTATATTGATATGATTGATGGACGAGATTGTTTGGAAATACCCTTAATAATGATAGCAAAATTTTGAGCTCATAAGGTTGTACACATTTGTAAGAATACATGTATGGCCAAGTGGGAGATTGTTGGATGAAATTCAATAATGTGGGGCCAAACATGTATAAAATAAAATGTGTGGTGTTATCTTAAGGATTTAGTCAATAAAGTGATCCACTAAAGATTATTTAGGACTAATGGGTATTAAGTGTCGTGAGATTAAAGTGTAGAGACGGATTCAATGTTTTAAATTGATGAGGGGCCAATTTAATAACATTGAAATACGATAGTTGCCCTACAACTATTTATACAGGTCATGGTCCCCAATTGAGCGCGTCTTTTCATAATTCTCTGCATCCCCTTCAACAGAGGAGAAAATAAGGAGAAAACCACGAATCAGTTGGAAGGCCATAACCCCGTTCGATCAAACACAATAATGGATTCAGGTACGCTTCCGCTTCAGTTTCGATCTTGATAATTACAGCATGATGTTTGTCGATTTTAGATGAACATTCATCTATATTAAATTTAATTTTAACAAAAGCAGCATGAAACCAAAATAGAGAATGAACAATAAGCTCTCATCCACTCTTTTAATATATAACTAGGTGAGCGTCGTGCAATGCACGACCGCGAGCATTGTGTGAGAATTTAGAAAAATTAGAAACGAGTAATAAATGTATAACCAAAAAGCATTCAAGTATTACTATGCAAGGGCTAATTAATTTGGCTTGACACCTAGAAACACCATAGCTATACAAGTATGTTTTAAATTATTATAACTTGTACAAAACTCAAATTTGTCGTTCTTCAAAATGTTTTCAATGAATGCGGAGATGTATTTTGATTGGAAGACCTGAATCATCAATTGACATTTCACTTTGAATTTGTTCACCTCAACAACATTATGTGAATGATGTCTTTTATTAACAATCGGAAGAGGTGTGTCAGATAACTTTTTGACAAAAGCTCTTGCTCTAGCAATCCCACCAACATCCAGTGAGACCACGATCAAATGATCAGAACATATGGTCTCGATGGTAAGGTAATCAAGTACGAAAGGCTGCTTCCAAACATTCTAAATAAAGAAAAAAATAAATAATGTGATTCAATAAGCTTAATTCATGAACTTTCAATTACATAGCTTCCCAAATTTCTTGTGATATATTGCCAAAAACCACAAAAATTATGCTAGTGTTGGCGTATATGTCATGGGAACAAACATTTAAAAACATTTTACTTGACAATGTACATGATCCATTGGAATTCAAAACAGGCCATGGATTGACCTGAGTGGAGGTCAAAGGCAAGCACCATGTCTGCACCAATTTCAGCAATTAGATTAGCTATATGTTTGCTGCACCAATTCAAAATAGGCCATGGACTGACCAGAGCGTGTCTATAATCAATGTGAATGTTTATAATGATATGAATCAATTATTTCTTCATTCGATGTGGGATCTTATTCCTTAACAAAAAACAAGCTTAAAAAATCTGGACTTGCATTGGACACGTGATGATTTACATAGATTTGACTTGTTTTCATCCTTGTGCGACTATAGTACGATAAGGGACCAACTTGTTTATAAGACAATAAGGCAGCAACTAATGCTGCACCTTTATTTATTTTTCTTGATCAACCCAAATAAATCGAACTTGGCCACTACTTATAACAGTTACAAATAACTGTTCAACAGTATAAATATTACCTCGGTGAAGAATAAAACACAAGTTTGGCTATGTTTGATTCAACATGGAAAAGGCAAATAGTGTACCAAGAAAATATTTTCCAAGCAAATTTTTCAATCAAACACAAAAAGATGGAAAACTTTTTTTCTTGATGTGACATTTTCCTTGAAAATATTTACAATCAAACACACCCGTATGTGAAGTAACAGAGCAAATATCTTACCTTCAGTCGGTGGTAACCATCGACAAGCTTGATGCCAAGAATGTGCTCCTAATCATCAAATAGTTTCCAGCATTTCAGTGCTGGTCGGGGCAAGAAGCCCTGACCTCACGTTCACCTTTCTAACACTCACAATTTTAAAATCACCGTGCATGGTGCACCTGTTAACAAAGTGCTTATACTTCTAAGGTTGGTCAATTTTTCTTACTATTTACCACACCTAAAAGAGCATACAAATATAAGTCCTCGGATATCACAACTTAGCAAAAGTCACAAAGTTTAAGATATAATTCCAATTTATGTTCTGAAGAACATAAAGAGGAATCAAGATATCTATACACAAGTTTACAATAAAAATGATCAGAAGATACAGAAGCAAATGCGTTCACAAGCTTTTGAGCTTTTATTATACACAAAGGTTTAAGAAAGGAAGGTACATCTACGCCTCGAAAATTCCTCTTATATAGAGGAATGAAAAGCTCGAGGAACCATATTATGTGTGCTTAGTTATCAATAAGTGTAGACAATTTTTGGTATGTTATTATCATTTAATCTTTCCCTCAAATTTCAAATACGAAAACCCCTTTTCCTAGAACATAGATTGGCATTTGGGAATCATACAAGAAGAAATTAAAAAATATTTTTATCGCCAAATATTGATCCCTTAGAATATTTCTAATTTTTCACGTGTAAGCAAGTGAAACCAGAAGTAATGACAATAACAGTCTCAACAAGTCTTCGTGTTTCCTATCTTCTACTTCAATAGCTCTATCAAGAATGCAACCTAATGTTGCACTGATGACCAGAGGAGTGAATATAAAAGGGAAGGAAAATTAGATAACATTCCTCATTAAGTTGTTATTAATAATATTAAATTAAAATGAGTGAGTATGACCCTAGAGAAAATTCAAATGAATGTTGACTTGATGAAATACTATGGAATAAAAGTTTACACTTGTTAATGTTATTTTAAGCCCTCAATTCAATAGCATAACAGAAGCGTGCTCTATGTATCAAATTCATCTGGAAGTAGAAATCAGTTCCCAAAAAACAACTAAAAGAAATGAAAATATGACATATATTTTAGACAGGAGAGTTACATATATGAAGGATTTCAATCAATTGATAATCAAAATATAAAAAAATTATTGTGTGCAAACGGTCATGGTTAACTAAGAGGGAAACACCATGTAAAAAGCACCAGTTAACATGGACTTCACATATTTGCATCCCACCCTTCTGGTGCAAATAAATGTAATGAATTAATTTCCATAAATCCAACAAGAAATTATTCCCAAAACTTTAATGAACCAAAATTGTTATCAACTCCTTTTTTTTTTTTCTTTTTTGGCATAGTGAGTGATTAATTTTATTTTCTTGCTCAAAGAGGATTGATTCGTATGATTGCTTAGAGAAAAATGTCAATTCTGTAGAGGGGAAAAAGTAAATAAATTAAGGCACAAAAACTCAAATTCTTACTGAATAGACCTGTCTGCTTTGTCTTTGAGGAAAACAATACAATAAGCTTCCAGCTCAAGGCAAGGTACCGATGGATCGGCTGAAGTATGCCATATGTCACGGACTTGGAGATTTCAAGATCCGTGCAGCACTTAGCTCCTCAATATTCCTGTAGTACATTAACTAAGTCAGCCTCGCTCCTTGACCAAGCACTCCCTAAGTGTTTACAAACAAATGATAAAGGAAAGCTAGCAAACTATATTAGAGAGAAATACACTCTTTGTATTAAAACTCTCCAATATTACAATACTCGACTAACACTTTGGACTCTCTTCCACAAGTACTTTATACAAGCTCTCAAGCTCTCTCTATAAGCTAGCCACTCCAAATCCTTGGATGCTTACAAATGAGGATCCCTACCCCTATTTATACTACCACTAATCCATCTTCTAGATAATTCTACAATAGTATCTATCATCTCGAAAATTCTACACACATCTATACAAATATACCACTTTCTATAATATTACTTACCAACCTAGATTCTTCTAGAATCTTCCGGAAGAGTTGAAGCTTGTTTGAATCTAGAACCTTCCGTACTGTTCTAGGACACTCCATTCCTTTCTAGAATGTTCCGTCCAATTCTAGAATATTCCATACACTTCTAGAACGTTCCGCACTTTTCTAGAACGTTCCTTCCCCACGCAACATGCTTGCATTTCATAGCTTCTTTCAATATGCGAGATGCATCTTTCAAAGCTCGACCATGGATCTTTCCAGAACGTACTAGCATAATCAAGTCTCGTAATCTTCTAGAGTCCTCCATCTCCTTCGAGTACCTTCCTTCCTTTCTATTCTTGCATTGGTCTCTCGAAGATCTAGGCATTGCATCCTGCAAGCGTCCTTGGCCTACGAACTTGCGCCTGCCCTGTGCTACTCCAAATGCATTTGTGTTTGGAGTTTCGGTCATGTGACACGCGGGGCGTGACACATAGCTCGAAATTTAATGTTTTATTTGTACCTGTAGTAAGTTAAGGTGAGAAAATAGAAAAGTTCAAAATTCAAATGAAATATTGATCAAGAATTTTCAAGTGTTATATTAGCAAGAAGGCATTATTACATTTTTAAGTTACTTATAAATAATACAAAGGGGGAAAGACAAATACTTACATGTACACATAAAACAAAAATCATGATATGGGAAATACATGTTTGCCATAAATAGTCCAATAAAATTAATAACAAAACACCTTTGCATGTATACAAAATATTTATGCAAACGACATAACAATCCCACGCACAAAAAAACTTAGTAAGAAAACACCCTTGAAACTTTTGTTTCATAGCCTCCAACAGTTCTCTCAATTCAGACAGGTTACACTTGCTAAACTTATTCATCGCCTTTACTAAGACTACTAAAATATAAACACGAAGTTCACACATCTTGGTAGTGCCATCTTGTAACTAAAATGACAGTAAACAAAAGAAGATACTCATTGAAATTTAATCCTAGATCAAGCATAATAGACAAAAGATTTAAGTACTTCACCAGTACAAAATAGCACAAAAAAAGGGGGAATACACATCGGTTTTTCAAAAAATCGACGTGCAAAAAAGGACGGTAGCATTTTCATAATTTTTTTTAGGAATATGCGTCGATTCTAATTAAGAACCGACGCCTAAATTCGGACCGGACGACTTTAGGCGTCAGTTCAAGGAGAACAGAAACGAGAAACCAACTTTTCTCACGTCGGTTTGGCCTGAACCGATGCCTAAAGTCGGACCGACCGACTTTAGATGTCGGTTTAAAAAAACCGACACGAGAAACTAGTGGTTCTTGCATCGATTTGTCTTGAACCGATGCCTAAATTCGGCCAGTCCGACTTTAGGCGTCGGTTCTTAATTAGAACCAACGCGTATTCCCTTTTTATTTCCCCGCGAACATTTCATAACTTCACTCTCGCGCCTCTCTCTCTCTCTCTCTTTCCTCCACTACACCCGCCTCCACCACCGACCGCCACCACCTACGTCGTGCCTCCACCCGCTCGTCGCCACCTCCACCGCCCGGCACAACCTCCACCCGCCACTTTCTCCTACATTGTAAGACCCACTTCCTCATGTGTGTATATATGTATGTATATGTATGTGTGTATAAATGTGTATATATATATGCGTATGTGTGTGTGTATATATATATATTTGTGTATATCTATGTGTGTCTATATATATATTTGTGTGTGTGTGTGTGTGTGTGTGTGTGTGTGTATACATATATACATACACACACACACACTAACAAATATATATATATATATATATATATATATATATATATATATATATATATATATATATATATATATATATATGTTAATATATGTATATAAATTTGTTAATTACATGTTAATATGTATAAATGTATTAATTAAATGTTAATATATATAAATTTGGATGTTAAATTTATATTGTTGATTTTAAGTTAATAGATAGATACATTGTAATATTTCAATTATTGGAGTTATATTGAAATTATTGTTAACCCAAGATAAACTAACCAAGAGGGGGGTGAATTGGTTTATAAAACTTTTTCGATAAGTAGTCTAAAACTTAAAAACCAATGAGTATACGTATGAGCACTTAGTATAACAAGTAGCTAAACTATCAATATAATGTGCTATAAAAGTATAAACTTAAGTAATAATGCAAGTATAGCAATTAGATATAGTGTTGCACAATATAAGTTGATAGACAAGAGAAAGTGCAATGCAAGTAAGTAAAATGGAAAAGAGATTGCAAACGCGATTTAGGGAGGTTCAATCAACCAACGTGATCTACGTCCTCCGTTACCGAGCTCTCCGTCACGAGCAAGGCCAAATTCACTATATTGATAACTTACAACAAGGAGTATCGAATCCTTAGGTGACTTTACAACAAGGAGCACCTATCCTTTACAATCGAGTTTTCACAAGGATCTCGAAACCAACAATCGAGTTTTCACAAGGCTCTCGAAACCACAAGATATAATGAATTGAATTTACAATTGAAATAACTCTCTTGACAAATGATATACTCAAATTAAGTACCAAGAGAGTTAGGCTAACACTTCAATAGATAGCAATGAATAAAGCTCAAGTGTTCATGAAAACTTTGAAGAAGGATATGAGATAGTTTTTCTTGAATCAAAGTTTTTCAACCAATGATCTCTCTTTCCAAATAATACTTAGTTAAGTATGAAGAGAGATATACACTTCAATAAGTGTTTGGTAATAAAAACTCAATCGATGATCAAAAATAAAGTAAGAGTATTGAGTTTTTCTACAAGATGGAATTCTTGATAAAGATGTGAAATATTTTTGAACAATCAAGAAATTCCTTGCAATAAATAAAATAGAATGTAAAACAAGGTGAGCTCAATGATTTTCTCAATAAGTTTCTCTCAATGTAAGAGAAGTGGCTATTTATAGATCAAAATTTTGAGCTGCAGACAGTTTCGGTCGACCGATTCAGAATTTTCGGTCGACCGAAAGTTAAAAAACTAGCCGTTGCATTATAGCCGTTTAAACTTTCGGTTGATCAGATTTTTCGGTCGACCAGAGTTTCGGTCGATCAAGAATATTTCGGTCGACCGAAATTTGAAAATTTGGAATTTTTGTTTTTATGTCAAAAAGTTTATTTTTCCAAAAACTATTTCATGTTATGATTTGAAAAATCATTTTTATGTAATTAATGATTTTTATAAATATTTTTGAGCTTTATAATCTTGCTAAAAATTGATGAGTCGATACCTTTACAAATGAGTTGAAATTTTTCAACAAAAATCTTCTAAAGCTTTAATCTTCGGTCTTCGACGATCTTGTTCACTTCAAATCTCTTTAATGATTGCTTTGTACTTCAATGGATGACGATTTTGATCTCGGAGTATCCAAATGATATAAATATGATAAAACTCAAGAATTGAAATCATTAGTAATACATGAGATCTTGTTTGTTATAATCAAAACAATATATACGTGAATAGTCATAGGTCAACAATTATGAGATATTAAATTATGAAATCTTAGCTTGACTTTTTAGGAATTAGGAATGGATTTTGGATTAAACTTGGAGTAGTTGATGATGTTGAAGTTTGATTGGAGTTGTATTTGAGTTTTGAATATGTCGAGGTTGAACATTTTGGTTTATTGTGGCATTTTGATTCTTCCTACAGGTTGGCTAAGTCCAATTTATAGGGGAGGTTCTACCGAAATTTTTGTAGGATTTTGTAAATAAAAAATGAAAATTGTAATTTAAAGTGATTTTCACTATTACAGAATTGACCATACTAAATAAATAATTACATAGAATATAATCATCCTAATAAAATTATGAAGTTTCCAACCTAATAAATTATCGTATTTGATTTCAAATATTAATATATAGTTGGTTGAAGGTTGTATCATGAAAAATATTAACTCAAAACTAATAATTTTTTTTAATTATATCTTAACATATAGGTTATTAGTTATGGATCGGGGTTGTATGTATGGCAGACGTAATAGACATGAATATGTAAAAGGTGTTGAAGCACCTATATCTCAAAACCGATAAGAGTAGAATCCCTGTTTTTTGTACAAAACCGATAAGAGTAGAATCTTATCATATAGAAAGCACCTATATCTCAACATTAACACAACGTAAGGCAAGTATCATAGCAAAACATCAAGTGAATCATACAATGCATGTCAATTAGGCACAAAGAAAATTTAACATAATGAAAATGTCATAGGTTTAAAACATGATTACATAGTTTGAAGGCAAAGTGTTTGAAAATCACTATGAAAGATATATATATATATATAAAAGTAAAGATAGGATCTTCAATCTGCCGCCGATGGTGGAGGTGGATTAGGCGGGTAGATGGAATAGAAATGAGCGAAGAAGGCCTCTTGAGATGTGTGCATATGTTGAAGTTGTTGTTGGATGCCTTCAACCGCCGTGGTGAGAGAATCGATATGCCCATTAAGGATGTTGAATTGATCTTCCGAGATGGACCGATGGGGAGGTGCTGCAGCTTGCGGTGCTCGAGGCCGGGACCTTGGTTGAGGCTGGTCAACCCCACCACCTTGTGCAGTGCCCTCACCGGCACCCCCGTGGTCACCCTCACCCTCATCCGCCCCTTCATCAATCTCCAATTCCTCTTCTGCTTCCTCTTCGGTAAATGGCCAAGTCGTAGGCCCCGATGCATCATCGAAACCTTGAGTATTGCACACCCATTGACCGTTCCCCTTGACAATTTTCATCCGTTTGAGAGTGTTGATGTTTATAATATCAGTGTGTTTGGGTTTAAGAATAGGCTCATTGTCTAGAGGCACATTGAAGTGATTGAAATTTTTTGTAAAAATCATGCCGTAGGGTAGGCCTAGAACTCGAGTAGAGGTATGAATGTGATGAAGATGTTTGATGAAGATGTATGGAAAATCAAGTTTGCGACCGACAAGGAGGGAATCAAGAATGAATAGGTCGAGATGGTTGACTTCATCAAAATGACCACTGCGGGGTACAATTGTGTGAGCAATCGCACGATGAAGGACCTTGCATGGGATGGTCAAATGATTGAGGTTCAAATGCATAGTGGTAGTGAGGGGTCGGGCAGTGACACGACTACAAGCCTCGAGTTCATTGTACCCCTCGAACCTAACAGGATAATGAGTGACATACGCATAATTTTCACTACGCTGCAATCCTAGGAGGTTTCTAATTAGGGATCGTTCGATTTCTACCCGTGTACCCCTAACCGAACTTGTAATTTCATCGGGATAAAAAGTAGCGTTTCGAAAGAATTCCCGAATTAATGTAGGGTAGGAGTTTTCAGAAATGGACATGACATTTTTCCATCCTATATCTTCAAAATAACGTTCAATTTGAAACGAAGGAGCTTGAAGGTAAAAATCGAAGAAATCGATAGACTTACCTATTAGAATTGGATGATCAGAGAAGCGGTCGGGCAATGGTGCACGTTCCTCAACGTTCGATGAGCTAGCTTCTCCTTTCTTCGATTTCTTCTTCGGAGGCATGATGAATTTTCGAGTGAATTGATTAGACCAAAAGAAATTTTTGGAAATTTTTAGGTAAAAATGATTGGAAATGAAAGAAAAGAGTAGAAATCAACAATGTAGTGGTATAATGGTAAGGTTGATGGAGTGAAATCGATTCAAAGTGAGAAAAAAATGGAATTTTCGTGATTTAACCCAAAATGAAGGGTTTGGAGAAATTTATGGATGAAAATTGTTGAAAATGAAGAATTTGATGAATAGTATGATAGGAAATTCGATTTAGAGGATCAATTGAAGTAATTGTGATGGAAAAAGATGGATTAGGGATGAAATGAGAGGAGAAATGTCGAGGTTTAGGGTTTGTGGTATGATTTTGGGGATGAAATTGATGTTTTAAAATCTGATTTCTCGCGACTTTCGGTCGACCGTAAGTTAGTTTCGGTCGACCGAAACTCTGCAGGGTCAAAATCAGCTAGCTGCAGGCAGGATCGGTCGTGTAATGGTCGACCGAACAGTAACTTTCGGTCGTACAATTGGTCGACCGAAACAGACCTTTCGGACGACCGAAATATTACGGTCGACCGAAACAGTCAAAAATCAAATTTTTGAAAAATTTATGATAAACACATATATATATTGTAAATTTAACCACAAATATCATTTTCATTAATAATACCCAATCCTCTTCGTATATATGAAAATCTATAGGCGGTAGCGGTTTAGTAAAAATATCGGCCAATTGTTTTTCGGTACTAACAAATTCCAAGTAAATGTCACCTTTTTGCACATGATCTCTAAGAAAATGATGTCGAATTTCAATATGCTTTGTGCGAGAGTGCAATATGGGATTTTTTGACAGATTAATAGCACTAGTGTTATCACACATAATACGAGCATTTTCAAATTGCAAATGATAATCATTAAGAGTTTGTTTCATCCACAAAACTTGAGCACAACAACTAGCGGCCGAGATATATTCGGCCTCGGCGGTAGATAGTGCAACGGAATTTTGTTTCTTACTAAACCATGACACAAGTGCGAAGCCTAGAAAGTGACAAGTTCCACTTGTGCTTTTTCTATCAATTGTGCATCCCGCCCAATCGGCATCCGAATAATTTATAAGATCAATATGAGTGCCTTTTGGATACCAAAGTCCCAAAGTTCTAGTGCCACATAAATATCTAAAAATACGTTTCAAAGCACTTAGATGAGATTCTTTAGGATTGGATTGAAATCTAGCACATAAGCATACACTAAACATAATATCGGGTCTACTTGCCGTTAAGTAAAGAAGGGATCCAATCATACCTCGATATTTTGTAATGTCGATAGAAGTGCCTTGCTCATCTTTGTCCAATTTTATTGAAGTACTCATGGGAGTATTCATTGGCTTCAAGTTTTCCATCTCAAACTTTTTGAGCATATCCACAATGTACTTGGTTTGACAAATGAAAATCCCCTCACTAGTTTGTTTGATTTGAAGCCCGAGGAAGAATTTTAACTCTCCCATCATGCTCATTTCAAATGCATTGCTCATACATTTTGAGAATTCTTCACAAAGAGACACATTAGTTGCACCAAAAATAATATCATCAACATATATTTGTACAACAATCATGTCTTCCTTTTTGGTTTTGATAAAAAGCGTAGTATCCGCATTTCCCATTTGAAAATCATTTGAAATAAGAAATTTACTCAATCTTTCATACCACGCCCGAGGAGCTTGTTTTAAACCATATAGAGCTTTTCTTAGTTTAAAGACATTATCCGGAAATTTATGATTTTTGAAACCGGGAGGTTGTTCAACATAGACTTCTTCTTGAATAACACCATTTAAAAATGCACTTTTGACATCCATTTGATAAAGAGTAAAACCTTTATGACAAGCAAATGCAAGAAGCATACGAATGGATTCTAGTCTAGCAACCGGTGCAAAAGTTTCTTCAAAGTCAATTCCTTCTTCTTGATTGTAACCTTGGGCCACCAATCTAGCCTTGTTACGCACAATTATACCGTTTTCATCCTTTTTGTTTCGAAAAATCCATTTTGTACCGATAACGGTTTGATCATTTGGTCTATCAACTAAATCCCAAACATGATTTCTTTCAAATTGATTTAGTTCTTCTTGCATTGCAAGAATCCAAAACTCATCGAACTCAGCTTCTTTGAAATTCTTTGGTTCAATTTGAGAGATAAAAGCACAAGTATTTAAGAATCCTTTAGTAGAGTTTCTAGTACTTACCCCTTTTGAAGGATCGCCAATTATAAGCTCTTTTGGGTGAGATGAAGCAAATCTCCATTCGATAGGAAGTGTTAGATCACTTGAGTTATTGGAAGATGTTCCTTCTTCTTGTTGAGGAGTTGGTTCTTCCAAGTCTTTTTCTTCATTGACTTTGGATATTTCATTTCTTTGATCTTGTAAATTCATTTCCTCAAAAGGAATTTCCAAACTTGCGTCAACACCTTTCTCTTGATCAAGAGAATTAGTTTCGTCAAAAGTAACATGTACGGATTCTTCCACTACTAGAGTTCTTTTGTTAAAAATTCTATAAGCTTTGCTAGTGGATGAATAACCAAGAAAAATTCCAACATCGGATTTTGAATCAAATTTTCCCAAGTTTTCTTTTGTGTTGAGAACAAAGCATTTACAACCAACAACCTTAAAATATCCGATATTGGGAATTCTATTTTTCCAAAGTTCAAAAGGAGTTTTAGTTTTCTTTCGACTTATCAAAACTCTATTTATAATATAGCAAGCAGTGTTAATGGCTTCGGCCCAAAAATATTTTGGTAAGTTATTTTCATTTAGCATGGTCCTAGCCATTTTTGCAATGTGCGATTCTTCATTTCTACTACACCATTTTGTTGAGGGGTTCTAGGAGCCGAGAAATTATGTTCATATCCATTTATTTTGCAAAATTCATCAAAAGCCATGTTATCAAATTCTCCACCATGGTCACTTCTTATAGTTGTAATAGAATATCCTTTTTCATTTTGAACCTTTTTGCAAAAATGTTTAAATGCATTTAAAGCTTCATTTTTCAAATTCAAAAAAGAAACCCAAGTAAATCTTGAGAAGTCATCAACAATGACAAAAGCATAGTGTCTACCACTTAAACTTGCGATTTTAGATGGTCCAAAAAGATCCATGTGAAGAAGTTGTAATGGTTTTGTGGTGGAAGAAAATTGTTTATTTTTGAAAGAGCTTTTGGTTTGTTTTCCTAATTGACAAGCATCACAAATTTTATCTTTTTCAAATTTCAAACTTGGTAGGCCTTTGACAAAACAATTTTTGGATATTTTTGAAATAAGGTCCATACTAACATGACCTAATCTTCTATGCCATAACCAAGTGTCATCTTTAAAGCTTGACAAACATTTTAGTTCTTTCTCAAATTCAATGTTGATGATATAAACATCTTTACTTCGGCTACCTATGAACAATACCTCTTTTGATGAAGCATCTTTGATAAGACATCTAGAAGAATCAAATTTAATATGATAACCTTTATCACATAATTGACTAATACTTAGCAAATTATGTTTGAGATTATCTACTAATAAAACATTTTCAATAGAGGGAGAAGGATGATTACCAATATTTCCAATGCCAATAATTTTTCCTTTGGCATTATCTCCAAAAGTGACATGACCTCCATCTTTTCTTTTAAATCTTGATAAGAGTGATTTATCTCCGGTCATGTGCTTTGAGCAACCACTATCCAAGAACCAATTGCTCTTTACTTTTGTTGATACCTACAAACCATGACTTAATTTTTGACTTCTTGGTACCCACATAATTTTGGGTCCTTGATAGTTAGTCCCTTGAACCCTCTTGTGCCTTTCTTCAAAGTGTAGTTTCTTTTTCAATAAACAATTAAAAGCAACATGCCCACTTCTATTACAAAAGCTACAAGTAGTTGATGTTTTGACAAAGGTGTTTTGATGAAAGGAAAACGAAGTAGAGGCTTTAACAAAAGTATTTTTGGTAGATTTTTGTTTTAAAAATGGTTTGTATCGAATTCCTCCTTTATCAAAAGCATATTGTTGTTTACCAAGCATTAGTTCAAAATTTTTCCTCCCTTGAGTGAATTTGTGAACAATGGACGTTAAATCTAAAATTTTTTCTTTTAGGGAGAGATTTTCTACCATCAAAGCATTTTGATCAAGATTCTTCTTTTCAATATCCTTTTGTATTTCAAAATTCTTTTCGTTTTCATTTTTCAACAAGATGTATTGCTTTTTAAGAGTGGAATGTTTAAGAACAAGTTTTTCAAAAACTTCAATCATTTCTTCATATGAGGTAGATAGTTCATCATAAGAGGGAATGTCATTAGTATTTACCTCATCTTCAATGGCCATGAAGCACATGTTTGCAACTTCATCTTGACTTCCACTTTCATCTTGCTCATCATCACTATCATCCCAAGTAGCTTGTAGAGCTTTCTTTTTAAAGAATTTTCTCTTATTGGGACATTCGGTTCTTTTGTGACCGGGTTTGTCACAATCATAGCAAATAATCTTTTTCTCTTCATCTTTGTCTTCTTTCTTTTGAAATCTACGGTTGTTGCGAAAGGCTTTCCACTTCTTGACTAGGAGGACAAGATCATCGAGTTCCTCATCACTCTTGTTAGGGCTTGAGGCTTCTTCAACAATTGATGACTTTAAAGCAATTTGTCTCCTAGGAGGATCCTTCATTTCTTCCTCTTTTGCTTTTCTAGACTTTTCTTTTGTCTCGGCATGATTTAGCTCATATGTCATCAATGTTCCATAAAGCTCTTCCAAGGGATATGTGTTGACATCTTGAGTGTTTTCTATCAACATTCTTAATGAGCTCCAATCTTCCGAGAGAGACCTAAGCATTTTGCTAACAAGTTCACCATTAGAAAATTTTCGATCAAAGCCCTTAAGACCATTAACAATATCGGTAAATCTAGTAATCATGCTAGCAATAGGTTCATCTTGTTTCATGAAGAAATTTTCAAAATTTTTATACAAAAGATTTATTTTTGTTTCTTTAACTTTATTTGTGTCCATGTGTGTGACTTCTAAAGCATGCCAAATATCGTGTGCGGAATCACATGTGCTAATACGATTAAATTCATTAATACTAAGTGCACAATAGAGAAGATTTTTGGCTCTAGCATTTAAAGACAATTTTTTCTTGTCATCCTCATCATATTCTTCCTTTGGTTTTGAAATAATCATATCCGGTTTTCCATCAACTTTAATAACCATAGTAAGCTCATGAGGACCGGATTCAATGACATCCCAAATATTATAATCAATAGATTGAATAAAAATCATCATTCTAGTTTTCCAATAATTATAATTAGTACCATCAAACAACGGAGGACGATTAGTAGAATGACCTTCAAAATTTTGGTTAGCCATAACTCAAGATAGTGAAATCTAAATGAAAGAGTTCCTAGGCTCTGATACCAATTGTTAACCCAAGATAAACTAACCAAGAGGGGGGTGAATTGGTTTATAAAACTTTTTCGATAAGTAGTCTAAAACTTAAAAACCAATGAGTATACGTATGAGCACTTAGTATAACAAGTAGCTAAACTATCAATATAATGTGCTATAAAAGTATAAACTTAAGTAATAATGCAAGTATAGCAATTAGATATAGTGTTGCACAATATAAGTTGATAGACAAGAGAAAGTGCAATGCAAGTAAGTAAAATGGAAAAGAGATTGCAAACGCGATTTAGGGAGGTTCAATCAACCAACGTGATCTACGTCCTCCGTTACCGAGCTCTCCGTCACGAGCAAGGCCAAATTCACTATATTGATAACTTACAACAAGGAGTATCGAATCCTTAGGTGACTTTACAACAAGGAGCACATATCCTTTACAATCGAGTTTTCACAAGGATCTCGAAACCAACAATCGAGTTTTCACAAGGCTCTCGAAACCACAAGATATAATGAATTGAATTTACAATTGAAATAACTCTCTTGACAAATGATATACTCAAATTAAGTACCAAGAGAGTTAGGCTAACACTTCAATAGATAGCAATGAATAAAGCTCAAGTGTTCATGAAAACTTTGAAGAAGGATATGAGATAGTTTTTCTTGAATCAAAGTTTTTCAACCAATGATCTCTCTTTCCAAATAATACTTAGTTAAGTATGAAGAGAGATATACACTTCAATAAGTGTTTGGTAATAAAAACTCAATCGATGATCAAAAATAAAGTAAGAGTATTGAGTTTTTCTACAAGATGGAATTCTTGATAAAGATGTGAAATATTTTTGAACAATCAAGAAATTCCTTGCAATAAATAAAATAGAATGTAAAACAAGGTGAGCTCAATGATTTTCTCAATAAATTTCTCTCTTAAATACTCTTGTAAATTGGTAAAATGAATGTAAGAGAAGTGACTATTTATAGATCAAAATTTTGAGCTGCAGACAGTTTCGGTCGACCGATTCAGAATTTTTGGTCGACCGAAAGTTAAAAAACTAGCCGTTGCATTATAGCCGTTTAAACTTTCGGTTGATCAGATTTTTCGGTCGACCAGAGTTTCGGTCGATCAAGAATATTTCGGTCGACCGAAATATGAAAATTTGGAATTTTTGTTTTTATGTCAAAAAGTTTATTTTTCCAAAAACTATTTCATGTTATGATTTGAAAAATCATTTTTATGTAATTAATGATTTTTATAAATATTTTTGAGCTTTATAATCTTGCTAAAAATTGATGAGTCGATACCTTTACAAATGAGTTGAAATTTTTCAACAAAAATCTTCTAAAGCTTTAATCTTCGGTCTTCGACGATCTTGTTCACTTCAAATCTCTTTAATGATTGCTTTGTACTTCAATGGATGACGATTTTGATCTCGGAGTATCCAAATGATATAAATATGATAAAACTCAAGAATTGAAATCATTAGTAATACATGAGATCTTGTTTGTTATAATCAAAACAATATATACGTGAATAGTCATAGGTCAACAATTATGAGATATTAAATTATGAAATCTTAGCTTGACTTTTTAGGAATTAGGAATGGATTTTGGATTAAACTTGGAGTAGTTGATGATGTTGAAGTTTGATTGGAGTTGTATTTGAGTTTTGAATATGTCGAGGTTGAACATTTTGGTTTATTGTGGCATTTTGATTCTTCCTACAGGTTGGCTAAGTCCAATTTATAGGGGAGGTTCTACCGAAATTTTTGTAGGATTTTGTAAATAAAAAATGAAAATTGTAATTTAAAGTGATTTTCACTATTACAGAATTGACTATACTAAATAAATAATTACATAGAATATAATCATCCTAATAAAATTATGAAGTTTCCAACCTAATAAATTATCGTATTTGATTTCAAATATTAATATATAGTTGGTTGAAGGTTGTATCATGAAAAATATTAACTCAAAACTAATAATTTTTTTTAATTATATCTTAACATATAGGTTATTAGTTATGGATCGGGGTTGTATGTATGGCAGACGTAATAGACATGAATATGTAAAAGGTGTTGAAGAATTTATAAAATGTGTAGATGAACACAAGAGAAAGAAAGATGAAGCAATAATTTTGTGTCTTTGTTATGATTATAAGAATTTGAGAAAGTTTCGTAGTTTTGATCAAGTGAAGAGTCATTTGATTCATATTGGGTTTAAGGAAGGTTATACACGATGGATATGGCATGGTGAGAGTATGCTTCCCAGGATGAGCACTGGTGACGATGTTGGTGATCAGCAGGAGAATAATTTGAGCAATATTGGTGAGAATGATGTGGAAAATGATGAGAATGATATGATAGACGAAATGATGCGTGATATACAAGGGGAATAAATTGAAAAGCCTCATGTATTAGATAGCTTTTTCAACGATTCTGAGAAGCCTTTGTTTTCTGGTTGTAATAAATTCACTAAATTGTCTGTTGTGCTGAAATCGTATAACTTGAAAGCAAGCAATAGGTGGAGTGATAAGAGTTTCACGGCATTATTGGAACTGTTACAAGAGATGCTTCTGGAAGATAATAAACTTCCTAGTTCAATCTACGAGGCAAAGAAATTGTTGTAGCCAATGGGTATAGAGATTGAGAGGATACATGCATGTCCAAATAATTGTATATTGTATCGAAATGTTTACAAGGACTTGCGTCTATGTCCAAAGTGTAGGGCATCACGGTATAAGCGAAAGAACGTGAATGATAATTGTGGTGATAAGAAAAGCCCTCCGGCAAAGGTGTTATGGTATTTACCTGTAATACCAAGATTTAAACGTTTGTTTTCCAATGGAAAGGATGCAAAGAGCTTGCGGTGGCATGCCGATGGGAGAAAAGAAGATGGAAAACTAAGACACATGGCTGATTCTCCTTAATGGAGGAACATTAATAGGCTATTTCCTGAATTTGGGGGCGAAGATAGAAATCTTAGGCTGGGACTATGTACAGATGGGATGAACCCACGGGGTAATATGAGTAGTCGACATAGCACTTGGCCGGTTCTTTTGATGATTTATAATCTTCCTCCTTGGTTATGTATGAAGCGCAAGTATATCATGTTATCTTTGACAATATCAGGGCCTAAACAATCGGGGAATGACATAGATGTTTACCTAGCCCCACTAATTAAAGATTTAAGACTTGTGGGATGAAAGAGTGTCGGCGTTTGATGCACATACTCAGATGAATTTAACCTTACGTGCTATGATATTTTGCACCGTAAATGATTTTCCAGCTTATGGTAACTTGTCGGGTTATACTAACAAAGGACCTAAAGCATGTCCCGTTTGTTAAGAAGACACGATTGATCTTTGGTTGAAAAACTGCAAGAAAAATGTATTTATGAGTCATAGAAGATTTCTCCCTACTGACCACCCTTATCGCAAGAAGAAAAAGTCATTCAATGGAAAAATCGAGGCTCGAGCGAATCGTTTACCGTTAACAAGAGGTGAGGCATATGAACGAGTTAAAAATTTTGATGTTTCGTTTGGAAAAACTTTTAAGCCTCCTCGGAAGAGTCTTTGGAAGAAGAGGTCCATATTCTGGGATCTACCTTATTGGCAACACTTATCTGTAAGGAATTGTCTTGATGTAATGCACGTGGAGAAAAATGTTTGTGATAGCATCATTGGGACATTTTTGAACATTCCAGGAAAGATGAAAGATAGTATTAAAGTCAGGAAGGACATGGTAGAAATGGGGATACAGATCAATTAGCACCGCAAGAGTCGGAAAAACGTACTTATTTACCCCCAGATTGCTACACTTTGTCGAGAAAAGAGAAAACAAGTCTTTGTGAGTGCCTGCATACTATTAAGGTTCCATCTGGGTATTCATCAAACATTAAAAGTCTTGTGTCGATGAAGGACTTAAAATTGGTTGGTATGAAGTCTCATGATTGTCATGTCTTAATGCAACAATTGTTACCAGTTACAATTCGAGGCATTCTCCCAAAACATGTTAGACAAGTCATTATAAAATTTTGTTTTTTCTTTAATGCAATTTGCAGCAAAGTTGTTGACCCGGAGGCATTGGATGATTTGCAGGCCTATATTGTTATCTCTCTATGTCAATTTGAAATATATTTTCCGCCATCATTTTTTGACATAATGGTGCACTTACTTGTTCACTTGTTGAGAGAAATTAAGATCTGTGGTCTAGTGTTCTTGATGTATATGTATCCATTTGAGAGATACATGGGTATATTGAAAGGATATGTGAGAAATCGATTTCGACCTGAAGGCAGTATCATTGAAGGTTATGCTGCTGAGGAGGCTATTGAGTTTTTTACTGATAACTTGGATGACATTGAGACTATTGGTGTTCCTAAATCTCGGCATGATGGAAGACTTGAAGCTAAAGGTACTATTGGATGCTCCCCAATGTTGAATTGCGAGATAAAGCACACCTCCTTGTATTACAACACCTTCCGGAAGTTCATCCATATTTGGACGAGCATATGTCCATCATAAGGCAGCAAAATCCTTCAAAAGTTGAAAGGTGGGTAACTAATGAACATAATCGTTCATTTGCAAAATGGTTCAAAGATAAAGTCATGAAAGAATTGTCACAAATGCCGAATACCATTGTTGAAACAGTAAAGTGGTTAGCGTACAGTTCTAGCACGATTGTGAGGTTATATGAAGCATATGACATTAATGGGTATACGTTTTACACTAAACGTCAAGATGATAAGAGTGCGGTGCAAAACAGTGGAGTGACACAAGTAGCACTATCAAGGGATTTTTCAAATGCTAAAGATACCATGCCATTAGATGCCTCGATGTTCTATTATGGTATCATTGAAGATATTTGGGAACTTGATTACAGGGATTCATACTTGCATCACAAGCCAAACATGTATTTTATGTTCTTGATCCTGTCGATACTAAGTGGTCAATCGTCCTTCAAGGCAAGAGACGCATTGTTGGGATTGGTGATGTAGTAGATGAAGAAGATTATGATCACTTTGATGAAACCCCTCCATTTTCTATCGGTATACAAGGGAGTGCAACTTTAGGGGAAGATAACATTGAATCAAATTACATGCGTTGCGATCATGAAGAAGGATTATGGATTGACCGTCATTCCTGATTATTAATTGTGTGAGTTCATTTACACATTCTTGCTTATAACTTTCTTTTATTTTTTATATATACTTTACACGTTGTTAATAATTTTATTTGTGATTTTGATAACAATAATTTGATATATATATATATTAATACGTTGTTATATGTACAAGTACATGCACAATGGTATCAATATAATGGCCGAGTCTTCAGCATCTTCAGATGATCATCGTACTAACAGCACAAAAAGTACTAGAGGGCCAACAATGTGCAAGAACATGAAGAAGGCGGGGGAAGTGAATGTCATCGAGTTCGATGAAAAAAGAGGTCAATCGGACCAGGCAAGAGGAACTTCCGAAAATTATGTCGGGTGTTTGGTTCGTATTCACGTTGACATAAACATCAGCGATTGGCACAAGGTTGATCCCGGCCTTAAAGACATGATGTGGGAAGAAATAAAGGTACAATCACTTCATACATGGTTAATTGATAACGTTTTGTAATTTTATTATATTCGTCTTTCAGAGGGAGTTCAACATCCCCGATGACTTTGGCCAAAAAAAGGGTGTTGAAAGTTGCGGGGATGCGATGGAAATATTTCAAGACTCAGCTGGTTCATGATTATATTACACATGACCACCCGAAATATACATCTCCTACGCAGCTTTATAATTTTATAACTGAAGAGCAATGGGAGTCGTTCAAGAAAGAACGTTAGACGGAGAAATTTAAGGTATATATAAATGTACGCATGTGATTTATTGAGTTGAAAACTAAATACATGATGTGACATTTTGTAGGAAAAAAGTAAGAAGGCTAGGGATGCTCAATTGCGAAACGAGCATCCACATTATATGGGCTCAGCTGGTTATACGGGGATGAAGCCACAGTGGCTAGTTAGTGACCCACTATCTTCTAGTTCTTAATGCGACATGATTAGCTCGTCAATTTTAAGTGAGGATCGAAGTTTAGATTGGATTCGAGCAAGATCCAAGAAGAAAGAAGATGGAAGTTATTACATCCCCAACGAGAAGACGAGGGGGCGTTTGACAAAATTGTAAGTATATCATCATTAATTTTTTATAATTTAAATTCAAATTTACTTAAATACATACTTATATTTACGTTTCATTTTTTTGTTAATAGGTTGAAAAAGCTGAGCATGCCACACTCAGGGGACATTTGCGACAAGTAGATATCATGATATTTTAAGTGAAGCCCTTGATAAGCCGGATCACCCTGGTAGGGTGAGGGGGTATGGAGATTATGTGACCACGAGGGATGTTTACGACAGGCCTAATGATTACATTAGACGTTCATGTGGGGTCATCTCAGTAGACGATATTAAGGAGATGATCTGGTCAGAAATGGAGGATAGTATTGCCGAGCGGGTCAGGCATCAGACCATGTCGGAGATGCAGAGTAAATTCGATACTATGCAGAGGGAGTACCATAGTATGCAGACTAAATACGATGCTATCCTCCAGCACCTGGGCTTAAATGTTGAGGCCGAGGTGGACGTAACTCCACAGCCTCGACCACAAACTAAAAGTAGTTGCCACTCTGTGGATCCAGATCCATTTAATGGACTTCAGGTATTTAATGTTAAGTTATTTAGAATTTTTTAACATTAATTATATTATTTCAACTAGAAGTTGCTAACATATATGTTCAATGATGTTGTACAATAGAAGCCGTCTCCTTGTCGTCTCGCCATAAGTCTTAATGGTGAGAAACAAGTAGTGGCGAGCGGGATGGTTTATCCAGCCGGACCCGACTCAGTGGTGCATCATCAACCTCTTTGTCCTGATCATGCTAAGGTGTCCATTGACAACAATTTCAGTGGTGCAGAAACGTTCTATATTCCAATGTCATCTTAACACCACAGCACAGTGGGGGTAGCTATTGGAAGCTTCTTGTAATGGCCTAAGGAGTTGGTGATTTTTTGAAAGGTAATAACGTTTAGTTATATAAAAGTTTCTGGCAATATTAATTTCTTTTAAATTTGTATAACACGTTAAGATGATAAAAATTGTCTTGTTGCAGGAAGAGACACCACAAAAGGTAAAAAAATCTAAATAAGGAAAAATACCTCAGAATTTTGAAATGTCATCTACCCAACGACCTGGGATTGTTGACGATGAGACGTTGCAACGTCTGGGTGATAATTTCAAAATGTTACACACTCTGGTCCTTCAATTACCTGTCGGTGATGACTTCTACCAGGTACCCGTAGATACCGCCATGTTCAATTGTGCGTTTGAGGATGGTTTTTTTTATTATAGTCGGAGACATCACCGACTTGCTTATGATGCAATGGTTGGATACATATATCTTACAATTGTTTTCATTGTAAGACTTCTGATAAAAAATTATAATTTCAATTTAAATCATTATTTTATTTCTATTTATTGGTATTATTATTTTTTAGGTACCTCCATCAGTTGTGTCAGGAATGCGGTATTGAATAGATTTGATTCATGCCTCCGACACACATTGCATCGGTTTCAGTAAGAACAAATGCAAATGATGTTATAACTTACTTGGCCAACACCATGAAGGCAATGAAAACTAAGAAATTCATTCTAGCACGGTATTTTCAGGAGTAAGACCATTGATATTCTCTATTTTTTTACCTAATTTAAATGATATGATATTTAAAGTTGTATTTACACGTTCATAATACGTAGGAATCACTGGATGTTGCTAGTTATCTCTCCTAAGAAGAATACGGTGTACTTCTTGGATTCAGCTGCTACATCTAAGCGTGGCTTAGATATCAAGCCAATATTGAACATGTTAGGAAACTTTTCATGAAATAATTGTGGAGTTGTGGTGAAATTGATTGTGGAGTTGTAGTGAAATTGATGCATTTATGTTGTAATTATTGAAAAGTTGATAGTTTTGAATAGCAGGGTCTTCCTACAGGTTGGATAAATTCAATTTATAGGGGAGACTCTGCCAAAATTTCTGTAGGAAATTTGAGTCTTACTATTATTTTGTAACTAGTTGATATAATTTATTGAAATTTTCGGGCTTTCAAAACGTATTGGACAGTTGGAGGCGTGAGGACGAAATCCAATACAACGTGGAAAAACGTAAATGTATGAAAACACAGATTTAAACTTTATTACAAATATTTGAATTATTTCTATATTTTTTTAGTTTGATTACTAATATTGTTAGTTTTCAATGTGAAAATTTCAGTGTCCTCAGCAACCTGGAGGGTCTGAGTGTGACTACTACGTTATGAGAAATATGTATGAGATAGTCACAAAACACTTTCAACTTACTTCGTTAGAAAAGGTATAAATCATTGAAAATGAAAATTTTTAATAATGACTTTATATTTTATGAAAAAATAACTAATAATTCTTTTTGATTGTTTGTAGGCATTTAAAGAATACTATTCAATGGAGGAAGACATCGAGATTCAAAACTTATAGGTAAAATACTTCGTTCATAGGTTTGTGTAAATCGACACATAATCAAACTTGCATTTACATATATATTTAATTTGTATGTTAAATTAACAATTTTGTAAGCATAATTGTTGTTAATTTAATTTTATTACGTATATGTTGATTATATATATATTTGGTGATGCGAATGTTTAGGTCACCGCAGGCCACGTCTAGGTGACTGTAGGCTAGGACCTGCAGTGGCCTGGGTCAATGCAGGCCACGTCCAGATGATTGAAGGTCACGACTTGCAGTGGCCTGAGTCATTGCAAGCCACGTCCAAGTGACTGTAGGCCACGACTTGCAGTGACATAGGTCATTGCAGTCCACGTCCAGGTGACTGCAGGCCACTACTTGCAGTGGCCTGGGTCATCGCAGGCCACGTCCAGGTGACTGCAGGCCACGACGTGCAGTGACCTAGGTCACTGTAGGCCACGACTTGCAGTGGCCTGGGTCATTGCTGGTTATATAATGAGAATTATTTTTACTGTAAAAAAAAAGAAAAAAAAAATTAGACGTCGGTTCTAAATTTAGAACCGACGCCTAAAACTAACTTTGGGCGTCGGTTCTAATTTTACAACCGACGTCCAAAGTGATTTTTTTTTTTTTTTTTTGAGGTTTTTTCTTAGAACCGACACGATTTCCAGTTTCTGTACTAGTGCTTGCATATAGCATAAAATTTGGGAAAAAATGACTCCAATGGCCATTAAGAAATGCGAATAGTATTATATTGTACAAGTTTTAAATGGACAAATGACAATGGCTATTAAGGTATTATTTTGTATATTATAAATATAAATTTTCATATTGGGCTCTATGCCTCAAAATAATTTCACTTTCATGGCTCACCTATAGAAAATTAAGAAAATTAATTACCTCAATATTCAACTTATTCCCTTACGAACACAATTCCAATCACCATTATCAAGAAACATCTGCAATTTATTTCAATATTCTACCAAATCTACTACTTTGAAATGTCGTATACTAATTTTTAAAGATTAATACATAATCAGGATGAAGATTCAATTTGAAAAATATTTTCCTTGGTGACGGTTACAAGCACAAGTTCGAACCTGCACAACAGAACTATTCTTAACCTTGGGGTAATATAAAGACGATCAAGAAATAGGCAAAGAATTAATCAATCCGAAACCCTTACCTTCAGGATGCAAAGAGAGAGTCGCTGGTTAAAAAACATCCATCATACACAATAGTTAGAGGTGTATACGCTTTCAACTCCTCACCAGATTTATTTTTGTATTGGACACCTCTAATGATCCCATATTCTTCAAGAAGAGATATGACAGTCCCATGCTCCAATAGAACATTATCAAATAGAAAGTAATCTCTAGTAATCTCTACGGTCAACGAAAAAGTGAACTTGACCTCAAAGAGGGAGAACAACGAAAAATGGAACATCAATAACGAAACCAAATCGGAAAAAAAAAATGCAAAGCAGAAAGCACACTAGATTTAGAGATTTTTTTTCGGTACTTAGCCGACTGATTCATTGGGGAAGAAATTGAGCTCTCGGATCAATTTCACAGCCTGATTCGACTGGCTAGTAGGGAATTCGAGGCAGATGAATTGGATGTAGCGCCCCGAGTTTCAAATACCCAGTTCACCACGTCATCGTCTGGTTCAACTTTTAAAATAATATTTTAGCGGAAGAAATAACTGAAATTCATTTTTGACAACATTAAATACACTGTAATGATTGATAAAAATTGAAAACATTTATGAAACAATTCAAAATAACGAATCGAGCCATTAATAATACAAACAATTCGCCAATGCCATAATTTCTCAAATAATTGAAAAATCTCAAAATAATCAAAGTTTAGAAATATGGATCATCAAAATAAGATTCTCAATTATTTAACGAGTATTGTCACAATCATCCATCACTTTCCACCCTCTCCAAAATCTTCAAATATTGTTAAAATAGAAATGAGCATTTCATAGAAATACTCAGTAGACTCATCGTCAATTAATTAATCTACAATATAATTGAACACATAAATGCTGGCTCTTTAGAAATCATAGGGTGTGGGTAGTTTCTTTTTATGCATTAAAGCACGTGGCTTTCTCTTTGAAAAATCATAGGCTTTTTAAAATAATCGGGTGTGGGTAGTCTCGTCTCGTGCACTTAAGGCACGTAAGTTATGCATAACATCATCATTTATCTTGCAAGATATTCTCTTATTCCTTTCTCATGCATAAAAGCATATAAATTATGACAAGTATAACAACATAAATATTTCCAAAAAAAATATATTGATGTGATCCAGACCACGGATACAAGCCCGCACAAAGATCCGTTGAAGATCCGAGGAGGGCCGATGACTCGATTGCAGACAAAGAGGGCCAAGGAAGCAATGGACAAGTTAGTTCAAGAAACAATGACCAAAACAATGTTCGTGTCATCGAAAGAAGCAAGTTCCATGTTGGGACCGAGCCAAAACGACGAGTGGATCAACCTCATTCAAGCCGTCGAAGAAGATTGCCAAATTTCAAGAATTACGGCCGTAATTCATAATTCTCACGGCCGTAACCAACTTGCTGCTGAAAACTGAATTTTTGAAGAAATTGGACTTACGGCCGTAACTAATATTAATCACGGCCGTAACGTAGCCTCGGATCAAAAACAGAAATTTCAGAATTAAGGCTTACGGCCGTAAAAGGAGTCTCACGGCCGTAACGGTGAAACAGAATGAGTCTTACGGCCGTAAGGAAATAAGTCACGGCCGTAAAAGTCGATACGCGTAATTTTAGGGTTTTTATTTATTTCCTTATTTTTAGGTATTTGTTTCCTTTTATAATTAAAACTCTTTAGTCAGGTTTTGACCCTATTTATAGGGATGTAATTTTCATTATTCAGTACACAACTTTGATATTATAATTGAGAGGCTATTTTGCTTTCACAATCTTATTCTTCATTGAATAAAATCCGAACTTGCGAGTTATTCTTGTTTGTTCAAATCTCGGTGAGAATTATTGTTGCTTGTGATCAAGAGGTCAATATATCCCAGTGATTGTATTGGTTGCTTGATTCAATTAATTTTAATTGGATCCATAAATCGTGGTTCTTGGCGTTCTTGGGTCGATTTCAATATTTTGTGGGTTGCATAGCTACAATTGCTACGTGGTTTGCATCATTTGGTATCAGAGCTTAGGCTCCCAAAATCAAGGTTATATCTTTTGTTTTCTTGAGTCTTCTTTTAATCTTGTTCTTCGTGTTCTTCCAGTTCTTGAGTCTTTAATCCAAAAAGTGTCACAAAAAAATTCAATAGTCGTTATTTCCTTCGTTTGTTATCCAAATTAAATTTCGTTTGTTTCGTCTTTCTCGAAGTTGAATTTTCGAGAAATCTAAAAAAAAAAAAAAAAAAAACAAAAATTCTCAGTCCAATTACAATAGCAGTTATTTGATTTCAAAAAAATATATTCTTGACTCAATCCTAGTTTCCATAAAAGTGTCAAGTTCTATATCAAGTCAAATCCCATTCTCTAAAGGTCTTCTTCAAGTTTTCCAAACAGTGCATAGAATTCTCACTCTTACTCGATTTGAATTATTCGGGCTTAAACTTGTTTGAGTTCGGGTTCGTTCTTTGAAGCAATTGGGGTGAAAGCCATTGAGTGGAAAAATGCAGAGAGGTGAGATCAATAGAGGTTAAAAGCCAAAGTTGAGTGATACACGAGCGAAATACACGTGAGACATATAATATTTAGTTTTAGGATGTCTGAACAATCTGCTACTACAAAAAACAACGATCAAGTCAACATGACGGAAGAGATGGTACAACGGTTTGAGCGGTTGTTTGGGGATGTGATAGGTAGGCTAGAAAGGCTTGAGCAACCTCGGGAAGTGCCTAATGCCCGCAGGCAAGGTGGGCAAGGTCGTAGAGTAGAGGGGATCAATGAGAATGAAGAAGGTAGTGATTTTGACGATGGGGTAATTGTGGATAGAGTAATTAGGCATGGAAGAAGGGATAGAGATCTTGGTGGCGATAGGATGGATGGTAGTATGAGCAACATCAAAATGACAATTCCGTCATTCAAGGGTAGGAGTGATCCTGAAGCATACCTAGAATGGGAAAAGAAGATGGAATTAATTTTCAATTGCTACACTTATTCGGAAGAGAAAAAGGTTAAGGTAGCTGTACTTGAATTCTTCAATTACGCTATTACTTGGTGGGATCAATTGGTGACTTCTAGGAGGAGGAATCGCGAGAGGTCCGTTAGTACTTGGGATGAGTTAAAGGCTATCATGAGAAAGAGGTTCGTTCCTAGTCATTACCATCGGGAGCTTCATCAAAAATTACAAAGCCTATACCAAGGATCAAAGAGTGTGGAGGATTATCATAAGGAGATGGAGATGTTGATGATTAGAGCTAATGTAGAAGAGGATAGGGAGGCTACGATGGCTCGATTTTTGAATGGGTTGAATAGGGATATAGCTAATGTGGTTGAACTGCAACATTATTTGGAGATGGAAGATATGTTGCACATGGCTATAAAGGTGGAGAAGCAAATAAAGAAAAAGGGAACAACAAGGTATCAATCTGGTTCTAATTCTTCTTGGAAGCCGAAGTGGGATAGTAAAGGAGATGGGACTGTTTCTAAAGGGAAGTTTGAAGTACCAAAAGGGAAGTTTGAGGCACCAAAAGGGAAGGAGGAACAAGCTAATAAATTCGTGCCTAAAGGGGAGCCTCAACCATCTAGGAGTAGAGACATTCAATGCTTCAAATGTTTGGGGAGAGGACATGTGGCATCTCAATGTCCTCATAGGCGAGTGATACTTGTGCGGAAGGATGGAGCCATGGAGAGTGATAGTGAGGAAGAGGATTATAGCGATATGCCGGCGTTGGAGGAAGTATGTGATGATGATGATGTGTTATCCGGGGAGCATGGCGAGTTATTAGTGGCAAGGAGAGCTCTTAGTGCTCAAGTCAACACAGATGATTTGAAACAACAACGGGAGAACATATTCCATACACGATGTCGCATTAATAACAAGGTATGTAGTATGATTATTGATGGTGGTAGTTGCATTAACGTCGCTAGTACTATACTTGTTGAAAAATTAGGATTACCGTTGTTAAAACATCCTAAACCTTATAGGCTTCAATGGTTAAATGATAGTGGAGAAATTAAGGTAAATAGGAGGGTGTTGGTGAGTTTTTCTATTGGTAGCTATGTGGATGATGTTATGTGTGATGTGGTTCCTATGCATGCCGTACACATTTTGTTGGGTAGACCTTGGCAATATGATAGGAAGGTAACGCATGATGGGTAATGGGTATAAAAATAGGTATAGCTTTACCAAAGGGGGAAAGACCATTACACTTGCACCATTGACACCGTCACAAGTGTATGAAGATCAAATAAAATTGAAAAATGATGAAGAAAAAAGAGTGAAGGAAAATGAGAGAAAGAGAGTTGAGGCCACGACCTCAGAAAAAGGAGAGGAAAAGAGAGTTGGAGCCACGACTTCAGAAAAAGAAGAGGCGAGAGAAAAAAGGAGTGTTGGGGTACATACCTCAGAAAAAGTAGAGGGAGCGAAGAGTGCCAGAAAAGAAAGAAAAATGAGTTTCTACGCAAAAAGGAGTGAAATCAAAAAGGCATTCATGGAAGAACGGCCAATGGTTCTTCTGCTATACAAGGAATCATTTCTTGCATTTGATGAAACTAACAAATCCCTCCCTAGTTTGGCTATTTCTTTATTGCAGGAATTTGACGATATATTTCCCGATGACATACCTAGTGGGCTACCACCCATTCGAGGTATTGAACATCAAATTGATTTTGTACCTGGAGCAGTCATTCCGAACCGCCCCGCTTATCGAAGTAAGCCCGAGGAGACGAAGGAGCTCCAAAGGCAAGTGGAGGACTTGATGAGCAAAGGGTATATAAGGGAAAATATGAGTCCATGTGCCGTCCCCGTGTTACTTGTGCCCAAAAAGGACGGGACTTGGAGAATGTGTGTCGATTGTAGGGCCATCAACAACATAACGGTAAAGTATCGTCATCCTATTCCTAGGTTAGATGATATGTTGGATGAATTGCATGGCTCTAGCATATTTAGTAAAATTGACCTTAAAAGTGGTTATCATCAAATTCGAATGAAAGAAGGAGATGAGTGGAAAACTGCTTTTAAAACTAAGTATGGCCTGTATGAATGGTTAGTAATGCCTTTTGGACTTACTAATGTACCTAGCACATTTATGCGTTTAATGAATCATGTTTTACGTGCATTTATAGGTAAATTCGTTGTAGTTTACTTCGATGATATCTTGATATATAGTAAAACTTTGAATGAGCATGTGGAGCATGTTAGGTGTGTGCTTGTGGTTTTAAGACAAGAGCAACTTTTTGCTAATTTTAAAAAGTGTGATTTTTGCATGGAAAAAGTTGTGTTTCTTGGCTATGTGGTTAGTGCTAAAGGAATAGAAGTAGATGAAGAAAAAATCAAAGCTATTAAAGAATGGCCAACACCTAAAAGCATAACTGAGATTAGGAGTTTTCATGGCTTGGCTAGTTTTTATAGGCGTTTTGTTAAAAATTTTAGCACGATTGCCGCACCACTCACAGAAATTGTCAAAAAAAGTGTAGGTTTTAAATGGGGAGTAGAACAGGAACATGCATTTGAAACAATCAAAAATATGTTGTGTAAAGCACCAGTTTTGTCACTTCCTAACTTTGACAAGACTTTTGAGATTGAATGTGATGCCTCAGGGCTAGGCATTGGAGCTGTTTTAATGCAGGATCAAAGGCCAATCGCCTATTTTAGTGAAAAACTAAAAGGGGCTGTACTTAATCACCCCACATATGACAAAGAGTTATACTCACTTGTGCGCGCTTTGGAGACATGGCAACATTACTTGTGGCCACGGGAGTTCGTGATACACTCTGATCATGAATCCTTGAAGCATTTGAGGGGTCAAGCTAAGCTGAGTAAGAGACATGCAAGGTGGGTAGAATTCATCGAAACATTTCCCTATGTCATCCGATACAAACAAGGTAAGGAAAATGTGGTGGCAGATGCATTGTCTCGGAGGTATGTTCTTTTAAATTCTTTAAATTCTAAATTACTTGGATTTGAATACATTAAGGACGTGTATGTTAGTGATCCGGACTTTTCTAGTATTTATGATTCATGTGGTAAAGGGGCTGTTGATAAATTCTTTAAACATGATGATTATTTATTCCGAGAAAATAAATTGTGTGTCCGTAGGTGTTCAATGAGGGAATTACTTGTGAGAGAGGCCCATAGTGGAGGTCTAATGGGTCATTTTGGAATTAAAAAGACCATCGAAATCCTAAGTGAACATTTCTATTGGCCTAAGATGAAAATTGATGTGGTTCGGGTTTGTAGTAGATGCATTACTTGCAAGAAGGCAAAATCTAGGATTAAGCCTCATGGATTATATATGCCTTTACCTGTACCTAGTGAACCTTGGGTCGATATCTCTATGGATTTTGTTTTGGGATTACCTAGGACTAAGAAGGGAAGAGATTCAATTTTTTTGGTAGTAGATCGCTTTAGTAAAATGGCACATTTCATACCATGCCACAAAACTGATGATGCTACTAACATAGCTGAAATTTTCTTTCGGGAAGTCGTACGCTTACATGGGGTTCCTAAAAGTATTGTCTCGGATAGGGATGTTAAATTCCTTAGTCATTTTTGGAGGGTCTTGTGGAACAAATTAGGTACAAAACTACTTTTCTCTACAACTTGTCACCCACAGACCGATGGGCAAACCGAGGTAGTAAATAGGACAATGATTCAGTTGTTGCGCACGATAATCAATAAAAATCTGAAAAATTGGGAAGAGTGCTTACCATTTATTGAATTTGCATATAATAGGGCTATGCATTCTACTACTTCTTGTTCACCATTTGAAATTGTTTATGGTTTTAATCCGCTAACACCATTGGATTTAATTCCTTTACCTGTGAATGAACGTAGTAGTTTAGATGGAAAGAAAAAGGCTGAGATAGTTAAAGCACTCCACGACAAGGTGAGGTTGGCGATTGAAAAGAAAAATGAACATTATACTTCGCAGGCTAACAAAGGAAGAAAGGGCGTCATATTTGAACCCGGTGATTGGGTTTGGGTACATTTGAGAAAGGAGCGGTTTCCAGAACAACGCAAGTCAAAGTTACAACCACGAGGAGATGGTCCATTCCAAGTGATTGAACAGATCAACAACAATGACTATAAATTAGATCTTCCTGGTGAGTATAATGTTTCGGCCTCATTTAATGTTTCTGATCTATCTCCTTTTGATGTAGGTACAGATTCGAGGTCAAATCCTTTTGAAGAGGGAGGGAATGATTTGATCCAGACCACGGATACAAGCCCGCACAAAGATCCGTTGAAGATCCGAGGAGGGCCGATGACTCGATTGCAGACAAAGAGGGCCAAGGAAGCAATGGACAAGTTAGTTCAAGAAACAATGGCCAAAACAATGTTCGTGTCATCGAAAGAAGCAAGTTCCATGTTGGGACCGAGCCAAAACGACGAGTGGATCAACCTCATTCAAGCCGTCGAAGAAGATTGTCAAATTTCAAGAATTATGGCCGTAATTCATAATTCTCACGGCCGTAACCAACTTGCTGCTGAAAACTGAATTTTTGAAGAAATTGGACTTACGGCCGTAACTAATATTAATCACGACCGTAACGTAGCCTCGGATCAAAAACAGAAATTTCAGAATTAAGGCTTACGGCCGTAAAAGGAGTCTCACGGCCGTAACGGTGAAACAGAATGAGTCTTACGGCCGTAAGGAAATAAGTCACGGCCGTAAAAGTCGATACGCGTAATTTTAGGGTTTTTATTTATTTCCTTATTTTTAGGTATTTGTTTCCTTTTATAATTAAAATTCTTTAGTCAGGTTTTGACCCTATTTATAGGGATGTAATTTTCATTATTCAGTACACAACTTTGATATTATAATTGAGAGGCTATTTTGCTTTCACAATCTTATTCTTCATTGAATAAAATCCGAACTTGCGAGTTATTCTTGTTTGTTCAAATCTCGGTGAGAATTATTGTTGCTTGTGATCAAGAGGTCAATATATCCCAGTGATTGTATTGGTTGCTTGATTCAATTAATTTTAATTGGATCCATAAATCGTGGTTCTTGGCGTTCTTGGGTCGATTTCAATATTTTGTGGGTTGCGTAGCTACAATTGCTACGTGGTTTGCATCATATATTCTCGTCTCTTTTCATAAAAATGACTTTCACATAAGTCACATAACATACACATTCACATACAATCATAATTTAAATCAATTAATAGGGGCGAGTCTACCTTAAACTTAACGAGTGTCGTTGAGCGGGAATGACTTCAATCTTTTAAATCTCCGTACGCCTCGTCTAGCCAATTAGAAAAATAAGTTAAATTAGTCTTTTGAAACTTATAGTTTAAAAATGATAAATTACAATTTGGGGACTGAAATTGATGTTTTGAAAGTTGGGGGACTAAAATGAACACTTTTCAAACTTGAGGGACTAAAATGTAAATTTTTAAAACTTGGGTTGAAGCTCAAAACGAATATTAAATTGTAGGGCTTGAAATAGTTGATTTTAAAAATGAAGGGCTGATTAAAATCATTTAAAATTTAAGGGGCTGAAATAATAAGTTTTAAAACTATAAGGACTGAATTAAATAACTTCAAAATTAGTGGGCTAAAATGGAACTTTTGGAAAATTTAAGGAGGACTTATTTAAAATGCTATTAATTTTTTTAGGCTGAAATGACGGATTTTTAAAATTAAAGGATAGAATTTTAAATATTTGAAATCATGGGTCAAAATGAAATATTTGGAACATTGGAGACTAAGGTTCAATTTTCCAAAAAATCGAAATTATTAAAAACCAAACCATTTCTCCTTCTTCATTATCGTGAAGACAGAGGAATGGAGAGAGGTGTGTGACGGCGAGGTGCATCCAGCTCTCAGCGCTGGCGAAACGCCGCCGCAGGGTGGCGGCGAGTGGCGGTTCAAGAAGGGGTTCCGATTGTGGGGTTTTTGGTGCGAGATTGGGCCCGAAGACTGAGGAAAAATGAGGCTTGGAACTGAGTTTTCCGGCGAATAACTGGCGGTTGAGGTAGGTTATGGATATCTGGGGTTATGGGTTCTTCTCTTCTTGGTTTGAGTGTGATTTTTGGACTGAGTTTAGGGAGGTTGTGGCAGTCGATAATGGCGGTTTGGAATGGGTGGTGGTTGGTTTAACTTAGTTCTTGGTATTTTGGGTTTTGATTGGTTGCGATTGGAGCTGAGCTGGCCGTGGTGGTGGTGGTGAATGGTGGCCGATTCTGTGGAGGCTGAAGTTTGGTGCAGTGGAGCTTAGGTATCAATTGTGGTGTTGAAGATGGAGGCTGGCCATGGTTGGTCGAGGTAATGAGGATGATGATGATTCAATTGGTGTATAGAGGGGACTGTGGTGGTGTCCGTTCAAAGAGGTGGCGGTGGTGGCTACGATGAGGCAGTGGAGGTGGTGGCTGTGTTGGCGGTCATTGAATGTTCAGATGATGGCTCGGTTGTTGATTTGGGGTAGAGGCAGTGTTGGTGGTGATGATGATGGTTTGGAGGTGGAGAGGAGGTTAACTGGCTACAGGAGGAGGCTGGTTGGTGAAGAATGGAATTGCAGTTTGGGGGTTGCTGGATCAGAGCTGTGGGGGTGTGATGATGTATAAAGAGGGGGTTGGGAAATGTGAGAGCAATAGGGTATGGGTTGAAGTTGGTGGGAGTTGGTGGAGGTATGAGTTGATTGGATATTATAGACATCTTGATACACAAGAAACGGAAATCGAGAAAATAATACGCGTGCATCAACTGAGTAGGAAAAATTGATCTGATAAAATGAGTTTAACGAAATTTGAAATTTAAAAATGATTTTGAAAGGAATAATTTAAATAAATAAATAATAAAATTTTAGAAATTCGGAATTTATTTAAAATCGAATGGACTCTATATTTCTCGACTCGGCTAGACGAATACGCCGTGACTTCAAATTAAAAACGGGTGAGATCGCAGCGCCACGTTTTTCATAATTTAAAATAATTATTTAATGCTTAAAAATTCTTGATCGCTACATTGGAAGCTTGTTACAAAAGAAAGTGAGTCTTTTTTGGGTGCAGCAGACAGCGAAAGATTAGGAATTTTTTTAAAAGAAAAAAAAAAAAAGATAGAGGAAACGACGTCGTTTTGATGACCTCAAATGAACAGTAACTTTCCTTACTCTCTTTTAGTATAGTAGGATAGTGATATATGTTTAAAATATTTTAACAGTATACTTGTATTTATTGAACTGTTTTACTAATCTTTTTTCTCATATTTAGTCCTAAAGTGTGTGTTTGGTATTGTTTAAAAAGAGTTTGTTTTGAAATGAATAGATGTTTTTTGGAGAATTGACGATTGAAATTTGTTTGAAAAATAAAATATTGTGGGCTTGACTTTTAATAGATAGCTTTCGTTTGGTAAAGACTTTTTATTTATAAACAAGTAATTTGTTATTTTCGAAATAAAATATATGATTGAAAAGTAATTTAGAAAAATGTGTGTGGCTAAAAAGTGATTTGATAAAATGTATTATTTATAAAAAAAAATTACAAACAAGTTACTAAATAGAGGCTTAATGTCATTTTATATATTTCTACCTATAGTAAAAGAGGAAATGTTACGACTGGTTTGGTGTAGGAGCCTTTGGATGAATTTTGAGTTTTTGAGAGCGTGTGGTTCAAATGTATTAAAAACTATAAAAAAATAATGGATCCCAAAAAAATGTGTGGTTGAAAATGAATTTGAGGAAAATTCTCAAAATTTTAACTCAAGTATCCACGTGTCAGCATCTCCTTTTATTATTCTCAATTATTTATTTATTTATGCCTTCAACTTTCATAACTTTCATTTTGGTCCTTGAGTTTTTCTATTTCATTTCTCTTTGATACTTCCAACCATTGCAATGTACAATTTGACCATTGTACATTTGTAGTTCCAAATTCATGACATCCTGATCCTTTATAAATTCCTATTTATGATTTAGTCTTCAAACTTTCCAATTATCAATTTTTCCTCCTTAAACTCATGAATCCCATGTAATTGTTCAAAAGCTTCTTCTAATTAATTATTTATAACCCTAAAAGCCCCCGAATCAATCTCTATTTAAGCTTAAAATCATCACTTTTGACCAAAAACTATAGGAGCATGTTTTTGAAACTATTAGCTCTGAATTGTCCTCATAATGTTATTAAATCTTTATATACAAAAAAATTAAAATGCAATAATATATGCACCCTTGTAGATACTGTATATGTAACATGAATGCTTCAACTAGTTTACAATGAAAATGCATACTTGAATCACCAAATGTAAAATGTACTATCGTTCTCCATAAATCAAAATCTGTGTAGTGTTGTCTTATTTTATTTTTGTTGGTTTTTCTTCTTAACAATCCGAAACTTGATGCCTTACGAACATAAATGTAACGTAATATATGTTTTACGCCCCTATTTGTGTTGGGTTTAACCCCAATAAATATATCGGGTCTTTTATTGGATTAAAGCCCATCATGGTATAAGATTTTTCTTAATTCCTTTAGGGAAAACTAAAGAAACCCTATCTTCAAAATTTAAAATTCTAATATAGAGGAGGAGAAGTTATAATTTATAATAATCAGGTTTTTAAAAAACTCTTAATTCACTTCATCATCTATTGGTATGATCTCTCTCCGTCCTGCTTTCTATCCTTCCCCTTCTCCATCCCCCTACTTTTTCTCTCCTAACACTAACTGGTGGTGGCGATGGTTGTGAGAAAGATGATGTGACGACGGGGGCGTTTTGGTTGGTGGGCAGTGAAAGAAGAGGTGGCAGTAGAGGAGGAGCTCGACTTGGTGTTCATTTGAGAGCTACCATCAACATGGGGTGTTTTGTTGTTGGATGTTGTAGTGGTGTCGTGGCTGTTAGTTTGAGGTGTTTGTGCATCGGGAGTGATACTGGTTGTGGTAGAGTACGGTGAGGTTGTGTTATGTGGAAGATATGAAGTAATTGGTCACAAATAGTCATAGTTCACACAGATCTGGTCATAAACAATCACAGTTTTTACATTCATGGTCACAAACAATCATATATTATATAGACCCGTTCACACTTATCATGGAATTGGTCACAAATAGTCACTATTCATAAAGACCTGGTAATAGTTAATGCATTACATGTCACATATAGTCATAGTCTAATTATATTTGTTGTTGGAGGTTGTAGTGGTGCTATGGTGGTGATTAGTTGGAGGTGGATGCGCATCGAAGGATGTGATTGTTGTGGTGGAGTACTGTATTGTGGGGTTAAGTGGAGAATTTGAAGTAATTTATCATAAATAGTCACAATTCACATAGATCCGGTCACAATAAATGCATTACGGATCACAAACAGTTACATTTCTAACATTGGTCACAAATAGTCACCGCTTAGGTCCATCAATAACACCACCTCACTACCATTGTCACGACCAAGAAAACACCACAATCGCTACCCACGTCAGCCACACAACAGATCACCAAAATCGCTACCCACGTAATAGATCACCACAACCTGCACCAATCCACACACCTATCTATAGCAGCTACCACTATTTGGACATCTTCTATACCAACCTCCTCATCGGAGAGCAATAACGACTATTGTGTGAGCAATTATGACTATTGTGCGTGTCACCGGAGGTGGGTTATCAAAGATGAAAATGCTAGTGTTGCTCAAACGAGGTTTTGATTTTGTCGGTTGGGGCGAATGGGGCATATGGGTACATGCAATTGATTTTTGTTGGCTGGGGTTTGGATGGTGTTGGGGTGGGTGTGGTGGGGGTGGGGTGGGGATGGGGATGGGGGTGGATTTTTAATATATTAATTTATTATATAATATTATTAATTTTATTATTGGCACCTGAAATTTAAAGATATTTTTAAAGTTTGTTAGTTATAAAAAGTGATTCTTATAGTGTAGTAGTTATGTACTTTTTCCATCCCTATATTAACATGAGTTTGATCCTATGGGTTCATGTTATGGTTGAGGAAAGAGAAAAAGAGGCAACCAAGGCAAAGATGAGTGGAGAAAGAAAATTAGAAAAGAAAAGTACGTTTATTAATCTTTCTTTGTATGAGGAGAAGTTGTGAGGTTGAAAAAATATTTTATTGACTGGCTTATTTTTCTTATCAATAAAAAACTTATTCTCCTGTGATTTTTTGCAATCAACTGAGTCATGTTAATTCTTGTTTTCTCTTTTGACCCGTTACTTTGTGTTTTATGTGACGCTGGGATAGTTGGGTGTGAAAAACTAATTTTTTTCCCAATAAGTAATATTAGAGTTTTGGATGAAAATTGATTTTTTCCCGATACTAGTATTAGAATCCAAGGTTCAAACTCTTGAATTATTGCTGAGATGATGACGATTTTCAGGGGATTTGATGGGAAAGTAATTTCAATATTTGAAGAAGTACAATAGAAGATGCTCCCGTACAACATAGAGTTTACGGCGCTTTGTAGGTTAAGAGGTCAGAAGGGATGAAAGATACAGATTGGAAAGAACTGGAAGCAAAGACAGCCAGTGTTTTGAACACGAAATCTACTTCTAGATTATGGAAAACCCTATAAGATTTATTCATGTCTAAGTTCTTAATTAATAATATTTATTTGAAGAAACGAATATATGAGTTCATGATATTGATATTAGATACCACCTGAATAAATTTAATAAATGCATTACTGAGTTTTTGAATGTGGATGTGAAAAAATATAGGATGAAGATAAGGAATTTTTTTTTATTTTATTCCCTGTCTAAATCGTATAAGACATTGGTGGCCGCATTTACCATTGACAGGGAATGAGGTTTTGACTAATTTATTAGAGACATCAAACATTAAGAATCCAAGTGGTAATTTGAATAGTGATCAGGTTGAATTGATAACTTTTAAGACTAGGCATGGTAGAGGTGAATTGCGAGGAAAAAATTATGGTCAAAGTGATCATTCTAAATCTCGTTCAAGAAGATATGTAGAGTGTTACTGTCATAAAAATAGACACATTATAAGAGAATTTGAAGAACCGAAGAAACGTCTTGAATCGAAAAGGAATGGTAAAGAAGTATTAGGGAATTTATATTCTGCAAATGTGAGTGGGGATAATTATTATCCGCAAGATGTTTTTGTGTTGCTAATTATGAGAGTCCATCTAGTTGTTTTTTTATTATTATTATTATTTTTTATTCTGGAAGCTTTTATAATATGTATCCAAACAGAGATTGGTTTGAGAATTATAAATCATCTGATGACAGTCTTATTTTTGTGGCTAATAATCAAAAACTCGAAGTCAAGGGTTCGGGTACTATGAAGGTGAAGGTGAAGATGCTTGATGGAGTAGTGAGATGAATAACAGGTGTATTGTATGTTCCAAGATTGAAGTGAAGCTTAATATAGTTGGGAGCATTTGACTCATTGGACTATGAACATTTTGATAGAGCTGGCATGATGACTGTGAAGAAAAATATATGAAAATAACGAGAGGTAAATAGACTGAGAATTTGTACAGGTTAATATGGAAGACAATTTTAGGTGGAGCTACCAGGTCGGAGACATACCAAGGGGATCTTCTATTGTTGCTAAAGTTTGTGAAGTGGCCAAAATTGAAATATATTGCTAATAGTAAGAAGATTGAAGAACATAGTTCAAAGGTGTCAAAACGAAAATTAAAGGATGATGTTTGATGAATCTTTGAATACGGTTCATATTTACTAAATTAACAGGGTTATGGTGGCACCTACCAATAAAAGGGTGCAAAGATGGAGTGCTAAGAATGTTTGATTTATAGATTTTTGGGTCAAGTGAAGATTGTTAGGTTTAACCCAAAAATAAAATAAGAAAATAAGATTTTGGGCCTTTTATTAGACTAAAGCCTAGTAGGGCATATGAGGTGTCTTAATTCTTTTATAAATACATTGGCGTGAGTTTGATCTTGTGGGTGCATCATGCATGTCATGTGTGAGGAAAAAGAAAAAAGGGCAGCCAAGGCAAAGACGAGTGGTGAAAGAAAGTGGTAGAGAAAGAAATAGGTTTATTTATCTTTCTTTATGTAGGGAGAAGTGATGGTGTGAAAATTATTGTATTGAGTAGTTTATTTCTTTCGTTAACAAAAAAAACTCTTCTCACATTATTTTTTTATTTTGTATTCCGCTGCATTATTTGGATGTGTGAACTTTATATTTTCCCAAGTGGTATTATATTTGTTGGTGAAAATTTTATTTTTTGCCTTTAGTTTGGTAGGGATTAAATCATATTTTTAGAGGATATTGATAAAGGTTGATGAAATGTAGAGTTTAAAAGTTGTGTATTTCATTAAATATGTGGCTAAAACAAATTATTAACATTGACTTTAATTAAAAATCTAAATTATGATTTCTACCAAATAGATTTATACATATAAAACTCGTATTATTATTTATTACATGTATAAAAATGTCAATGTGCTCTTGATTCTATGATCTAAATATGAAATTGTTGACAAACAAAATTGTCCAAAAGTATAAGCAAATGCGATGTTAACACCTGGGCATTAGAAATAATCAACATTGGCGAAATGCTGCCTAGCATAGAAGGCGAACAAGGCAATGCAGGATTCGCCAAACTAGGGCAAAGGAAGCAAAGAAGAACATGTATCTTGGGTGAGATTCCAGCAAGACGTGTCTCATAAAAGAAGAGAATATGGGGCAAAAAATTGTTATAGTGATGGAGTAGTTATTATCTATGATTGTCCATGATTGGGAGGTTATTGGTGAAGACGTTGCTGGACAGATCATGGGAAGCAGTTATTGAAAAGATGCAAGTAGTGTGATCATTCAAAAAAGGACATGACGATTTTAAAATCAAATATTTGTTTCGAAAGAGTGGTTACAAGATTTACAAAAGCAAGAAATTGAGACATTTTGAAAGACCAGCAAATTAACTCCCAAAACAGAACATGTGATTTCATTTATCTTACTTTTTGCATTTAATTTCTACTTTCCTGTAATTTTGGGCTTGCTCCCCTTGGGGACAGTGATTATATTCTCAATTGCATCCCTTTTTGGGATTTTGGTCTCAAGAGGTTTGTTCCAACACAAAATCGTCCGAGTTTTCTATTTAATTGTTAAGCACAAAATCACTCACGAACAATTTGACACCCTAGTAGGATGCATTGGTGTAGAAACAGGGTCATAATGTCTCCAAAAAACGCTGAAAAAGACGTAGCCAACCCGCGATATGTAACTTCTGTGATAGAACGACTGGATAGCCAGGAAGTCAAAGTTCAGAAATTGTCGCTATGAGCCCGTGGCAAAAATCAATCCCACTGTGGTGTGATATTGCTTGGGGATATAATATAGGATTTGGTTGAATATGTGAGACCTCGAAAGATACATAATATTGAAAAAATTGTTTAGATTGGGAATGCTTATTATGATAATATGGCTAGGAAATTAGGCACATTAAACGAACTAATGACCAAGTTGGTAGGTCATTTCATTCATTTAACTTAATTTGGTTCGCCTTCAAGATGTGTTTACAATACTCAAACCAAAACATTAATCCAATAGGTGACAGTCCTCTAGGATATGCCTCAGAAATTGCCCACAACAAGGAAGTGCCACATTTTGGTACGTCTAATATGGGAGGTATGGAAAACATGGAGGTAATGGCCAAAATGAAGGTTAAAATAACAATTGTTCGTGAATGAAGGAAAATAAAGAGCCAATCAAGTGAATGGAAGAGCACATGTTGTCAACCATAATCCAATCAATGGGAATTTATTCTCGTTAGTCCACTTACAGTGCCTTACATACCACAGTCAATGCCCCCAGTGCGTTGTTGAGGGTATGGATAGCCAAAATCCTATAGGATTAGGTTGGTCTGGAAATAAGGTCCATCATACGGCCAAATTTTAGAAAGTCTTCCCATGTCTGGGTGGATCGGGCTTGCCTATGGCACTCTTTTGTTCTCAATCTACTGGTTCATCAAAAGGGTGGCATTCTTCTGGTTCATCAATCTGCTGGCTAATCGATTCAAAATCAGTATCAACTGGAATAACTATTCAGGCCTAATTTTATAAGTCTGAATCAGAGATAACCTTAGCAGATTTAGCTAACCTTAAATAGCTACCAAATGAGTAGGCTGAATCCTTCCTTAAACATCTCAAAACGGCTAGAAGTAAATACTTCTTACCTTTGCTAGAAAAAGAGATTGTGAAAATTGCTCAGAGTTTTCTAAGCTTTGACTTGAAAAAGAAGTTCTATGATAGAAAGTTCCTAGACCTATTTCAACTGAGTATGAAATCATTTGTTATAAACGATTATTGGGGGAAGAAGAGCAAATGAGTAACCTTAGCAAATAGACTATGTATAGAGACTCTAATTATGAAATGCATGAAACTAAGGTGGGACATACCAAAGCAGAAATATACTTGGCTGGTTAGGTTAAGGGGAAAAGGTACACATGCAAAGCATTAGTTAAGTTAGAACCATAAACTAAAAATGAGGGGTTAAACAAAGGAAACAAAAAAGTAGAACATTTTTGTTCGATTTGATCAAGTGTGAATCAATATTTGACCAACTTCATAAAGAAAAACAAGTAAAATTGAACAATAAACATAAATTTCCAAGCTTAGAGCAGGTTAAGGGAAAAATATATTGTAAACGTCATAATGCATGGTCATGAATGAGTAAAAATCATGTGGTGTTTCAAGATATTCTGCAGAAATCTATTGAATCGAGGCGAGTTACGCTCGATAACAAGAAGAAAGTGATAGTAGATGAGAAATTGTTTGCAAATTTAGTGGGAATGAACATGGTCATCTCAAATATGATCAAACTGAATTTGTCAAAATTCAAGTTGGTATTTGATGAAGAAAAGGACAAATCACGTTCTAGTGCCTTTGAACAGCTGGAGCCCAAAGGTAAGATGATAGCTGATCCTAGGAGAGTTGAAGAAGGCTTGTCCATATGCATCCAAAAATGGCTAAAGGGAAGAAAGGGTTTGAAGAGACTTATGGAGAAGGAGCTTCTTTTAGGGAACCTAAGAGAATGTGGCATCCTAGGAAGTCCATGCCTATACCTTTCAAGGAACACCCCAACTTTGTCTAGAAGGTGAAGACATTTAATTAGGCCACATGTGCACAAGAGACAATGCATGGTACTTCTAAAATAATCAACGTGGGGAATCTATTCCTTTTCATCAATTGACTAGAACCCAGTGAAGGAGATTATAGAGGAGTTACGACCAAATATTGCGCTGCAATTATGGGATCCTCCACCTAAGTATTCAGAGCAAGATCAATGTTATTGATTGTATCACTCCTAAAGATGTGGACAAATAAGGAGATGAAGACGCAAAGAATATGGATATAGAATCAAGATGAGAGGATAAATCTAAGTTTGAGCAAATGAAGAAGGATGAAGAAGAAGACGATATTGACCGTCCAATCATCATCTAGTTTGGCAAGGTTCTTTTAGTCATACCCACTAAATTCTTTCTAGCTAGAAAGCTTGAGAATAAGGAAGAAGTTGGTGCAGAAGATGAAGAAGATATCTTTGCTCAGAAGGGAGCAGCCTTTACCATTACTCGTGTTAGTGAAGATAATGACATTGTGGAGGACGACATGGCTAACATAGAAGAAGAATTGGACTTGAGAGAATCTCGCACAAAAGGTTGTTGGAGGAATTATACAAAGTAGGTAACCCAGCTGTTGGTTTGTTAGGAGATTTGTCAGGGTGAGCATTTGATTATTAGGTGTTATATAGGAAGCCAAAAATCAAGAAGAGGGTGCCATCGGTGATAAAATATGGGGCACCACTCATAATAATTGATGAGATCTCAGTCGGGGAATCTAGTCGAAAATAATGAAAAACAAGATTTAAAACCTAGGAAAGATCTAGATCAGATTTGACGCGAAAAATAAACAAGAATTAAAATACTGGAAAGATAAAATTGACGATAGGACCTTGACCCAAGATTCACGACGCAAGAAATTGACGATGCGGAATCGAGATCCAAGGTTTTCGAAACACCACAAGAACTTGTCAATTTCCTTGATAATATTCTAAATTGGAAACGCCACAAATATTCTCGCGAATATTTGATAAGTTCAACGCCACAAATATTTCACAATATTTGATAAGTTGGATTTGTTCTCGAAGAACACAAAAGGGACTCCTCAACCTTTTAATTGGAGAAAACTCTCTCAACTTTATTAATCTCAAAACTCAAACTTAACTATCTGTTTACAATCATGGTAAAGAATATAAATAAGCAAAATAAGTTAGCCGCTAATTTACTCAAAATAGAATTCTAATTAAACTAAAACACTAAATTAGGAAAATAACCTAAAAACCAAAAAGGAAATAAAATAATTATAAAATCCGGAAAATCTGGCCGCTACTCATTTACGGCCGTGAATAATTATTTTACGGCCGTAAAGGCCTTTCTGATCAAAACTGTGTTTATTATTTACGGCCGTGACGAATTTCTTACGGCAGTGAAGTTTCCCTTTTTTGAATGTTACGGCCGTAACTTCCAGGCTTACGGCCGTAAGCCTCGTTCTGCAGAAATTCTTCATTTTTCTTCGATAATTGATTACGGCCGTGATAACATGATTTACGGCCGTGAATATATAGATTACGGCCGTGAAGGTCATCCATTACGGCCGTAATGGATTTTCTGCCCAAATAACTTCGTTTTCTTGACTCGGCTTGATCCGTCCCTCTTATCGGCTCGACCCCAATATGGAACTTGCTCCGTTTTACACGTAGATCATTGTCATGTTGACCTATGGTTAACTTAACTTTTATGTTTTGATCATAACAAACAAGAATATATTGTGTTACTAACAAGTGTGCTTCAAGTGTTTCATGTAATGATAAATATTCAAAGCACTCTATGTTCAAATCGTCTCTCAAATATATAAATCAAAACTATGTGATCAAGCACATGAGACGCAAAGAAGATCATGAAAGAATTGAAGATATTCAAAGATCAAAATTGAAGTTGAAAAGCATGACATGAAGATCAAGAATTCAAGCATACAAGATTAGAGTTCAAGATCAAGAGTTGATTTAACCTATGTAAAGGTATAACACTCTCAATCTTTAGCGATGAAATTCAACGAGCTCGAAAATGATTTTTTATGCTTCAAGAAACTTACTTGAAAATTCATCACTTGCATAAAATATTTTTATCTAAGTAAAGATTTTCTTTCAAAGGTTATTTGATCTTAAATCATGATTATACTATGTTAAACCACTTTGAAAAACAAGTTAAAAATCGAAAATTTTCATATTTTTCAAAAGTCAACCGAAAGTCAACGGTCAACCGAACTTTCGGTCGACCGAACTTTTGGTCAACCAAAAGTTTTGGTCGACCAATCGGTCAACCGAAAGTTCAACGGTTGAATGTGTAACGGCTATATTAATGATTCGGTCGACCGAAACTCCAGAATTGGTCAACCGAAAGTTGCTGAATTTGAATATATTGATCTATAAATAGCCATCTCATTCACATTCAATTTGAACAACATAGAAAAGATTTTATACAAACTTTCTTGTGAAAATTCATTGTTCTTACTTGGTTTATATTCATCTATTTTTATTATAAAACTTTGATTGATCTAAACTTTGTTTTATCAAATTCATCAAAGTTTTTGGAAGAAAGTTTTGTGAAGATTCTTGGTTTTATATTGTTTAAACTTCTTCAACATCTTCACACTATATTGGAATTGAACTGTAAGTTTCTCTTTGTTCTAAACTTGTTTTAATCTTTTAAAAGAGAGAAATTCCAATTAAGGAACTTTGATTATTTGTGCTACATTTTTCATTATCATTTGATTCATCAAAGTTCCATTGCCTAAACACTTTGAGCTTAACTTATTGTTAATTATTCAACTGTGGCATCTCTTGGTACTTAATTTGATTCAATATTTTAACAAGAGATCATTTGAAAAACTTTGTTTGATTGCATTGAACTTTTCATTATCATTTGCATCAAAGTTTTTCTCTAACACTCGAGCTTAATTCATTGCTATCTATTGAAGTGTTAGCCTAACTCTCTCGGTACTTAATTTGAGTATATCATTTGTCAAGAGAGTTATTTCAATTGTAAATTCAATTCATTATACCTTGTGGTTTCGAGAGCCTTGTGAAAACTCGATTGTTGGTTTCGAGAGCGTTGTGAAAACTCGATTGTAAAGGATAGGTGCTCCTTGTTGTAAGTTACCAATATAGTGGATTTGGCCTTGCTCGTGACGGAGAGCTCGGTAACGGGGGACGTAGATCACGTTGGTTGATTGAACCTCCATAAATCGCGTTTGCACTCTCTTATCCATTTTACTTACTTACATTGCACTTACTCTATTCTATCAATTTATATTGTGCAACACTATATCTAAGTGCTATACTTGCCTTATCAATTAAGTTTACACATATATAGCACACTACATTGATAGTTTAGTTACTTGTAATACTTAGTGCTCATACTTGTACCCATTGATTTTTAAATTTGAGATTATTTATCGAAGAAATTTTATAAACCAATTCACCCCCCTCTTGGTTAGTTTACTCTTGGGCTAACATGTCATATTTTCGATGGCTCAACTTCGCCCTTCGATGCCTGATCTGGATCATATCAATAATTTCATACTTGCATATGCATAGTAATTACTAATAAATTAAATTAATTCGAACTTTACTAGATTTATGATTTTTTGTAGGGGCATTAGACGCTTTAAAGAAAGAAAATATTACTCTGGATGGAAATGTGTTTTTATTATTTATTAATTTTTTTTATTATACACTAGATAAAAAAACACGGGTCGTGTTTTAAATAAGATCAAATGTAAGATTTAACGCCATGGAGGATAATAATTGATTTTGTTTAGTCAATACACAATTTGAGAAACACCCAACATTAAAACATTTAGTTATATCTTCGACTTGTCAAACTAAACTTGGTTTTTACACAATTAGGAACAATTATTCAGATATTACTACCAAAAATTGTTGACTCAAAGGATTTTTCATTGTTGAAGTCACAACATGATAAGTTGCCATAAACTATATATTGTCAACACAAGTATTCTTACTAATAGATTGCTATTTTTAAATAGAGTAGCTGAAAGTTATCAACGAAAACATCATAAATGATTGATGGGAGATGCTATATGTACAATGGGTGTAAACTTTTGGGTACATAATTTTCATAATGAATTATAGATTCATACTTTGATTATGATATACAATTTCGAGAATGAATTAAATGATTTGATATATGATTTATGATTTCAAAAAATGCTTAATTGATTTTCAGAATAAATTATAGTTCAATATATAATTGTTTTAGTGTATTTCTATACTTATTGTTTAGCCTCTGTTTGGAAACTTATTATAAATACTAATTATTACAATTTATAATTTACACAATTTTTCAAAATCAATTTTAATCATAAATATTTTCTCTCTCTAATTTCCAACCACAAAATTTACTTCGAAATTCAAAAAATTACCGGCTGGTCATTACAATGAGCAACAGAACAAAGGCTTAATTTTAGTATTATTTACATACCATTCTTTTACGCAATGATTACAATTTATAAACAACATAATTTCTCAAACTAATTTTTAACCACACACATTTTCTCTCGCCAATTTTTAACCACACATCTACTTTGAAAATACAGAAAAAAAAAAACTGACAGCATAGCCGCCGAACACTTCGTTAATTAAATAATAATAAACAGTCTCACTATCGCGACCTTTGATATCGTCGATCAACGGTCCACAGTCAATGATCGACCGCTCTAGTTGCACTTTTGTGCCAGATCCGCTCCTGGGTACAGATAGATTATTCCTTTATTGATTGTTATTTTGCGATAGCGGAAATTTACCTAGGGAAATCTATTTGTAGCTTTCAACAAAATCTCGATTGTAAATGCGGTTGCTTTGACCAAATGACGTTGACTTATAATAAATAAATTAACCAAAAATCACCTAAGAGTACCATCCGTGATTTATCTTCAATCTCCCAATAATTAAAGTATTACAACAACTGATAATAGATTTTGGTGACTGAACTTAAAAAGTTTGCCTCTAAAGTTAAATGAATATATATATATATATATATATATATATATATATATATATATATATATAAAGAATATTGTTGAGGTAAGAATTTTTTATTATCAATATCTCCTGCCCATTTTTCCAAATTTTTCCTCCATTTGTAGGAGCTCCCCTCTGATTTCTTTCTTCCTTCCTTTTCGCCAGCCTTCACCTTCCTTTCCTTCTGTGCGTAGCATGTGATCTTACCTTCCTTGTATACACGCTGAATCATCAGGCAATTCTCCCATCAACGTGCATTAACCACGAATATCAATCGAAACTTTGCTGAACTTGTGGGACAAACCCAAAATAAATACCTAATTTACTTAACCTTCCTTTATATGCGGTCCAATCATTGAGAATCTATTTATGTATGATTTTTGCATTCCATTGGTGGATATAGGTCTTGGCCTTTTTATCGTATTGGGCCTCGAAAGCGGGCCACAAGTGTTTGGGCTTGTTAAATTATAACCATTACAATTGCCCCATTTTTCATGTATAGGCGATTTTTACTGTACAGATGAATTTGGCACAGTGCAGATAAAATTGCGTATGTATGAAAAACTCAAGGCATCTCTATAAATACCGCCAAGTTCCCATACTTTCTCCCACATTAAACACTTCAAAATTTCTCACTCTACAAGCCTACTTGGTAAGTGTTCTTCCTTTTTATTTATTCAATATATATATATATTTATTATTATTGTTATATATATATATATATATATATATATATTTTTTAATTAAATTGCTGGGTGCCCAGCTCGGCGAGCTGGGCACCGTATCCCGAGCTCGCCTGGCGAGCTGGGCATACGACGCCCAGCTCGCGGGGCGAGCTGGGTGAAGCTTCTTTATATATATATATATATATATATATATATATATATATATATATATATTTTATCTTTCATCCCTTATCTACCCTCGTAGGTACAAAATGTCTAAGAGTCACGATGTTCGTGATTACGAGGAGATTGATGATGGACGTGACGAGGTCGTTGAGCGTCATTTTACATCCTATAAGGACGTTGTTTCCTCTATCACGCCCAACCGTCTTAGGTCACTTTGTAGGCTCTTTGTCATTCCTAAGACTTATGAATTATTGGCTCCAAATGGGGATGATCGACCTCACGAATCTCCTCCTGGTTTCATCACTGTGTTTGTTTCACAGCTCGAAGCTGGTTTTCGCTTTCCCTTAAATCATTTCTTTGTAGACATCCTCAATCGCTACAACATTTACCCGTGTCAATTGGTCCCGAACTCATGGTTACTGCTGACAGCGTTTTACTTGATAGCTGAAGCTTATGGATTCAAGGCTGATTTCACTTTGTTCCACAGTTTAGTGTTCATTAAGAAAAATGCCGTGGGTTTTTATTATTTCTCAGCTAGACCAGGTAGGCAGTTTTTAACGAAGTTGCCTAGCACACATCGTGATTGGAAACCCGAATTCTTTTTTGTCAAAGCCGTGAATTGGCCGTTCTTGGAGGATTGGAGCGAAAATGTAGCAAAGTTTAAGTCTTTTAGGTTCACTGATCCCCGTATCGAGCACTTCACAGAATTTTTAAGTCTTCGTTTGTTCAAGTGTTCAGAAGTAGTTACCGAGGCTGCATTGTCTTTAGCGGGGATGAGTTCTCCCGATAGGATAGATCCTAGCTTAACTCTAGGTATTTTTAGTTTGATGTTTGCTATTTGTTGATTTGTGCCACTTACCATGGCGCTTCTCTTTTGGCTAATGTCCATTTTTTAATCTCCGTGGTTTTTGCAGTCGCCCTCATGGATCAGGCACAATTAACGAAGGTTATGAAGAGGAGGATTGTGAGTGGAAATTCCGGTTCTTCCTCGAGTCGTGCAGTCGACGATGGGTCGCGTAACTCCCGTCAAAAATCCAAGTCTTCGGTTATTGACAAGTCTGGTTTGCCCCCAGTTTACCAAAGCATCACTGCTCCTGCTGAGGTTGGTGGGAGTTCTGATTTACCCCAGGGCACTCAGCATTTTCCTGGGAAGTTCATACCTGATTGGACTGTGCGTTCTACCGACTCTGTTTTAGAGAGCCCTGCTACTGCAATGGCCCTTCTTCAAGGCCTCTCTTTGGACAAGGACATGGAGATTGTGAGGGACTGGGCATCCGAGAACATGGTTTCAACCTTTTACAACGACTTATCCAAGGTATGTTGCGTGCATGGATCTTCACCAGCTGATGTCTCATTTATTTATTTACAGTTTATTCATCCATTCTAGGTGGTTTTGGGCGCTAACTTGATGCACAATACCTTAGCTCGTCAAACGAATAGTTTGATGAATAGCGACGAGCGGGTTCAAAAGCTGCTGAAGAGGTTGGAGGATACTAAGTCGAGGGAGAAGAGGTTGGAGCAGCAGATGTCTGAGCTCCATTCTCAGGCTGCTACGCATGAACTGGAGATGCAAGCTGAGGTGTCTCGTGCTTTATCTTCTTACCGTGAATCGGCTGAGTTCAAGTCCTTCGTGGATGATGCTATTAAGGTTTACAAGACATCCCCGGATTATTTTGAGGGAATAGTTGAGGCGTCGTCTGCTCAATATACTAACGGTTTCGAAGCATGTAAGAGGCAGCTTTCAAAGAAGAGAGAGGGAGATTGGGATTTCTTGCGTGTCGAATAATTTGACGATGAGCCAGTCGGCGCGGAAGAGGAAACGCTTGACGATGGAAATATGGAGGACTGACCTGGCCCTGGGTGAATTGTAGTTTTAATTGTTTTTTGCGGCATGTATCCTAAAGTTCTAGATTTTATTTGTAGTTGTCTCTCGAAGGTATTGTTGCCCCCATTCGGGGCGTACCAGGGACTTGGCTCGCCTTTTTGTCAGATTGCGGCCATGAAGTATAGGCTCATGAAATCAGTATCTTAAGTATCTTTTGGTATTGAATGACTCGAATTTTAATTATATCGGACCTTAAATGGTAGTATTAACTTTGCATTTTCGATCCTTTGTGTTTTGGAGATTGTACTTAAATTGGGGTCGTTTAGTGCTTAACGGTCATAATGACCTAATAACTTTGCGTTTTTGAACGGCCGAAATGATCCAATTATCACCTTACTTGGTCATTTACATTCTTGAGTGGCCAATGTGACTTAGTAATTTATTGTGGTCGGCCGTTTGTGTTTTTGCGTGGCCGTTTGACCCAGTTATCTACTGTGGTCGGCCTTTTTGGATTTTTTGAGTGGCTGTTTGACCCAGGTATCTACTGTGGTCGGCCGTTTTGAATTTTTTAGTGGCCGTTTTGACCCAGCTATCTACTGTGGTTGGCCGTTTGTGTATTTGAGTGGCCGTTTGACCAAGTTATCAACTGTGGTCGTCCGTTTGTGTATTTGAGTGGCCGTTTGACCAAGTTATCAACTGTGGTCGGCCGTTTGTGTATTTGAGTGGCCGTTTGACCAAGTTATCAACTGTGGTCGACCGTTTGCATGCTTTTGTCAAGTATGTTGAGCTAGTCGTTTTGCTAAGGTCAGTGCTTTGGGTGTGATGTAGAGAATCAGTATTTATTGCCTCCAGAAAATAAAGCATTCAAAATGAAAACTACTGATAATACTTCTTTAAGTTTTGGATATTCCACGGCCGAGCCAGCTTTTTTCCACTTGGGTCCTCGAGCTCTTCGCATCCAGTTTCCCGATCGCGTGTCCTGCCGCATCAGCTCTTCTCAGCACCAGCTCCGCACTTTGAAAGGCTCTTGGTTGGACCTTTCGATTGTAATACCTCACCATTTGCTAACGGTATGCTGCTGCTCTTAGCTCAGCTTCGTTCCTTTTTTCTTCCAGCAAATCAAGGTTTTCTTTAGCCATCTCTTCGTTCATCGTTGGGTTGTAATATTGTACCCTCAAGCTTGGAACTCCTATCTCCATTGGAACAACCGCTTCACTTCCATAGGTTAGGGAAAAAGGTGTTTCCCCCGTGGCTGTTCTTGGTGTGGTGCGGTATGCCCACAAAATCCCCGGAAGCTCATCTGGCCATCTTCCTTTCGAGCCTTCAACTCCACTTTTTAATGCGCGGAGTATGTTCTTGTTCGCTGCTTCCTCCTGTCCGTTTGATTGAGGATAACTAACAGAGGTAAAGAATTGTTTAATTTGGAACTCTTCACACCACTTTTTAAGTCCAGACCCTTGAAATTGTCGCCCGTTGTCTGATATCAATGCCCTCGGTATCCCAAAACGACTAACAATGTTTTTCCACAGGAATTTCTTTACCTCATGCTCAGAGATTTTAGCTACTGCTTCTGCCTCCACCCATTTTGTAAAATAGTCGATGGCTACAATAAGGAATTTGCGTTGTCCTGGGGCAGGCGGGAATGGCCCTAGAATATCTATTCCCCATTGATCGAAGGGGCAGGGACCTGCAATCGGTTGGAGAGGAGCTGCGGGCTGGTGATGGAAGTTGCCATGAAGTTGACAAGATTTGCATTTTCTAACTATGTCTTCTGCGTCTGATTTCATAGTTGGCCAGTAGTATCCTTGCCTCAATATTTTAGCAGCAAGAGCCCTTCCTCCTATGTGCCCACCACAAATGCCTTGGGTGAATGAGCGCCTGTAAAGTTCATCTTGAAGCATGGTGTACCTGGCACTTTTCTTTTCTATCACCCTCATCTCTTCTTTTGCAGTTGCTACATAGTTCCCTGTTAGGTAGTCAATTATATCATTCTTCCAGCACTTCTCTTCTTGTTGACTTGCCACCACAAGGGTTTCTTCTACACTTCGACTTCGGAGCTGCTGCAGAATTACGGTGGTGCCATTCTGTAATTGAGCGGAGTTTCCTAATTTCGACAAAGCATCAGCTTCAAAATTCTCCTCTCGAGGGATTTGCACAATGGTGAATGATATGAGTTTTGAACACTCTTCTTTTACTTTCTGCAAATATAATCGCATCATGTCATCGCGCGCTTCATATTCTCCATTGACCTGCTTCACCACTAACTGGGAGTCACTGTATGCGATGATCTTTCGGGCTCCTGCATGAACCGCTATTCTGATTCCAACCAGTAGTGCTTCATACTCAGCTTCATTGTTGGACGCTGAAAATTGGAAGCTAAGGGCAAAGTTGTGGATATATCCTGTTGGATCTTTCAGGACTAAACCGGCTCTTGCCCCCTGGAGTGATGATGACCCATCAACATGTATTGTCCACTCTAGCTCAACAGGTTGCTCCGGTCGATTCTCCCCGTGTGTGCATTCCACTATAAAGTCTGCAAGTGCCTGTCCTTTTATAGCTGGTCGCGGTTTATAGTCTAGCCCATATTCTCCCAATTCAATTGACCATTTGAGCATCCTTCCTGAAACATCTGGTTTGGCCAATGTCTGCAGTAGAGGTTGGTCGGTTAGGACTGTCACTTGGTGCGATTGCAGGTAGGGACGAAGCTTTCTGGCCGTTGTGACAAGGGCCAATGCTACCTTCTCCGTTGTGGTGTATCTTACTTCGGCTCCATGTAACATTTTGCTCACGTAGTAGATGGGTTTCTGTGCCTTCCCTTCTTCTTTCACAAGCACTGAGCTAACTGCTTCTTCTGACACTGCTAAATAGATGTACAAATGGTCCCCTTCATTTGGTTTTGTTAGCAAGGGAGGTGATGACAAATGGTGTTTAAGTTTCTCAAGAGCTTCACTGCATTCACTTATCCATTCAAATTTTTTTGATTTTCGCAAGATTTTAAAAAAAGGCATACCTTTCTCGGCTGCACGGGATAGAAACCGGTTGAGCGCTGCTATTCTTCCAGTGAGCCTTTGGATTTCCTGAATGTTGCGAGGAGCTGTCATCTCTTGTATAGCCCTTATCTTTTCTGGATTGATTTCAATACCTCGTTCGGATACCATATATCCTAGGAATTTTCCAGATCATACTCCGAAGGTGCATTTGGCAGGATTAAGCTTCATCCCAAATTTCTTCACGACTTCAATAGCTTGCTGTAGATCATGTATGTGGCATCCCCCTTTACGAGTTTTTACCAACATGTCGTCGACATATACTTCCATGCTCTTCCCTATTAATCCCTTGAACATTTGGTTCACCAACCTCTGGTAAGTGGCTCCCGCGTTTTTCAATCTAAACGGCATTACGCGATAGCAATAGATTCCGCTATCAGTTACGAAGCTAGTTTTCTCTTCGTCTTCCGGAGCCATTCGGATTTGATTATACCCTGCAAAAGCGTCCATGAGACTCAACCATTCGCATCCTGATGTCGAGTCCACAAGTAGGTCGATTCTAGGGAGCGGAAACGGATCATTTGGGCAAGCCTTGTTCAAGTCGGTGAAGTCAACACACATCCTCCATGAACCGTTGGCTTTCGGCACCAGTACAATGTTTGCCAACCACTCTGGGTACTTGACTTCGCGAATGTATCATGCCTCTAAGAGTTTGTCCACTTCTTGCTCTGCAATTTTTGATCTGTCTGCCCCCATGAACCTTTTTTTCTGCTTCTTCGGTCTTATCTCTGGATCCGCTCGTAGATGGTGGCGGCGATAGAGGGATCGATGCCTGGCATGTCTGTAGGTTTCCATGCAAAAATTTCCCTATTCTCAATCAAGAAAGCGCTCAATTTCTGTTCCATCTCTGTGCCGAGGTGGCCACCAATTCTTGTACTTTTGGTCTCATCCTTTTTGTCTAAGGCCAGCACCTTTAACACTTCATCTGACGCTACTGTAAATCGCGCCTCTTTGTCTCTCCTTTCAGAATTTCCCTGGGATGCGGGTTCTTTCTCCGATGCTAACATTTTCTGTATATCCGTTACGAAGCATGTTCGTGCTGCAGCTTGATCTCCCCTTACCTCCCCTACTCCTTGAGGTGTTGGGAACTTTACTTTCAGATGAAGGGTGGATGGGATGGCTTGGAAATTATTTAACGTTGGCCTTCCAAGTATAGCATTGTACGGAGATGGAGTCCTGACTACCACGAAGCTTGCCATCTTTGTTTTTCTTTGTGGTTCTTCTCCCAAAGACACCAGCAAATCTATAACTCCTTCAGCCCTGACTATTCCTCCTCCGAAACCGACAAGAGGGGTGCTCACTGTCCTCAGGTGTCTAGGATCCAATCCCATTTTCTCGTAAGCTGGATAGAATAATACATCCGTAGAACTGCCTGTGTCAACTAAAGTTCGCCTCACCTCATAATTTGCTATCATCATGGATATAACAATCGCATCGTTGTGCGGGAAATGAACTCCCATGAGGTCTTTGTCGTTGAAAGTGATTGACTGCTCTTGTTGGCCACTTATTTGCATTACCTCCGGGTTACCGATACGGTCCCATACAGAAATCTTCTGGCGAACGTCTCGTTGGTAGGCCTTCCTCGCTGATCTACTATCTCCGCAGGAAGGTCCTCCTGAGAGGACGGCGATAACCCCTCCTTGTGGATTGTTTTTCTGAAGTTGATTGCGATCGGGTGATCTCCGCTCAGGAGGGGCGTGTTGCCCTCTATCCTCCATATCTCTTTCCTTCCTGACAAACTTTCCCAAATATCCCGATCTGATCAAGCGCTCAACTTCGTCCTTCAGTTGGTAGCAATCCTCTGTTCGATGTCCTGGCCCCTTATGAAACCAGCAATATGCATCATTAACAGGGCGACGCCCATCATCCCTTATCGGTTTTGGCCATGTGACTATGCCTTTGTGCGATACCGACATGACAGCTTCATGTAATGAGGCGTTGATGGGCGTGTAATTCTGGTATTTGCCTCGAAAATCTCTATTTGAATCCCGTACTTTCTGTTTCTTCCGATCTTCTCCGGTGGGCTCTTTCATATCCTTCCTTTTAGCCTGAGTGTCGATTTCTTCTTTCGCCTTCTATACTTCTTCGACATTGATATATTTTTCAACCCTGGCTAATAACTCTGTGATGTCAACCGGCGGAGTCTTTGTCAAGGATATGAAAAACCGCCCTTGTCTCAACCCATTTGTCAGGATCGCTGCAGATAGCTTGGGATCCAGGTTAGGGACTTCCAACGCTTCCTTGTTGTAGCGCTGTATGTAATTTCTGAGAGACTCGCCCTTCTGTTGCTTTACTGTCATTAATTGTCCACTTGTTTTTCGATACCTCTTGCTGCTAGCAAAATTTTTAAGGAAACAATCAGAGAAGCTTTCAAAACTAGAGATGGAATTGGGGGGCAACTGAGAGAACCAAGTTTGTGCACTCCCTTTCAGAGTAGTTAGGAATACTCGGCAGGTTATGGCGTCGGGGAAGCCGTAAAGTAACATCATACTATCAAAGCGTTCAAGGTGTTCTTTGGGAACAGATGCTCCATCATATTCCGGCAGACTAGGCAACTTGAAACTTCTCGGAAGGGGTTCATCTAGGATTTCTTGTGTGAACGGGTTGGCTCTTTTTTTCTTTTCTCGTGATTCGTCTGGGTAGGACTCGTCTACTGTTCAAACATCTGTTCGTCGATGGCTCACTTCTGGTGGTTCATTGGGCTCGGTTTCCCCGCTTCCTTCTTGGGTCCCCAAATTGACCTCGGTTGGCTGTAGGGTGGGGGCGTTTTGACCAGCGATGTCCCCACGTCGATCTTGGGCTTCTCTTGCAGCAAGTGCAGCAGCCACTGCCACTCGGATCATTTCGTTGATTTGTTCAGTCGTGTGGACCGCTGCGTGCGTCTCTTGTTGCAAAGGTACTTCGCCATGATTTCCTTCTGCATATGGTGCATTCTCCTGTGATGTTTCACGATTTGGTTGCTGAGGGACACGAGTTTCTGATGGGCCTTCGTCTGAAGTTCTTCGAGTTGTTACCATTTTTCTTCTACGTGCCCCACGGTGGGCGCCAAACTGTTGATGTAAGAATTTTTTATTATCAATATCTCCTGCCCATTTCTCCAAATTTTTCCTCCATTTGTAGGAGCTCCCCTCTGATTTCTTTCTTCCTTCCTTTTCGCCAGCCTTCACCTTCCTTTCCTTCTGTGCGTAGCATGTGATCTTACCTTCCTTGTATACACGCTGAATCATCAGGCAATTCCCCCATCAACGTGCATTAACCACGGATATCAATCGAAACTTTGCTGAACTTGTGGGACAAACCCAAAATAAATACCTAATTTACTTAACCTTCCTTTATATGCGGCCCAATCATTGAGAATCTATTTATGTATGATTTTTTCATTCCATTGGTGGATATGGGTCTTGGCCATATCAAGTATTTATAACCATTACAAATATGATGTTTTTATGTGATTAAAAAATTATTTATAAAAATATAGTGATAAAAAAGAGATTTGAAAAAAAAAAATATATATATATGTTTCTTATAACTAAACTTATAAGTTTACCATCTGATGCTTAATAACAGAGTTATTTTTTACTATGTTTACAACTATGGGATATTCATCAAATCACATGCCTCTCTAGGGTGTAGACGTTCTCTCTCTTGTTGACAATTCAAAGGTTGGAGACTTCAAGTCTTGACAATAACGTTTTGAACTTGATTTTCTTGTGGATTTGTTTAGTGGTCAAATTCTCAATTTCTGATTAGTTGAGGCATATCTTACGATTTACATCCTTCATCAAGGTTCATGACAGAAAATGTGGAGGCTTCTAAGACGAGGGTTTCACCTTTTTAAAAATCTGACGTGTCTCCACACAAACAACTCTTCAATACATGCAACCCTTGCATGTCAAGCTCTCCACCACGTGACACTTCCTATCCAACACGTACCCCTCTTCCTTTTCTATTTAAATCTACATTCAATTTACCATTTTTCATCGTTCCCAGCTTCCTTCAATCGCTTTGACTTATTTTGCACATTTAATTTTCGTTGACGATTTCAGGTTTGCAAAAATGACTGAGCAGTACCACGACAGGCAGCAGCAACACTACCAGACGCAGCAGCCAGCTTCCCATCAGATAGTAAAAGCCGCCACCGCTGCAACTGCCGGTGGTTCTCTCCTAGTCCTCTCTGGCTTGACTCTGGCGGGAACTGTGATTGCTCTCGCTCTAGTCACTCCATTGCTCGTCATTTTCAGTCCGGTGCTGGTGCCGGCAGCCATAACGATTTTCTTGTTGGGCTCGGGTTTCCTTGCTTCTGGTGGATTTGGGGTTGCCGCCATCAGCGTCCTGTCATGGATTTATCGGTACATCACTGGGAAACAGCCTCCGGGTTCGGATCAGCTTGATTATGCACAGACGAAGCTGTCTACTAAGGCTCGGGAGATGAAGAACAAGGCGGATCAGTTCGGGCAGCAAACCATCGGTTCACAAGCGTCCTGAGCTTGTAGAATCTTGGATTTGGAGAAATTAATAATTGGTTTTGTTAATTTGTGTCTGTTTCTTAAAATTATCCTTGAATAATAGTTGTGACGTCTCTTCTCTTGGCGCTTGTATGAAAAAAGTAAATAAACTATGAATTAGTATCGAAAATTAAGCTCCTCTATTTTACCAAAATTTTAAATTTGATTTGATATTTGGTCCGGAGGTTGCAATTTTCCGTTGGAAATGCAAATGTCGGTACCAAGTGGGGGTAAATTTACAAGAACAAAGAATGTCCGAAAAGCAGATGAGGGAAAATTTTCATGTAATTTGGTACTTTAAAGTTCGGAAATGGTGGTTTAGGTTCAGTAGATATTTTAATGAATTTTAAGAAATTTATTAAAATCCAAATGTCTCCAATTATTAAAATTTTGATTTTAATGAATTTTAGTGAAATTCTTTAAAATTTTAACTAAAGTAACTTGTAAATTTATAAAGATTTCATTAATAGAGGAATTTTAAAAAGATCATAATGCATTCAAACTTCATAATAAATTAGGGATTAAATTGAAATTTACTTAAATTTTAAGAGATAAGTGACAAATTGATATCGATTGAAAATTGAAATTGAAAGTAGAACTAATAAAAATATATTTGTTATTCAATTTTTAAAATGATGTCCAATGTATTTGTTTGTTTGTGTTCCGTGAATTTTATTTTTTACCAATAGGTTGAACTGTTCAAGCGGCGATTTTTTGTATTTTATTGTGTACTTTAGAAATCTAGAATAAACTTTATTTTTTTAAAACTTATTTCCCACCACACACTCCCCTAATAAAATAATTTACACATTCAAAAAAGTTCTTAATTTTTAATCACACATTCTTCAAAAAATTATAATTAAAAACTACATTATTTGAAATAACTGGTTTCAAACAAGAGCATAATATGTAAGGGGTTAAACATGTCAAACATTTGTAGGTTACAAACTAAATATACCAAATAAGAGTTTAATATGTTAGGGACTATCATCGCAAGAAACTCAAAGGTTATAGACCATTTGTGTTATTTTACAATTTTTTGCGATAGGAACTAATGGAATCTGACGATAGTTAACATTTGGTGATTTTGAGGGATTAAATGTCAAAATCTAAACATTAAGAACTATTTTTGCTAGAAGTCCAAAGATTGAAGACTATATATTTGTGCTGTTTACACATGTTAATAGTTGATTTATCGAAAAGTGCACTTAAAAAATGTTTTCATATGTATATACAATTGCAATTTTTCTACACATTATAATATCGAGTGATGAAATGTATAACGTATTGAGGTTGTCTTGTACTTATTCCAAGTTTTCTGCATATAATATGCTTGGTGAGCACCGGCGGCTGCTATTGCTGAATTAGTAGGGAATAATTTGTTTTATCAATGTATATATTAATATCATATATGTAATTTAAATTATTTTCAAGCAAATCTTGTAATTTAGTTGGTTAAAGTATAATTTTTATAAAGTTATTTTAATTCAATATTTTTCACCATTTTGAAGGACTAGTAATCGCACCATGCGATGCATGGAAGATATAATTGACAATTATTTATTGAATTAATTGTAAAAGTACAACGTCCGACATAAATTGTGTATTTATATATAATGAAAAATACTCAAAAAAGTAAAACATAAAATTGCGACTTGCATATTTTTTTTAAGAACTAATTGTTCATTCTCTAATTTTCTTTGTCTATTTAGGCAAAGTAAGATATGGACATACTTATTCTGTACTTTACAATTTTCATTTCATGACTGAAGTTGAGCTTACGGATTTTTGATTTTTAAAAGTTGAAATGTTTGCAATTTTCAAATCGTAAAATGAAATAAAGAGGCTAATAGACATTCACCCAATTAATTTATCGACTGCTCGTATAGCACTATAATAATTTGTACTAACTATCTTAATGCAATAATTGATATTTAAATATATTAAACAAATATTTCATTACATTACATGTAAAAAAGTAAATACATTACGAACAAAATTTACCAAACATTTTAAAAAATAAAAAATTGCTCAAACTTAAATTAAATGTTGTAATTTATTAAACTTACATGTGACAAACTTATATCACTAGTAGAAAAACGCAAAAAAAAAAAAAGGGGGTTTAGGCGTCGGTTCATGAAGAATCGACGCCTGAACCGGACGTTTACGCGTCGGTTCTTGGAGAACCGACGCGTAAACGTCCGGTTCAGGCGTCGATTCTTCATGAACCGACGCCTAAACCCTTTAATATACATGACTTCAAAAATTCGCGCGATTTCAGAATAGACCGCGCATATCTCTCTCCCAACACTTCAACATCGCGAAGCCATCACCACCGTGCCTCCACCAACACCACGACGCCACCAACACCGCGACGCCACCACGAACCCGCCTCCATCTCATAAGAACTTTACTCTTATATGTGTGTGTGCGTGTATGTATATATATATGTGTATATATAAGTATATTTATGTGTTTGTGTGTATATATATATGTGTGTATATGTGCATATATATGTATATATCAGTATGTGTATATATATGTATATATGTGTGTGTTTATATATATATATATATATATATATTTGTATGTATAAAAATGTTAATATATATATATATATATATATGTTATAATTTTGGTATTACAAATAGTTAATTGATATAATTTGAATTATTGGAATTATATTGAAATTATGCATGGAATGTTAGGTTATGAAATCATACTTTGAGCATTTTAGGAATTAAGAATTGATTTTGGATTAATTTTGGAGTGGTTGATGATGTTGAAGTTTGATTTATTGTGTTTGAGTAGTGAATATGTGGAGGTTGAACATTTTTGTTGTATTGTGGCATTTTGATTCCTCCTACAGGTTGGGTAAGTCCAACTTATAGGGGAGACTCTGCCGAAATTACTGTAGGATTTTACAAATAAAAAATGAAGATAATAGTAATTATAGGTGATTTTCACTATCATAGAATTAACCATACTAAATAAATAACTAAACAAAATATATTAGTAAAATTATGAAGTATTCAACGTAATAAATTATCGTATGCATGTGATTTCAATTATTAATATATAGTTGGTTCAAGTATATAACTATCATTACAAATATTCACTCAAAAGTAATATTTTTTTAATTATATCTCCGCATATAGGTTATTAGATATGGATCGAGATTAGATGTACGGCAGGCGTAATACACATGAATATGTGAAAGGAGTTGAAGAGTTTATGAAATGTGCGGACGAACACATGAGAGAGAAAGGTGAAGCAATGATTTTGTGTCCTTGTTGTGATTGTAAGAATCTGAGAAAGTTTCGTAGTTTTGAGCAAGTGAAGAGTCATTTGATTCGTCGTGGGTTTAAAGAAGGTTATAAACGATGGATATGGCATGGTGAGAGTATGCTTCCTAGGACATGCACTAGTGACGATGAAGGTGGACTGCAGGAGAATAATTTAGGCAATATTGATGAGAATGATGTGGAAAATGACAATAATGATATGATAGACGAAATGATGCGTGATATACAAGGGGAATTCATTGAAAAGCCTCATGTGTTCGATAGCTTGTTCAATGATTCTGAGAAGACTTTGTATCCTGGATGTAGAAAATTCACAAAATTGTCTACTGTGTTGAAATTGTATAACTTGAAAGCAAATAGTAGGTGGAGTGACAAGAGTTTCACGGCATTACTGGAACTCTTACGAGAGATGCTTCCGGAGGATAACGAGCTTCCTAGTTCAATTTACGAAGCAAAGAAATTGTTGTGTCCAATGGGAATGGAGATCGAGAGGATACATGCATGTCCAAATGATTGTATACTGTATCGAAATGAGTATAAGGACTTGCGTCTGTGTCCAAAGTGTGGGGCATCACGGTATAAGCGAAAGAACATGAATGCTAATTTTGAGGATAAGAAAAGCCCTCCGGCAAAGATGTTGTGGTACCTACCCGTAGTACCAAGATTTAAACGTTTGTTTGCCAATGCAAAGGATGCGAAGAACATGATGTGGCATGCTGATGGGAGGAAACAAGATGGAAAACTAAGACACGTGGCCGAGTCTCCTCAATGGAGGAACATTAATAGGTTGTTTCCTGATTTTGGGGGTGAAGATAGGAATCTTAGGCTTGGACTATGTACAGATGGAATGAACCCGCACGGTAACATGAGTAGTCGACATAGCACTTGGCCGGTTCTTCTAACGATTTACAATCTTCCTCCTTGGTTATGTATGAAGCGCAAGTATATCATGTTGTCTTTTTTAATATCAGGGCCTAAACAACCGGGGAATGACATAGATGTTTATCTTGCCCCACTAATTGAAGATTTAAGACTGATGTGGGATGAAGGTGTATCGGTGTTTGATGCATATAGCCAGATGAATTTCACCTTACGTGCTATGATATTTTGCACCGTAAATGATTTTCCTGCATATGGTAACTTGTCAGGTTATACGAACAAAGGACCTAAAGCATGTTCCGTTTGTGAAGAAGACACGATTGATCTTTGGTTGAAAAACTATAAGAAAAATGTCTTTATGAGTCATAGAAGATTTCTCCCCGCTAATCACCCTTATCGAAAGAAGAAGAAGGCATTCAATGGAAAAATTGAGGATCGAGCAGCTCGCTTGCCGTTAATAGGAGGTGAGGTATATGAACGAGTTAAAAATATTGATGTTTTGTTTGGAAAACCTTTTAAGCCTCCTCAAAAGAGTCTTTGGAAGAAGAGGTTCATATTCTGGGATCTACCTTATTGGAAACATTTATCAGTAAGACATTGTCTTGATGTAATGCACGTGGAGAAAAATGTTTGTGATAGCATCATTGGGACATTTTTGAACGTTCAAGGGAAGACGAAAGATGGTATCAAAGTCAGGAAGGACATGGTAGAAATGGGGATACGAGATCAATTAGCACCGCAAGAGTCGGAAAAACGTACTTATTTACCTCCAGCTTGCTATACTTTGTCCAGAAAAGAGAAAACATGTTTTTGTGAGTGTCTGCATGTTATTAAGGTTCCATCTGGATACTCATCAAATATCAAAAGTCTTGTGTCGATGAAGGACTTGAAATTGGTTGGTATGAAGTCTCATGATTGTCATGTGTTAATGCAACACTTGTTACCAGTTGCAATTCGAGGCATACTTCCAAAACATGTCAGAAAAGTCATAATAAAACTTTGTTTTTTCTTCAATGCAATTTGCAGTAAAGTTGTTAACCCAGAGGCGTTGGATGATTTGCAGGCCGATATTATTATCACTCTATGTCAATTTGAAATGTATTTCCCGCCATCATTTTTTGACGTTATGGTGCACTTACTTGTTCACTTGGTAAGAGAAATTAAGATATGTGATCCGGTGTTCTTGCGGTATATGTATCCATTTGAGAGATACATGGGTATTTTGAAAGGATATGTCAGAAATCGATTTCGACCCGAAGGCAGTATCATTGAAGGTTATGCCGCTGAGGAGGCTATTGAATTTTGTACTGACTACCTTGATGACGTTGAGACTATTGGTGTTCCTAAATCTCGTCACGAGGAAGACTCGAAGGTAAAGGGACAATTGGATGCAAATCAATTGTCCCTAGTGTTGAATTGCGAGATAAAGCACACCTCCTAGTATTACAACACCTTTCTCAAGTTCATCCGCATTTGGATGAGCACATGTCCATCCTAAGGCAGCAGAATCCTTCTAAAGGTGAAAGGTGGGTAACTAATCAACACAATCGTTTATTTGCAAAATGGTTCAAAGATAGAGTCATGAAAGAGTTGTCACAAACGTCGAATACCATTGTTGAAACGGTAAAGTGGTTAGCGTATGGTCCTAGCACGATTGTAAGATCTTATGAAGCATATGATATTAATGGGTATACGTTTTACACTAAACGTCAAGATGATAAGAGTGCGGTGCAAAACAGTGGAGTGACACAAGTAGCACTATCAAGAGATTTTTCAAGTGCTAAAGATACAATGCCAATAGATGCCTCGATGTCCTATTATGGTGTCATTGAAGAAATTTGGGAACTTGATTACAGGGAGTTCAAGTTTCCTCTCTTCCAATGTAAATGGGTTGATAATCGACGGGGTGTTCGGGTGGATGAATTAGGTTTCACTTTGGTGGATTTTGGACGGTTGAGTTATCTTGACGAGCCATTCATACTTGCATCACAAGCGAAACAGGTATTTTATGTTCTTGATCCTGCCGACACTAAGTGGTCAGTGGTCCTTCAAGGCAAGAGACGCATTGTTGGCATTGGTGATGTAGTAGATGAAGAAGATTATGATCACTTTGATGAAACTCCTCCATTTTCTATTGGTATACAAGGGAGTGCAACTTTAGAGGAAGATAACATTGAATCCACTTACATGCGTTGGGATCATGAAGAAGGATTATGGATTGACCGTCGTTCGTGATTATTCATTGTGTGAGTTCATTTATACATTCTCGCATGCATATAACTCTCTTTTGTTCTTTATATATGCTCTATACGTTGTTCATATTAATTGTGTGAGTTCATTTACATATTCTAGCATATAACTTTCTTGTGTTTTTTATATATGCTCTATACGTTGTTAATATTCATTTATTTATATGTGCAGGTACGTAGACAATTTTCCCAATATAATGGCTGAGTCTTCACATTCTTCAGATGATCATAGTACTGCCCAAAAAAAAAAAAGACAAGAGAACCAACTATGTGCAAAAACATGAAGAAAGCGGGCCAACAAGTGAATATTATTGAGTTCGATGACAAACATAGGCCGATCGGACCAGGCACGAAGAACTTCAAACATTTTGTCGGATCTTTAGCCCGCATTCATGTTGACATAAACATCAGTGATTGGTACAAAGTCGATCAAGGCCTTAAGGACATGATGTGGGAAGAGATAAAAGTACTATCACTTGATACATGGTAAATAATTGAAAAGTGAATGTAATTTCTTTATAACACCACATGTTATCATTGTCTTTCAGAGGGAATTCAACATTCTCGATGACCGTCCAAAAAAAAGTGTTATGCGGGTTGCGGGGATGAGATGGAAAGATTTCAAGACAAGGCTGGTTCATAATTTCATTACACATGACCACCCAAAATACACATCTCCTACGCAGCTGTATGATTTCTTGACCGAAGAGCAATGGGAGTTGTTTAAAAAAGAACGACAGACGGAAACATTTAAGGTATATTTAAATGTATGCATGTGTCTTGTTGAGTGAAAACTAAAAACTTTGATTTATTTCAGGAGAAAAGTAAGAAGGCGAGGGATAGTCAAATGCGGAACGAGCATCCTCATTATTTGGGCTCAGCCGGATATGCGGGGATGAAGCCACATTGGCTAGTAAGTGACCTGCTATCTTCTAGCTCTCCATGTGACATGATTAGCTCCTCAATTGTAAGCGAGGATCGCAGCCTAGATTGGGTTCGAGCTAGATCGAAGAAGAAAGAAGATGGAACGTATTACATCCCCAACGAGAAAACGAGGGGGCTGTTTGATAAAATTGTAAGTATATCTTATCGATTTCTCATATATTCAATTGAAACTTACTTCAATTCTTATATTCAGTTTTCATTTTTTTTAACAGGTAGAAAAAGTTGAGCAAGCCACGCAGGGGACATTTGTGTCGAGTAGACAACATGATATTCTGAGTGAAGCCCTTGGTAAAGAGGATCACTCTGGTAGGGTGAGGGGATATGGCGTGTATGTCACCACGCGGGATGTTTACGGGCAGCCCGATGATTACCTTAGACGATCATGTGGGGGTCGTGTCAGTAGACGACATTAAAGATATCATCAGGAAGGAGATGGAGGATAGCATCACAGAGCAGGTCAGGCATCAAACCATGTCGGAGATGCAAAGTAAATTTGACATTATGCAGAGCGCGTACCATAGTATGCAGAGTAAATATGATGCTATCCTCCAGTGCTTGGGCCTCAATGTTGATGCCGAGGTGGAGGTAACTGCATAGCCCCGACCACCAACTCGAAGTAGTTGCCACTCTGTGAATCCAGACCCATTTGATGGTCTTCAGGTACTTACCCATAAAGTATTTAGTTTTTTTAGTATTGATTTTTTTTTTTTAAAAATGGAAAGGCCTGACATATATGTTGAAAAATAGAAGCCGATTCCCTGTCGTCTCGCCGTATTTGTTGATGGTGACAAGCAAATAGTGGCCAGCGGGATGGTTTATCCGTCCGGACCCGAGACTGTGGTGCATCATCAACCACTCTGGCTTGATCATGTGAAGGTGTCCGTTGACTATGTTATAGATAGTGCAGAAGCGTTCTATCTTCCAGCGCCATCTCAGCACCACACCACGGTGGGGGAAGCTATTGGAAGTTTTTTCCAATGGCCAAGCCCAATTAGTTGGGCTGGACTTGGGTTGGCCCAAGTCCACAATCTTTAACCTTATAAGTACTAAGACATGTAGAGAAACACAGTTGTTGTTTTCTTGATTGCTAGCACAATAAATCCAGATCTTGGCTTGCTGTGTGGATCACCATCGGAGGCTGGACGATTGGACGGCTGTGGTAAAGATCTATACTACATCAACATCAGATTCTAACGATTCATTAAAAGGTATAATTTCTATCAAAAACTTTATCGTAGTGCAAGGTTGATCCAAGTTATAGTTTCAATTCTTTTATTTTCACTGTACATGTATGTTTCGAAACCTTACAAGGATATCCCTCTTCCCTCCAAATACTTCTGCATAAGTCTTCTTCGGCACAGTGGGGGGATTCCCCTCCTATATATATATATATATATAAACAGTTGAAGTAGCTACTGAAGTGTTTGTTTTCAGTAAGACCCACAATGTCAAAACAAAAAATTCTTAGAGGGGGTAATGAGAAATCCAGATGGAAAAGAAGTGGCCACTTTAGAGTACATGCAAATATATAAATATATTAAATTAAATACCCACAAATACAACTGTTTATAATTACTTTTTTATGTAGCGTCAGTCAAGTGATATCCCTTGACACGTGGCATCTATTGGTTGGATCATTGCTTCGTGGATATACATTGCTCGAATAGCTGGTGTGGTCTCAGGTCTCCTGTATGTTTTCTTTGTAAAACTGCCAATAGAAGGGCCGCGTCTTTTGTTTCTCTACCTGGGTATAATATTCTTTAATATATTGATTGATGCACTTGTCGCCATGTTGGAAGGTCCATCATTTCTGGTTGCGCGGGATTTGCCAAGTGCATGTGAGCAAGAGAGCCAGTGGATTTATAATACTCGTCATGTCATCGAACGTTTAGATAGTCTAAGCCTCTTGATCCAGTACAAAAGGAAGATTCCATTTCAAATCAACAATTAGATTGTACGGGTTGAATCGGGATTTTAGATTTAAGAGTTGGTTGAGAAGGCTTAATTATGGGTATCACCGAACATTGGATTTACTTCTCGTGCAGCCTTCTTGAGTGGGAGGCCTTTGATCCAATCCACCATAGATGGATGCATTTGCCTAGAATCATGTCAAATGACTGCTTCATGTTCTCTGATAAGGAATCGTTGGCTGTAGGCACCCAACTTCTTGTATTCGGAAAGTAAATACTGTCATTCGTTACCTACAAATATAGCATATTGACCAACTCATGGTCACCTGGCACGAACACTAACATACCTCGATGCCTCTTTGGCTCCGCTAGTCTTTTTGAAATCGCAATTGTGGCTGGCGGTTGCGATTCACAGGGAAATATACTGAGCTCTGCCGAGCTATATAATTCCGAGACGGGCACTTGGGTAATTCTCCCAAGCATGAATAAAGCAAGAAAATTATGTTCTGGGGTATTCATGGAAGGGAAATTTTATGCTGTTGGTGGCGTTGGAGTTGGCAGTTCGGATACGCTCACGAGTGGGGAGGTTTATGATCTGAAAACAAGGACTTGGCACGATATTCCCGATATGTTCCCAGCACTTGACGGAGACGACGACAATACGCCTGCAACATCCAAGGCTCCGCCTTTGCTTGCTGTCGTTAAGAATGAGTTATATGCAGCTTATTATGCCAAAATGGAAGTGCTCAAGTATGACAAAAAGAGGAACTTGTGGAATAATATTGGAAAATTGCCTGAGCAGGCAAGCTCAACCAACGGCTGGGGACTAGCATTTCGGTCTTGTGGAGAGCAGCTTATTGTAATCGGTGGGCCGAGGTCTTATGATGGAGGGTACATTGAGATCAATTCTTGGGATCCTGATGACGGTCCTCCTCGTTGGAAATTGCTGGGCCGCAAACAATGTGGAAGTTTTGTTTATAATTGTGCTGTGATGGGTTGCTCAACTATCTGATTCCCTGAAGAAATTCCAAACTGTTTTTTATTCTCTTAGTTTCAATTTGTGTCTGCACCAATTTTTAGTTAATCAAAAAGCACAGCTTCAATAATTTGGAAGGGTTGAGTTTAGTTTGCAATTTGGTGTGGGAATTTGCTATACACAGGAACATAAATGAAATTCGTGCTGGAGACTGTTAATTTTTTACTTTTTTCCCCCGACTTTTATCGTTTAAAGTGCATTTGCTTATTTGTTTGTGATGCCCTTGATATATATATATATATATATATAAAATAAGTGATCCTTATCGTAAGCCGTGTAAGGTTTGATACTCATTGTTGTAGGTTGTCACTATAGTGAATTTTGTCTTGCTCGTAATGAGGAGCTTGATGACGGAGGACGTAAATTAAGTTTTTTAATTAAACCTCATTAAAATATTGTTTGCATTAGGGTTTAGCGTTTACCGGTTCGGTTCGGTTATTAAAGGAACCGAAATCGAACCGAAACTTTCAGTTCGGTTCCTTCAAAGGCAAGAACCGAACGGTTTCGGTTTCGGTTCGATTTTCGGTTATTTTTCGATTTTGGTTCGGTTTCAATTAAAAAAATTAAATTTGATGCAAATATCAAAAAAAAAAAAAAAAAAATCTAATTGTTTACAAAAATTAAAGGTAAATACAACCAAATAAAGCTTCCAATTAAAATTAAAGTCCAAACTCATGTATAATTTATTAAAAAAGTGAATCTTAGAATCTTGATAGTTAAAATCTTTTTCTATTCTAAAACCATTCTTATTTGAAAAGGAAATGATGTCGAGGAAGCAAGAATATCTTATTAAAAATAAATTTCACAAAATAATAATATTATAATAGTATATGAAATGACTTAAAAGTAAATTACTAAATTCCATAATAGTAGTGTATCAAACAGATAACATTTCATACACTGTCTAAGTGTCTATATATTAAAGTGTGGTTCTACTCGGATAAGATTGTGAGTTATGGATTTCTAATTAAAATACTACAAATCTAGAGAACATTTCTCAAACGAAAAAATTGTGAGTAAATTTATACTCCTCTGACTCACTGTCCACACATTAAAGCGTGAATATAAGTATATTTTGCAGTGTAATTCAATGAAAATTTTAAAAAATATATATTTTTATGGGTTTTGATTTCGGTTTTCGGTTTTGATTTTAAGAACCGACCGGCTTCTTTTTTTTTTTTAAAAAAATCGTTTTCGGTTTCGGTTTTGAATTTTTTTTCAAGAACCGAAATATTTCAATTTTTTCGATTCGATTTACTCGGTTTCGATTTTTTTGTCCACCCCTAGGTTGCATCCCTTATTCTCTTTTACTTACATTGCACTTATACTTATATAGCAGTCTACATTGTGCAGTATTATTTCTAAGCGTTATACTTACTTTATTAATGAAGTTTGCATCTTTATGGCACTCTACATTGATAGTTGAGTTACTTTACATCTCTTGTTGTACTAGGTGTTTGTACTTCTCGTTATTGGTTTTAAGTTTCAGATAATTTATCGAAAATGATTTATAAACCAATTCACACTCATCTTGGTTAGTTACTCTTGGGCTAACAATTGTTATCAGAGCCTAGGTGCTCAATTTTAAAGATTCTACAATCTAGATTAATGGTTAATCATACATTGAGGGGCATTCTACTAATTGTCATCCACTATTTGATGGTTCATATTATAATTATTGAAAAACTAGAATGAAGACTTATATTCAATCAATTAACTATAATGTTCGGAAGGTTATTATGCTAACTAAGGTTAATAAAACCTGACCAAACCATTTCAAAACATAGAGAAAAATATGATGAAGATGATAAAAGAAAAATGTCTCTGAATGCAAAATCCAAAAAACTACTTCTTGACACATAAAAAATACCCAATTCGAAGGCCCAATGAAGTGGCCTAAAGAACGAAGCCCAGTTGAAGAGTCCAAGAAATGGGTCCAAATAAACCCATGATGAGGCCCAAATACAGGGTGACAGAGCGAATGGAATAGTGTCGCTCAGACCTAGAGAACACCCAAGATCTGAGCGAATGCAGTGACTTATTATTATCTGAAACAAGCAGTTATTAGGCAGTTGATGGGAAACCTTATCACATCCCCAATGATCCAAGAAATTCGGCTGAGCATATGGAGTAATGGAAACGGTTAAACACAATGGTTTTCTTGAAAAGTCATCCATTATGAAGAAAATGGGCAGTTACAGGGCGATGAACAATTTTTCAAGCAGTTTTGAGAAGAAAGGTATAAAAACCCAAAGTGGACACAGAAGAAAGCACCAATCAATTAACTCTTGAACAGAGATTATGTAATTTACTTTCATTTTAATTTTCTTGTCAAATCTTAATTTAGTGTGTGTGCTGCGCCCCTTAGAGTCATTTTGTTTTCATTGTAATTTTCATAAATAAAGCATTCATCGTTGGGACTTTGTCTCAAGAGGTTGTTGTTCCTTGTTAGTGAGATCCTTCTGACAATTTGATATGCGTAGTGGAATAACTTTGGTGTGTTTTTTAAGATACAAAAGTGAAACATCATGCCTCATAAGAACTCCGATAAGGAGCCAGTAAGCCATTGACTCCCGTCTGTGATCGAAAGAAATGAAGTGGAACAAAGTACTCCAAAAACATAGGAACAAAGTCAGAGCCTTTACAAATCAATGGTAGAATTGAGTACTCGAACCGTGCATGCATTGCTTGGTGAACTTAATCAAGAAGTGGTTGAACAGGTAAATCTGCAATATGTTAATAGCATGGAAAAGTTCATTCAAAATAAAAAAATACATTATGATAATACGGCCAACCAAATAAGAACTTTATATGGAACCATGAAAAGTTTGTCAATCAACTTTTCCAAACAAAGGGCACCACTTTCAAGCGAGAACAATTATGGGACATAATCCCATAGTTGTAAGTCCAATTCAGGGGACAGAACCATCTGTTGAACCATCTTCATCAAACCAGGGAAGTGTTGGAATGACGGGTCTAAATAGTGGTAATGGGATGTCAAGCTTGGGGGTTAACCTATATGCAAGAGATAATGTCCAAAGTAATGGACGGAATACCCTACATGTTAATGATGAGAAAAATATTCAAACTAATGGTACTAATGGTTTAAACAATGGCGTTTTCACTCCAAATCCGTTACCAAACTTTAGGCCTCAGGTGATGCCACCAATGAACCAACTCATAGGTGTCCCCTAGAATCCCAACGCCTTGTTGAGGGATCAAATTGCTGAGATAGTGCGAGATAAAATGGGTGTTGAGATTCATCCTTGTATTAGGCCAACTTACACAAATCCATACCCTGATTGGGTGGATCAAGCATATCCATTTCCTAGGGAGTACAAAGTACCAAAATTTTCACTGTTCACTGGTCTAGGAGACGTTTCCACTCTAGAACACATAGGGCGATTCACATTGCAATGCGGCGAAGTGAATGATTATCATAATATGAGATTATTCTCTAGTTCATTAACAGGAGGAGTTTTCTCATGGTTCATTAACTTGTCGCCAAATTCTGTGCAGACATGGTAATTTTATAAAATTGAGTTTGAAGTGACTCTGGCTGATTGGGCGAAATTACGTCAAATGCTCAACGAATGGGCAGAAGGTTTCTTTCAAAGATTCAAAACGGCCAGGAGCAAGTGCTTTGTTCCTTTTCCTGAAAAAGAGTTTGTCAAGATCGCTCAAAATTATTTGAGTTTTGACTTAAAAAAGAAGTTCTAGGATAGGGAATTTCCTAACCTATTCCAGTTGAGCTCAAATATGATTAGATATGAGCGTCTAACAAGAGAAGAAGAACAAATGAAAAATTATAGTAAATGGACTTACTATAGAGACCCAAATTTTGATGTTCATATTATTGCTGATGAATATTTTGACCAAACAGAAGTATGTTTAGCCGAACTGGTTAAAGGAGATGTGTATGCTTGCCCTTTAGCGACTGAACCGAATGTTACGGTTAAAAATTAGCCTATAGGGGATAAAAACAAGAAGTCTAGGGTATTTTCATTTGATGTTACCAAGGCTGACCTTATATTTGACAAATTATATAAGGATAAGCAAAAAAAATTGAGCGATAAGCATAAATTGTTAAGCTCTAAACAAATTAAGAGTAAAAAATACTGTAAATGGCATAATGTGTGGTCTCATATGACTAACAATTGCTTGATTTTTCGGCATGTGTTTCAGGATGCTATCAAATCTGGGCGAATCACTTTTGGAGACAAAAAGAAGATGGAAGTAGATGAAAATCCTTTCCTACAGCCACTTGGGGTGAACATGATGACAACTGGCTTCAAAAATAAATTGTCGAAGTTCAAGTTTGTCATAGATGAATAAAAGGAGGATATTAAGCGGCTTCCTAATGTGTTTAAATGACTCAAGGGAAAGGATCCTAGAAAAGATGAAGGTACCTTGTGTGCCAGATGTAAAGGGGAAGCGAACAACCCCATGAAAAAAAGGGGACATGGGGACGTTACAATTATCCTGGTGTTGTTCCCAGTTTCCAGCCCAATAGGGAAGAAGGTATGCCAGCCTATAGACAACCACCTTTTGAAAGGCAGTTCAGGTCAATGAACAACGGGAGGATGTTTAGACCATAACCTCGTCAGCCAAATGTATGACATTCATTCCAGTATAATGTGTGTTTCCAGAGAAATTATGAGAGGATGATGAGAAAACAGCAGGGATCACCACATCTTGAGATATCTAAATTACTCGAGGTGGCTAACAAGAACGTCCTTTATGATAGTAAGGAAACCAGTACAAGGGTATCAATAGAGAAAGCATCGAGAAGTTCTTTCGGGAAGTCAAAATTTGAACGCAGCAAGCAAAATGAGGATGAAGAGGATCCTGAGCTACCCCTTGCCATTCAATTTTGGTACCCTACCCCCAGTTGTGGTTAACAATTACCTATTAGCCAATGAATTTAAAAGTAAGGAGAACGACAAAGAAGGGACAAAAGAATTTGAGGAAGAAGCATTATGCGAAGAAGGACAAACGTCTCAGGAGGTATGTTATGAAGAGGAGGACGATGACATGACAGACATCGAAGAAGAGATTTATTTGGAAGCAAAAGAGAAGAAGCGAGGGGTATCGCACAACAAACTGCTAAAACAACTATATCAAGAAGGGGTCCGTGAAGTAGATCTATTGAGCGAACAGTTTGGACGCTCTTTTGACTTTTATGTGTTATATGGGATGCCCAAAAGGAAGGTGAGAGTGACACGCTCTAAAAAGTATGGACCCTCCTAGAATACTACCTCCTCCTACTGGATGGTTCACGGATGAAGAACGGCGAAAGAGAAGTGAAAAGAAGGTCCAAATGTAGAGACTCCAAATGAAACCTTGTAGATCAATTTGATAAGAGAATTTGATTCAGTGGGGGACAATTAAGAAGTAGAGATAGATGCGGAGGAAAGGATTATTTTCTGGAAGCCATATGTGAAATTGACAAAACATTTAAGGCCGTTCTATGTGAAGGCCTTAGTCAATGGTATACCTATGTCAAAAGTTCTCATTGACAATAGAGTATCCATAAATACTATCCCATCAAGAATGATAAGGAAGTTCGCAAAGATAGAAAGTGATATGATCCCAATAGAGGTTATCCTCACGATTTTCAATGGAGGAGCGATTTATGCCAAATGAGTGATGTTGTTGGAGATAACTGTGGGAACAACTATAGGACTACAGTCTTCTTTGTGATAGATAGTCCTACCAGTTACAATGTGTTATTAGGGAGAAATTGGATTCATGGAAGTCGGTGCATACCTTTATGACTCCACCAGTGCTTGGTTTATTCGAATGATAAAGGAGAAGCAGAAGTCGTGCAAGCAGATCACAGGCCCTTCATCACAGAAGCATACTCCGTGGAAAGATTCATGTATAAAGGAAACTATAGACCTGTCAGGGTCGTCCAATATGGGGAAGAAACTCAGCTCTTCGTACAGAGTGAGGAACCATTTTCTGCACTTACTGAGATGTTCGGTCAAATTACACTAAATATAGTAGCCCTCGAAAATCTAATAATTGGCAAAAGGATGATTGAAAAAACCTGATGGATAGTCAGCAACAAAGCAATCTGGCAGATATGCAAGCCTTTAAAGCCAAAATGACTACAAGAAACCTGGAAGATAAAGTAATGAGGATCACAAAACCTGAGCACGCGGAAGCACAAGACCCTTTGATGAAGGTAAACATTGGCAACGAAAGGGATGATCGTCCGACATTTGTTAGCTAGATGGGTAGCTAAGAGATACGTGATAAATTAATCACTTTATTAAAAGAGTGTAAGGATTGTTTCACCTGGGAATATGAGCATATGCCTGATCTGGATAAAAATTTGGTAGAACATCGATTACCAACCAAACCAAATTTCAAGCCTCATAAACAACCTCCTAGGCACTATTCTCCTATTGTATTACCTGAAGTAAAGAAAGAAATAGAGCGATTGTTAAAGGAAGGATTTATTAGAGCAGCCAGATACATAGAGTGGTTATCACCCTCATAAATTGAGTCATCTCTATTTTTACCACACCCACCTCTCATCATATGGACCTCACTACTACTCCTCTCTTTCTTTCTGCTTTCACTTCTCTCTCCTTACTCTTCTACGAATCAATGAGAATTTTAGTTGTAAGGGCATTCATCCCATATTTTATAACATTCTTGATCTCCTTTTACATATCAAGAATGGTATTTAATAAAATTATGACTTCATGCTCTTCAGGTATCTTATCACCACAATTAATAATGTCTTGAACAAGTTTATTAAAAATATCAATGTTGTCATCAAAATCCTTAGAGGGATCAATTTTGAAGTTGAAAAAAACTTGCAAGCAAGAAAAGCTTATTAGGAGTAGACTAAGTCAAGTAAGGTTCTTCGAATCTTTTCCAAAAAAATTTCAGTGGATTCAAGTTTACCAACTTTATGCAAAATAGATTCAAATGAATGCAAAATGATAGAAGTATATGCAAGTTTACCAAAATCCTTTTTTGATCATCGGTCATAGTATTTGGGAAAGAACTGTCAATTACTTTAATCTTTTATTGTACTAAAATACCTTTCATTTTCTATTGTCATATAGAAATATCACATTTATTATCGAAGATATTCAAGTCAAAACGGTGTGAAAGTATCTTAACAGATAAGCAACACACAACGTAAAATAAGCACAACACAGAAGTCACATAAAAAATAATAAAGGTCACAATATACATTGTTCTGAATTCTCAAGATTCTGTAAGATTTAAAGGATTTCAGGCCAAGAGAATTTTCAACATGGGTAAAGTCCGGGTAACAATTCTAAAATCAGTGCAACAAAAAACAGATAATCACCAAGATATATCAAGAAAGGATGTAAAACATCAATATAAATAATAGGTAATAGCAAATAATTCCTTTAACTAAAAATAGGCACTGCAAGCCTAATGGTGGATCACTTAAATTTAAAAGTGATTAGCAAATTTATCAGAGAAGACTTTTTTGTGTACGTAATATTAGAGTTATGCAAAATTATTTATTTTATTTTATTTTATGCTTTGCAATTAGAGAACTTTGGAGCAGAAATTAGCACCAATCTCAAATAATATCCAACAAATCTCAACCTGCTAAAGTCAAAATAAGAAACATCGATTAACCAACAAGTTTCAGTCACTAAAGAATCTAAAAACTTCAATTGAACGAAACAACTTCAACAAAAAATACACAATTAATTTTTTAGTTAATGAAAATGAAAATAGGAAACAAAAAAACTCAATCAGCGAGTTCCAAATTTGATTCCAAATTCTACCAATTACGCCTTTGAGGCTCTAATACCAAATTGTGATGAAAAACCTCGCAAAATACAAAGTAAGCAAGTTAAACAATGAATAATTAACTAGATTGACAATATACAATTTGAATCAATACAATAGCAATTAAATGAAGTAATTGAAAACTCCCTTAATTGCACCAATAGCCAAGGAAGGTGTAAAACGAGGGCTCAGATTTTTGTCCAAAACTTCACAATAGTAACACCACAATCCAAACTAGAAAACACTCCTCCAACAACCCAAACACACCCAAACTAACACTGCCTTCACACCATAGAAATAGGATCGAAAAAGGGGTTGCACCAACACAACGAATAGCCAAACACGGGCTGCACAAAAAGGGATCAACAAAACACAAGGAAGACATGGTCAACAAGGGCCACACAAAGCTCAAGGTCCTGTCCCACAAGAGGAAGGGACAACCGAAAAAGGGCTACAGAATAGGGGCAGCCACGCAACAAGCACTCACAGTCGACAGACACAGGAAGGCTCACAGGGAATATGTTAGTTGTTTACAAAGCCACCAAGGAAGGCAGATTTCCAATCACAGAGCGAGGAAGAGAGGGAATGGGTTGAGACCCTTTCCACCAAGAGAGAGGAGAGAGTCGCGTGTTCTAATTAGCCGAGAGTGAGAGGTGAGGTTAAATAGGTGTAACACTTAATTTGGGTCACGACAATTGCTCGAATTAAGTTTGAGTCGTCTAGGAATCTACCTATTGAACAATAGGGTCGAGACTCAATTAAAACTTCAAAACAGATGGCAATGCCCCTAGCTCGTCTTTAAATGGACTGCCTAATTGTGGAGATTCGGGCAACATTATACTATTTGATAAAGGGCCATTATCTAGCGAAGCATATTTAATCTGACACAATTTATCATCATCGCCCTCGAGGTTTGATTGGTACAAAAAATTCCAACAGTTTGATTATAAACGATGATGTAGCAATTCCTTTGACAACTTTTTATAAAATCAACAAATTCGACTGGTCAAAGATTGTAGACCACCATTTTTAATTTTCAAAAAATAAATAAATAAATAAACTAACGAATTATTATCATATCGTTATTTATAAACAACATTTATAAATAATCGTTTATATATAAATGTTTTATCAAGTTTAGATTTTAATAGATCTAGACTGCTAAATTAACTCAAGTGAATTGCTTCGAATATTTGTTATTTTTTTCTCAAATTTATTGGTAAGAGGAAAAAGCCCCTAGAGACTTTTTGATTGAATTTGGGATTCATGTGTTATGAAAACAAATAGTAGCTATGTAATAGTTAAATTATACAAAACATTAGTTTAAAACCCTTAACACATGCTCAAGCAAGGGGACAGTAATCTCAGTACGTAGACTATTATTTTTGAAGTAAATTATTAGCTTTTTTTCACGTGGTAAGCTTGAAAATATCCTTTTAACTTTTAAGGTTTGATTTAAGCTACTCTTTTGAGGAGAGGCATTGGACTTTGGACACATGTGCAACGCTTCTTCTTACGAGAGTGCACGGCCAGATTCATCCTACACATGCATATGCACAGAACAATATGAACAAATGAAGAACAAATAAATTTTATATTATTTTGATTTAAAATGACATTTTTAGCAAGTTGTACATTTGAATCAAGGGTTTGACTAAAAGGCTCTCTCTTTGATGCTTCGTCTCCGTTTGGTAATACTGTAGCGGTTTATAAACTAATTTATTTATGATTTTAAGTTAAACTATGTTATTGAAAATTGAATAGGAAAAATATGTATGATTAAAAATTGATTTGAAAAATTTTGTGATTTATAAACCATTTTATAAACCATTTTCCAAATACGAATTAGTTTATATAATTTCCAAGTCAATGAACCATATGCAATCTAGCACATTGCATGTGACTAATTAGACTTGCTCTTAACCTTATCATCATTTTTTTTAACTTTTTTTTCCCCTTCAGATAAATAAAATAAAGAAGACATTAGAAAAAAAAAAGCTAATAATAATAGTTGACTTAACTCATTTAATTTTAAAATAAAAAAATGCAACTCACTTAAATATCTTTTTAATTTTTATTTGATTGTCTTGGCTCAAAGCTTCGAATATGAAATTCAAACTTATCATATAGAAAATGGTACTCTTAATCATGGAACTACAATAAAATATATGATCAACCAACATTTAATGAAAAAAAAAAAAAAAAAAAAACTCAATTCAATCTTGTTATTTTGATTTGCCGAACTGAGAATTTCATGAATACATCTCACTTAAATATCTATATAGTTTTTATTGATTGTGTTTTTTTTTTTTTTTTTTGTATTCATCAGTTCCGCTCAATCGTAGTATATTATTCACTTTTTTCTAAGATTTTTATATAACTTTCTATTGTTGATAATGTTTTTAAGATCTTATTGTTTTACATTTATTAACGAAATGGAATGGAATGAAAATTTTCTAAGATTTTTAAATTCCTTTCGATTATTGATAATGTTTTTAAGATCTTATTGTTTTAGATTTATAAAGGAAATGGAATGGAATTTAAAATTTTCTAAGATTTTTATATACCTTCCGATTATTGATAATGCTTTTAAGATCTTATTGTACCACAAAATTTATTTGTTACACCACAAATTTAAGCACTTTTTTTATTTACAAAATTGGATATAAATAAAATGACATAAATAACCACTCATGTTTCATCTTCAATTTTAAGTACACCACATCCTGCTTCCCATTATTCTTCATTTTCTTCTCTCCCATTTTTTTTCTCTCTCTTTTGCAATTCATCATGGTTAACCAGTGCTTCCGTCAATGTGTATTGAGACTATGTGTGTGTGTGTATTCTCTTCATAGGTTATATGTATACTTTCATCGTCGACCCCATTAATGTGTATGAAATCAATTTCCAAAGAATATAAATTATCACCAGGGAAACAGCAAAATTTGTGTCGAGGCAAGGAAAGTCACCGAAAAAAATTGCTTGTTGAACAGTAGAATTTGGCAAGCACACAGATGCAGATACATGATTCACGAATTCTTAGAAAGGGGAGAACATAGAAAAAGGTTTACAGGGACATTTTCTGATTACTTGCATGACAAAGGGACCCTTAAGAATACTGTGGGAAAATCAACAGAGACTTTCATCGCAGAATGCAAAAATGATGACAGTAGCAATGGAAGCAAGTGATTTTGATGATTTTCATTTTCACGTTGTTCAATTGTTCTAATAATAATGATCAATTGAAGGCTGGAGGCCAAAGTTATTCAATTTTTCATTCTTGATTATGCTGATAATACAGCAACTTGTGTTTGGTGGTGTATTTAATCGGTAGAGGCAGATTATGGTGGTGGGCTGTGAGAGAGAGTGAAAGAAGATGGGCTACAATTTATTTTTATTTTTTAATTTGATAGGGATATATTTGTACATTTATTGTGGTGTATTTATAAAACTTATATTTTATTTGGTGTGTATTTATAATGTGGTGTATAAAATAATTATTGTGGTGGGAATATAATTGCCCTTTAGATTTATCAACGAAGGATTGGAATTTAAAATTCATGTTGTTGACCTTAAAACTTTTAAGAATAAGCGTAATATTTGTTGATTAATCCGTCGAGTCATGATCTCGCTAAAACTTGTTTCACTAACACGTCAATTCTTGAGTTTATTTTTGAAGTTTACATTACTAAGAACTTCCACTAACCTGACCTTAGTGTCCAATAATCGTGAAATGGAAAATAGTCAAATTAAAGTAATGTCCTCGGTTACATTTTCATTAAAAAGTCAACGTAGTGTTTTCTAAGTTTTTATTCCATCGCAAGGGTAAAATATCGAACAAACACTACAAGAGAAAACGGTATAATACGGGCGATTTTAGGGACGTCCCAACAAATTTACGGAGCAATAGAGGTGACATATGTCGCCCCTATTGATGGAAATGTCACCCCTACAAAACGATATACTGGCGGGAACAATGACGCCTTTTTAATTACACATTGGGACGAATGTACAAAATCTATAAGGGTGTATAGGTATTAAACCTATGGGGGCAATATATGTCGCCCCTATAGACTTGAATTTTTAGCGGGAAATCTTCCAGGATTATTTTAGTCAGTAGGGTCGAAAACTCAAGGTCTATAGGGGCAACATATGTTGCCCCTACAGACCTTAAGTTATTGGTGGGAATGTCCCCATAACGAACTTTGTAAGGACGACATTAGTATTTGTAGGGGGGACATATGTCGCCCCAATATCACCAATTGTATTTACACTTTTTTCTCGTCCCTTCCCATTTCGTATTCAGATTTTATTATCAAAATACAAAGTTTTCATTGTTCTTTGCATCTGTATCATCAATTTGTTATGATATAATCGAACTTGAAGATAAAGATTTAGAAAAATGCATTGTTTAGACCTTTGGCAAGTCATTTAAACAAGTTTTTTTTTTTAAAATTCTTTTTAATTATTTGTGTTTATTATATATTAGTTCTCATAGATATATTAGTGCAATGCATTGCATTTGCATAAATTTAGAAAACTCTTTGAAAATCATTTTGTAAATAAAATATTGCATACATTGTTGGCAATATGAAGTTTACAAATTGATCTTCGAATTCTCCCATTTTTGGAGAGTTTGTCATTGATATGCGAAATAATGAATTTTGTTTATTTTTCTGTTGATTTATATATATTTTTCTATGTAAATTTCGACATCTCCCTATGTTCTTCCGGTGTGGACTATGTACAACATAGATCTCACACTTATGGAAGATGGTGAGGAAATTTACACGTTACACGTTATAAAATATAGACATCAATGGAAAAATGAACAAAATTTATTATTTTGCAGATCAATGATGCATTGTTAGGGCCCTTACCCTTTTATCAGACGTGGAGTGTGATAAGTACGATTTTGCACTTAATTTCATGCTTAAATTTGCACTAATGTGAATATTTTAGAATATGATATTGCTAAGTTGCATGTTTATTTTAATTGTTTCAGGGATAATGCGGATTGAAATGCACTTGGGCACAAAAATGAGGAAAAATGACTAAAAGAGTACAAAATATGAAGTATGTGGACCAATTTGTAAATGGAAAAAAGATGGAGGACTTGAGTTGCAATTCTGGGAGGACTAAATTGAAATAAAAGTCAAAGTATAGGGACTGAATTGAAGAAGTTAGAAATTTGGAGGACTAGACATACAATTACACAGGGACTGAAATGCACAAGTTAAAAATTGGCGAACCGCGGTCAACCGTGATTAGACCGCGGTTCCAGATTTCCCCTGTATGCCACGGTCAGACCGCGGTTTGCAAACTGCGGTCCGGCTGGAGAAGGCAATTGCGAGATTTTTCCTAATTTTCTTATTTTCTTTCCTATTTCTTTGAGCCCAACTTGGAAAAATCGTAAAAACCTAGTTTACCTTATACGAAGACCAAGAAAAATCATTTTGAGTATTCTGAAATCAACAGGAAGAGAGGCAAAAGGCTAGAGGCAAAATCAAGTTTCTCATATTGTTCAAGCTTGGGCTCGATTTTCTTGGTGCAAGATTTTCAACTCTTTCTCGTTAATTCTAGACATGTTGAATTTTATATTTTATTGTTTTATTATTTTATATTCTAGTATGAGTAGCTAAATAACTCGTTGGGACGAACGATGTGATTTTGTTGGATTATTTAATTTCAATTATCATGTTTTGGGCATATTGTGATATGTGTTAATTTTATTATTGTGTTTTAATGCATAAATTGCTTGATTGCCAATTTGATGATTTGTGGGTTGTTTTCATAATCCGAGAGGTGAGTTAACACCTAGACCTAGTAATAAAATCCGGCAATTAACAAAAGGGTAGAGATACATGGTTGTGGTTGTTGTAATCATATTGAATTCTTGTCATTGAATGCGTCTATTTAGGGCTTATTCTGACCATCATAGATATATGTGGTTGACCTATCTAGATAGAACCAATTTAAACTCGAGAGGGGAATTTTGGATAAAAAAGTGAATTCGATTAAACACTAATTTCGAAACATTGCATGAGAAGAGAAATTGAATAGGATAACAAAATTACTATCGTAAGTCCCAACATTTTCAATTCATAAGAAAAATCCAAAAATCAAATCGTTTTAAGTGTTTTATTTTCTAATTCATTGCTTTCACTATTTTTATAAAAATTCAAAACGATCAGTCTTGATATTTATTTGTAGTTTAGGAACCGATTAATCCAAGCTAATAATAAATAAGTTAGTCCTTGTGGGATCGATATCCGGACTTAAAAAGTCCATTTTACTACTTGTTGCAATATCGTGCACTTGCGATAATCCATACAACAAGTTTTTGGCGCCGTTGCCAGGGTCTAATTTTTATTTGTTATTAGTTTAGATTAATTTCTTTTATTTGGTATTTTTATTTTTCACATTGATCTCTTTTATATGTTATTTGTTATTTTTCTATTAGGTATTGATACTGAACACTCGAGATGGTTGCGGTTGACTTCAACAAAATGCTTGTACGTGACTTCTTCATAAGGCAACAACAATTGATTGACCAAGGAGTTGAAGAGGAAGATATGCTTATGGGAGATTGTATCATAGGGTATCGACTACAAGAGATAAAAGTTGAATATGAAATTAATGAAGCTGTCCTAAATGACTTTCCAGCTGGATTTTTTATACGCTTCACAAAATTTGATGAGAGTGATTTACCCGTAAAATTATTCCTTCCACCAAATTTAAATGAGTGTCAATTAAATGAATCAACTCCATTTGGCTTTCAAAATCTTAAACCTAGGCATGTTAACTTTTCTTTACTTGGAACCAGGTTATCACCTTTCCACCGCATAACGGTTTAAAACTTGCCACCACCAATCGGTTTAGCAATCGTCACCGCAAAGCGGTTTAATATTTGCCACCGCCAAGCGGTTTAGCAATCGTCACCGCAAAACTGTTTAAATATTTGCCACCGCCAAGCGGTTTAGCAATCGTCACCGCAAAGCGGTTTAATATTTGCCAATGCCCTCCGGTTTAGCAATCGTCACCGCAAAACGGTTTAATATTCGCCACCGCCAAGCGGTTTAGCAATCATCACCGCAAAGCGGTTTAATATTCATCACTGCAACAGCGGTTTAATTCGGGTACGCCGGTCCCTCGCGCCCCATTTCCCAACCGCACCTTTCATGGCATAGAAGTACACTCATTCTTTCTTAAAACTTGGGATACATGCATTTTGAGAAAGCTTGAACTTACCACATTCTTCATTTAAAATCATTTGACTTCCCCAACTCAATGACAATGCATGCTTGACGATGCATTGACATGATAACATGTATGCTTAAACATTCCCTTAATAACACATACATGTATAAAGTTCATGGAAAGCATCACAAGCAAATAAATTTCAAGAATATAATTTAACCACATTAATTACACATTAAACATTTAACTTCAATGAAAATAGGGGTAGTTTACTTACCTGACGTCCTTAGCATTTATCGTTATCTGGATTTGCAAGTGGAGGAACATCGGCTGCCCGTGACGTCAATGTACCAAAATCCTAGTTGTACCCATTCATTTAATAAAATATACTTTTAGTTCAAAATCACATTTTAAACTCTAAGCAAGGTTACAACTTCTATTTCATTCACAATTGAATCTCAAACGTAACCTTACGCTAGGTCCAACAAACAACACCATATTCGAAATAAGATGTCAATTTCAATGTACTTTAGAAAGCTTTTCTTATCTATTAATTCAAACTCAAATTAAGAATTATAGAACTCAACTTTATCAAATTATTCAATTAATATTCTAAATATTAATAAATTTTGAAAATCTCAAATTAACTCAACATCCAAAAATTTCAATTAAACTAATTGAAATTACAACCCAAACCGTTCGGAAATTCGAAATTCTCAATTTACCCCAACTAGTAGAAACTCAATTAAAACGAACTCAAAATTAAACTAAGTATTTTTTTTTTTTTCAAAGATTCTAAATTTGAAAATTATCATTATAATTCAAACTATAACCGAATAATTAACAAAGCTATAAATTTCAAAAATCTGAAACATACCAATCCAGGCTCCAAATAAAAATTCTCAAGTTAATAATTTAAGATTCAAAAATCTAAACAAAATCAAAATTTGAAACTTTAACTAAACCTATAAAATTCCAGTCTAAAATTATATAAACTATACACACACATATTTACATTAGTCCAACGCTGATTTCAGCATCATGAAATTCGAAATTAACTAATATCCAATCTAAAAAAAAAAATCTTCACATACATGATATATATACTGTCATCATAATCCCCAAATTTCGAAATCAACAAGTAACATATGAACTTTAATCCAACTTTGAAATCTGAAATTACATATGTATACCAAAATCTGAAATTTACTAATGTATATATAACTATATACATGAAATTGATATACACCTTCATACACTTTTCCCCCAAATTTCAAAAATTACCAATCCTAAATCAAAAATGAAACTAAACATTTCAATTACACTAACTAATTCATGAATCTTAAGTCTGAAAATTTACCAACAAAAACTTAAAATCTGAACTTTACTATAATTCTAAAAATCCACACATATAACCTATACATACATATATACACACACAGGCATATCTACAAAATTGTATGTGCACTACCGTGTATGTATGTGCGAAATTGTGTGTTGGTGTGTGTGTGTGTGTGTTACGAGGCACCGTGCGTGCGTGCAGAGAAAGGGGAGGGGCTCACAGTGTGGTGGTTGACGATATAGGGGTCGACGGGTGTGAGGCCTGCGGCGTCAACAGTGGCGTCGTGAGAATGAGAAGGAGAGGGAGAGAGCTAGAGCGAGCGTGATAGACTGAGAGGCCGACAGAGCGACGAGAGCGCGAGAGGCAGGGGACGAGGGAGTGAGGCTAGAGTTGAGAGTGAGATGTCGATTGCGAGAGTGAGGATTAGGTTTAAATGTTTAACTTTTGGTAAAATTGCAATTTAGTTCCTCAACTCTCATAAATTGATAATTTAAGTCCATGACCTTCAAATAAAATTCTAAAGTGTCACCAAACTTTTCCCAACTTCAATTTAATGCAATTTAGGCAACTTACTACTCAATTAAAATAGAAATGGCAAGTAACAATTAAAATCAACAATTAGACATAGAATTGTACGTAAAGAAAAACTTTATAAACATTTTAATTGACACATTGATCGAGACGGCTTCCAAGTCCTTCCACTGCAAAAAATATAATTCAAATATGAACACTAGTAATAATCAATTACATAATTTAAAACGGTACCAATAAAATTACGTGAAATTCAAGAAAGCATGTAAAACGAAAAAAGTGGTTTTACATGATTATAATGGAGAACATAACAACTGACGAGTGTGGAGCTAGTTGCAAGCATTCCTTGGACTCAATTGATTTTCTAAAAAATTATTTTGTGATAGGGTCTGAAGAAGAGGTTGAGCTTTACGTAGTTGAATTCTAGATGAATGGTAAAATTACCTTTGATTTTGAACAAGGCACCATAAAAACTTGGAGCAAAAGTGCAATTGGGTACAAAGACAACTTCAGTAAATATAGCAGATTATCAAAAGCCTTGTTTAGAGTGCCTTAAAGCATTGTTCAACAGTGAAGTTTGAGACTATAAATCAAGAACTAAAGGGCTGTAACCCGACTTCTAATCCTAAACTTTTGTTCTTTAATTTTGATATCATGTAGTTTGCATTATGATTTTCTTTAGAATTTAGGACACGTTTCCCACAATTTTTGTGGAGTTTTTTTTATTGCTTTCAATAAATAAATAAAAAATTCATCGTTGCCCCATCACTAATAGATTTTTACAAAAAAAATAAAAAATAAAAAAAATCCCTATTTATAAGGTTGCACCTTGATTTTTGATTTTCAAAACAATTTGTAAAACTTATCTTTTCCTATTTATAGGATTTTTTGCAAAAAGGTACACTCTGTTAAGATAATTTTTATAAAAGTTAGAGATTGTAAATTTTCTTGGTGTGCATTCATTGCTAATTCTTACACCTTATATGTTATCACTAATGTTTATTTTGAATTCTTACAGGGGAGGTTCTAGTCTAACAATGAGGAAGAAAGAAGATTTTCTTGACATCCAATGAGCAAAAGTATCAATGGTCTCCACCAAATTCAAGTCATACCCCAGAGAAGTAAATTCTACCTTCTTGCGTTTTTATTAGTTAAACAATTTTTTGACACATTGAGGACAATGTGATACTTAAGTTTGGGGGTGTGCGCAAAAAAAATTTGAGTTAAAATTTTCGCTTTTATTATTATTTAAAAAAAAATATTTTTTTGCATGTTTGTTCGTTAAGTTTAATAGCATTGCCATACTTCATGTTTGAAATTGCGTGATTAATGAATTGTGGTTGGATGTGCTATACTTGGAGTAATTTGATTCATGCTAGATCATTATTTGAGCACATAGTCAATTTGATTATCGCGCATATAGGTGGCACTTGAATAGTTGGTTGTAGGTTGTCAATATGAACTTAGGATACATTTTCACTCGAAACATTTCATTTCATCACTTTGACTAATTAGTTAGACAGTTTGGGGTGTAAAAATTGATAATGGTTACTGTTTGGGGTGTGTTGATTCCATGTGTGCAAAATTGATGTGTGGAGTGACCTTGGCTGACAGGAGAAAGCTAGGTAATGACCAAATGCTGGTAATCTAATCCCTTGCATAAATTAGGAACATGCATGCATCTCTTACCTCTCTTTGTAGCCTTTTTGACTTGAGTAATTAAGCTCGTAGGGGTATTTCAAAACATGGTGCCCTATGGTCAACTGACTTGGAAGCCACCGACCTAACGCTTAAGTCCGTAGGGGTATTTCAAAACCTGGTGCCCTATGGTCAATTAACTTGGGAGCCACTGACCTAAAGCTCATTACAGGGGTCATTATTAGCTTAATGGAGAAGGGTACTGCATGATAGTTAAATCTAGTTGATAGTTTTGCACATTTGGGATTAAGATAATTAGTGGGTTTGAATTACCTAGTGGATGTCTGAAGGTTGGGGTCCACAATCAAAGGAGAATCATCGCAGTCCCAGGTAGTAGCAATTACTGGTTTTACTCACCTAAATTTGAGCGGGAGAAAAATTAGTGATTTAATAAGCAACCTTAGAATTTATACCCCGCGGTAGAGAGAAAATCACAAGTTTGGGGGGAAAGAAAGTGAATCTCACGAGAGGGAAAGTGAAATTTGACCACTAAGGATCGGGAGATCACCTATGCGCACTACGATAATTGAATTGATTGAACACATACAAACATTGAGCATGGATTAAATTAAGATGGGTATAGCATTGTTTGGGGATTACTGAAGTTTTAAATCCTAAAGCAAATCAGAAAGTTATTTAACATGTGTTAGTGTGATAAATTTTATTGTGGTACTAAGTTTGTGTGAGTGTATGCTTTATCTTATTCGAGGACGAACAAGAGTTTAAGTTTGCGGGATTTGATAAGTACGTTTTTCGTACTTATTTTCATCTCAAATTTACATAATTTTGAGTATTTTAGAGTTTGATATTGCTTAAATATTTATTTATTTTGATTGTTTTAGGAAAAACTCGAATTTGGAAGAGATTGAAGCAAAACGAAGAAGTCATGTGCGGAGTATGTGAAGAAATAAGTTTATAACTTTCAGTACAAATATTTTCGCGGGGCCCATATTATATCATTGAAAAGATAATTCAATTAAGAGTCCAATGCAACAAACGGTGCACAAATCGGAGTTGCAGATCAAAAGTTATGCGCGTTTGAAGCTCGGCTGGCGGACCAGAATATCAACCGCGGTTTGCAAACCGCGGCCGAACCGCGGTCCAATTTTTAAGCCCTGTTTGCAGCGGCCCGACCGCGGTTTGCAACAAGCAGTCCAACCGCGGCCCGCTGTAGGGTTTTTTGCGAATTTTTTTATGTTTTCCTTATTTTTTCCATTTATTTTCAAGCCCAACAAGGATTAAAACTACTTTCTTGACTTCTAAACTAAAAAATAGACCTATTTAACACAGAGAATAGCGCCCCAATTCATTATTTTACCTACATTCTACAAGAAATCAAGGAGGAATTTCAAGAAACCAAAGAAGAAATCAAGAACTTGAGTTGAAGATTGGATCTTGGTGCATGAATCTCTTCATCTTCTCAAACTTATTTCATGGATTTGGTGATGTTCTTCTTTATTAATCCTTCTTATATTTCTTTAATTATGTGTTATTAATTTATTAGTTGGGACAAACGATGTAATCTTAGTTTAATTATTCAATTTCAATTCTCATGTTTTTATGCTTTTATTTGATGTATTCAATTTATTTTCAATCTTAATGCATGAATTAATTGGCCACTAATTCATTGATTTTGTGGGTTGTTTTCATAATCCGAGAGGTGAGTTAACATCCTAGACCACGTGATAAATTTCAGCTATTTTACAAAAGGGTAGAGATACATGGTTGTGGTTGTTGTGATCTTTGTGAATTCTTGTGATTGAATGCGTTTAATTAGGGCTTATTCTGACCTAACATAGAGATATGTGGTTGACCTAATTAAATAGAACTAATTTAAACTCGAGAGGGGAATTTTAGATACAATCGTGAATTCGATCAAATACTACTTTAGAAAGAAAATATGAGATGAGAAATTGAATACGAAAACTAGGATTAAGTCGTGAGTCCCAACAATTTTTATTCACAAAAACAAAATTCAAACTGCGGCCGAATCGTGGTTGAAATTCTGGTCTGCCAGCCGAACTTCAAACGCGCATAACATTACATCTAAAACTCCGGTTTGTGTATCGTTTGTTGCATTGGACTCTAAATTGAATTATCTTTTCAATGATATATTATGGGCTCCGTAGAAATATTTTTACTGAAAGTTATGCACTGATTTCTTCACATACTCCGCACATGACTTCTTCGTTTTGCTTCAATCTCTTCCAAATTCGAGTTTTTCCTAAAAAAATCAAAATAAATAAACATTTAAGCAATATAAAACTCTAAAATATTCACAATTGTGTAAATTTGAGATGATAATAAGTACGAAAAACGTACTTATCAGAGTGATAAGGTGGATTTAAAATATTCTCGCCACTCGAAATTGTCACATAATATATATTTTTATTCTTCTTGCAGGATATCAGAGATGGAAATTGATAAAAGCTGGATGAATATTAGAAATCGAAAGTCTCAAAAATTCTTATTTGGTTTGAAAGCTTTTATAGATATGGTGAGACAACTTATAAACGATCGGGGGAGGGTTAGATGCCCTTGTAACAAATACTTAAATGGGTATACCCATGATTTAGAGACTGTTGAATACCATATATGTCATAATGGTTTCACGGCGAGCTATGTCACATGGATTCATCACGCTGAGACCGAGGATTAACATGGAAATACGCACCTACAGGATGAGGGGATGGGTTCGAGAGATCATGCGATGGAAAAATGGTCGATGTTATGGACGAGATATTCGAGAATGAGTGTGATGCTACAGGTTCTGATGTCCAGTACGACCAACTGTTTGAGGCTCTCCATTCAGAACTATATCCTGGGGTTTCCTCGTTCTCTTCATTAAACTTTTTAGTGAAACTAATGCATCTGAAAGTGGTGAACAAGTGGACAAATAAATCTTTAGATGATCTTTTACAACTTCTAAAGCTTGCCTTTCTGAACATGAACCTCGTGGACTCTCACTATGAAGCCAAGAAGATGCTGACGAAGCTGGGCTTAGGTTACCAATCTATTCACGTCTATAAGCATGATTGTGCTATATCCTGGAAAGAGAACGATGATATACAAAATTGTCTCGTGTGTAAGGAAAGTAGTTGGATGCACAACGCTGGAAGAGGCTCTGTTAAGAATGTGCCGCATAAAGTATTGAGATATTTTCCCTTGGCACCCAGACTTAAACTTTTATATGCCACAAAGGATACAACAAAACTCATGAGGTGGCACAGTACAGGAAAGTCTAAGGATGATGATGAGATGCAGCATCCTGCAGACGGGAAGGCATGGTGAAATTTTAACGAGAAACATCCGCAGTTTGCAAGTGAAATCAAGAATGTCCGACTCGGGTTAGCCACAGACAGTTTCAATCCATTTGGAGACATGAGTCAAGCATATAGTACATGGCCAGTAGTTATAACATGTTACAACCTACCACTTTGGCTATGCATGGGATCGGAGTATCTAATACTAACTCTATTGATCCCAAGGCCTAAATCACCTGGTAAGGACATGGACATGTTCTTATGACCCTTAGTGGATGAGTTAAAGGATATGTGGTCCAATGGTATTGACATGCGGGATGTTGTAACAAAAAATTAGGGGCTTTTCAGGATGCGTGCCTCGTTACTGTAGACAATTAACGATTTTCCAGCAAGAAGTAGTCTATCAGGCTGGAGCGATTAGGGATATAAAGCATGTCCTACTTGCAGTGAGGATAAACCTTCAGTGCATGTGATCGGAAAAATAGCTTATGTAGGTCATCGACGATTCCTGGCAACCAGAGACCATCTTAGGAGCAACCCACACTTTGATGAAAAATATGAATGGAGGCCTCCTCCCCATAGGCCTACGAATGCAGATATTTTAGCACAATTGAACCATGTGAGGCCAAGTATTCCAGTGAAGCACCCTAGGTATGGGGGTACTATAAGGACAAGAAGTGTTGATGAACTAAATTGGAGGAAGAAGAGTATTTTTTTTGAGCTGTCGTATTGGTCCACCACTGAGTTAAAACATAATATTGATGTTATGCACGTAGAAAAGAACGTATCTGATACCGATAAGATACTTGGAATATGAAGTTCTTTTCCATGTAATTTGTTGATTTTGGCATGGATTATACCAAAAAGTTTGAGATTAACTTTTGGAGAAAAAAAAAAGGTATTACTGTTTCCTAAAGTTTTATTGTGGTTGGTCAAGTTTTGGTGGTAAAAACTTTGTGTTTCTACTTTTTGGGACTTGGCTGACTTTTGGATTGTTTATTTGCTTAAAAAAGATGTTTTCATTTAACTTCTGTGAAAAGATTGCATTCTATTACGTATTAGGAATTTAGGAGTATTCGAACTATTTTTCACAATTAAACAAAGTTTTGTTCTTAATTAATTTGAAATCAGCTTCATGAATCATATGTAATTTATTTTAGGTTGTGTTAGCTATTTTCTCCATCAAGTTATTAAATTGTTGAGTTTTGTAAGCCATGTTTTTGTTTGGTTTAATGATGGTCATATGTGATTTATTTATGCTTGTGTTGAGCTTTGGGGTTATTAGTTTTAATTTATTTTATGCTTGGGTTGAGCTATGAAGTTCTTAGTTTTATTTATTTTATGCTGCTGGTTAGGTCTGGAGTTCTTAGTTTTACTTTGATGTGAGTAGGTTTATTGTGATTTTTAAGGCTCTCTTTCCCTGTATTATTTACTTTGATCAAACCATGTTTAGACTTAAATTGTGTATGCACATATACTAGGATTGCTACATTTTATTAATTGAGTTGAGTTGTTTTTCCTTCTATATTTTTGGTGTTTTTTGTCATATTTTTTGTCTTCTTCTCCTTAAAACATCACATATTCTTTTTTCATAGGTTGGTAGACAACACTTTTCAATTACTTTGATGTTTCTAAATGTTATGCGGAGTTAACTTCAATTAACACGTTTTCATATATTATTTATTGTTGTTAGTACGTATGGCTGATATTGCTCGCTCTCATGGTAATGACTTCTTAGGAGACCCTCCTCGATCCTCACGTCCCAGTTTGCCAAGATCATACCTGTCGGGTAAGAAAATTTATAGAGCAACGAACTTATTTTTTTATTTTTATCGCTACTGATTTTTTAATCCTACTGTTTTTCTCAATTGGAAGCGTCGGCATCAAAAAGGCGTGGTATTTCTAGAAATTTAAATCTAGAGACACAGTGGTTGAATAGCCAACAAAAAAACCACTACCCATAGATTTTGATTCAAAGTATGAGACCCTACAGTCGATCAAAAAAAATGCTGGAATGTTCACACAATTGGTTGGGAATACAGTTAGACAGAATTGTCTTCCTTGTTATGGACCGAAGTCCTCGAGGAGCTGCAGGGACAAGTACTAACTACAGTCGAAGTAAGTAGTTATCAACATAACTGATTAATAAATATTGTTTATCACTCGATGATGCATTAATTATTTTTTTTCCTGACAGGCATACTTTGATATTCGTGGTGGTCGGTCAGCCAAGGAATATGAGGATGTCCTAAGAGGCCTCAATTGTTTGACAGTCGATTGCTATCGAACATATAAAAATATGGCAAATGAGCACTTTAGAGAAAATGGACCGAGCCGTTCGTATGGTGAGATCTCCATTGAGAATTGGCAGAGATGTTTAGACTTGTTCAAGAGCCCTAATTTTTTTTGTGAGTGATTATTTTTTGTTGTTTAAGAAGTCAATTTAACATTTTAGTAATGACTACAATTAGGTAATCTACATCTTTGTGATCACAGGCTCGATCACAGAAAAATAAAGTCAATCGCGAGAAGGCTAGATACATATCTCGCTAAGGCTCGAGGAATTTTTCTGCAACACGATACAATGAGGTACAATTTTTATGCCACACACTATATTATTTTAATTTATTTTCGAATTGAAATTGGTGCAGAGAAACCTCAAGACTGGGGAGTGGTTGGGTGTTGTGAATGTATTCCAGCGACTATATAAACGAGGAGATGGGGAATGGGTGAACAAGAATGCGGCAGAAGACTATGTAAGTAAAACACATATTGTAAAACTAGCATTTTTTTCTTCGATTTTACATTTTATTAATTTTTTATTTTCGATCACATGACCAACTCGTTTTGGTGAGAGAGACACGGTAAACCTAGGCTGCCTCCACTGGCACGCAAGTGGATGAGCGTGGCATTGTGAAGGAGGCCCTTGGAGAACGATGCGGATTCATTTGTGGAGTTGGTCGGATCCCGAAGGGTGGATCTTCATCTATTAAAAGCAGCGCTGCATCATCGCATGTCCCGCTTGGAAACACCCAATCCCCTAAAGTTATGAACTCAGATGACATGTTGGAATTATACAAAGCTGAGGTGCAATCCCAAATGGAATCAATGATGAGGGTTATTAGGCAACTCAAGGCGAATTAAGGTTTATCAAGTGGTGATGTAATTAATGGTGTACGTCGTAATGACGAAGGGGTTGGGCCATCACTATAGGGCGACAATGTCTCCCCTACACGGGTCGTTGATATACATATAAATAGCTATAGCCACGACAGGAGTCGTCCCTAAAACGTTTGGCTCCAGTTATGGGTTTGAGGAAATAGGGGCAACAAACGGTGCCCCAATAGAATATTTTAGAACCTATAGCCATGAGTAGAGTCGTCCCTAAAACATTTTGACACGGGTTATGGTTCGAGGCTATAGGGGCGACATATGTTGCCCCTAAAGGTTTTGTGCAACGGATCTGTAGGAACGACTACTAAGGGAGACAATGTAGCCCCTATAGATCTATAGAAGCGACATACTGGCTTATAGGGCGCGACTTATGTCGCCCCTATTTCTTCCATTTCTTGTAGTGAAATATTGACCCCGCACCCCTCCATGTAGGTGTGGGCGTGACTCCATATAATTCTGCTTCCCAGAAAATCAAACCAAACCAAGAACCGATGGTTCCTTTTGAAAAAAGAACAGTTGGTTCTTTTTGTAAGAGAATAATCGAATGGGAACCAAACCCTTCATTTCTTTTGATTCTTGTTCTGGTTCTAATTTCCTAAACTAAGATTTTCAAACTTAAGTAATGAAGCGATGATAGATTTCGGCTGATAAGAGTCGTAAGACGGTAAGGTCATCGACCTTAATCAAGATTCCAATACAACAGTCATATTCTTGATATCAAAATATTCACTCCTTTCCAGACAGTAACGTATCTCCTCATCTACGTGTATGTGTTCCTTCTAAGAATTCTTCAATTTTTGCTCGTATTTCTCCAGTTTTTCAGGGAACAGTAACACAAGTTCAGCAAATCCTTGAAAACAATACAACAATTGATTATAAGATGGAGAGTGAAGATTTATTGTTTGTTGATTCTTGAAGAATTGAAGGTTGAATACTTGACGGTTGAATGCTTGAAGCTGAACAACATAACTAATGAAATAAAATTGATTTCTGATCTATGATTTCTTGTTTATTAGTTGTTTTGCTTATAGTTATTGTAATGTGGAATCAGTCAATACTTGTTAGGTAATCGATAATAACTAATGGAGTAGATAACATACATTAAAATTAAGAATTGATAAAAAAAATTTAGCTTTTTTTAAATTTGTATTTATTAAAAAATAATAAATCGTATTTTGTTCTATCGGTTCTGGTTCTTGGTTCTGATTCTAGTTCTGAACCAAGAACCGGAACCGAAATCGAATGGTTCTTGATTTTAAGAACCAGAACAATTTAAAATTTTGAAAGAACCGAATCGAACCGCTCGTTCCGACTTTTTTGCCCAGACCTACCTCCACGTGAGGGGGCGGTACACCGATACTTGTAGCATCGTTCATATTATAATGTATCAATGAGTCCAAATAAACGTCATATTTATTCCTAATTTACTATTTTTTTATTTCTATTTTCCCAAAACAAATTGTATCTAAAGATTGAGATGTAAATTATTCTACTTAATTTAATGCAATCGACATGTACACAATACTCGAATTAGGGTTCTAAGTATTAAGGAGATATTATGGCACATATTTTCATTATCAATCACATTTAACTCTTTAATCAAGTTTTTATAATTAATGTTGTGTTCGGTTGAATTCTTGCAAATATTCAATTTACGTCTATCAGATTCAAATGGATTCTATTTAACTAAATCAATCTCTATGTAAATACGGATGCACCTTAATTAAAAACCTTAAATTAATATCTAAAAGTTCATTTAACGATCGCACTAACTAGAAAATTTATCATTACACTTTATACAAGCTATCAAATTTTATTACGTTGTCTACATATATAATTTACTTCTAAAATAATTATAGATTCAAAAGATAACTGAATTATTAGCCAAAGCATTCACAGCCATAGATAAAATACACACATAAAATTGAGAACTAGGATCTTCAAAATTAAATTCAAAGATCTCATGACTAAACAATATTATTCACCCTAAGAAAAATTTTTGCTGGTTGAGAATGAGGAACCCTAATTCTATTTTTACTAAAAGCAATTAATATGGAAAAAAAATTATAATAATAACCAAGAAACACAAGTTTTATAGAGGTCTTATCATGAATGTGAAAATACATCATCTTTTCCCTTGAAGGAATCCACTATAATAAAAAATAATATTACATGAGAAAAGATACATCTATCTTCTCTAGCATTTCTTTTTCTCTCTATTTGATTCACTAAATAGAAAATATATCATTACACTTCATACTAGGGTGAACAAATAAATTGTCCACCCGTTAAATCGAATCAAACCGCAACAAATGGTTTGATTTGGTTCGGTTTCAAAACGTGAAATAGTTTGGTTTGATTTCAGAAAATTCCAAACCGCTTCAAACGGTTTGATTTAGGTTTTAATTGTCAAAACCGCGGTTTCAAATCCCAACCCGCCAAGTTTTAAACAAACTATAAAAAAATAAAAAAAGAGTGTAGGAATAACTTATCAAATTCAGATTTTTATTCAAACCTTTAAGTCATTTTGAGTGCTATTTTGATTTCTTGTTTCAGTAAAAATGAGTTATAGAATAACTTTTATAAAAATTTGGACGTATTCTTGAAAGATTTCTATCATCTGTCAATTGCAAAAAAAAAAAAATGTGGGATTTTTTTAGGAATAAAGCTATGTTCTATATTTTTCTATTTGATCCTTCTTATAAGCAGTCCAACCTGATTCCCTACTATAAATATTGAATGTTGCAGAAAAGTTAAAATGAGGCATGCAAGAATAAACAAATTAAAAGAGAATTCATTAGGACACATATTTAGAGCATACTAAATAAAATAAATATTCTTGCAGTAACACAGTGTGTTGTCTTTTATTTATGTGAATGGTTCTGAACAAGTAAATCTCATTGCAGTTGCAACCTTCCAGAGTAATCTACGTAATGGTCGGTGAGTATTTCTTAGTTATCGGCCATAAAGTTAGTATTGATTCTTTACTCAATGTTGTATCGATTGCGAAATCTGTGATCTTTGCTATTGACAGAGTAATCATTCATTTATTCTTTCATTATCGTACAAGAATGCGCCTTGGTTTGGGACCTACTAATTTATTTGATTGTAAACCGTAGTTTTAAACTGCACCAAATAGCAAAACATGATTTGGTTAAGTTTAGGAAATGAAATGGTTTTGTTTGGCTTGGAAAAATTTCAAACCGCTTTGGTTTGAAATTTCGCTACAAATTGCTCAAACTAAATCGTGTTCACCCCTACTTTATATAAGTACATTGTCTACATTTATAATTTACCTCTAAATTATTATAGATTCAAAAGATAATTAAATTATGAGTCAAAGCATTAACAGTCATAGATAAAATACACACATAAATTGAGAACTAGGATCTTCAAAATTAAATTGAAAGATCTCACTAAACGATAATATTCAACCTAAGAAATTTTTTAGCTTGGTGAGAATTAGGAATCCTAATTCTATTTTTATTGAAAGCAATTAATATGAAAAAAGAAATAATAATCAAGAAACACAAATTTTATAGAGGTCGACTCAATGTGAAAATACATCATCTTCACCCTTGTAGGAATCCACTGTAATGAAAAATAATATTTTATAAGAGAAAACATACATCTATCTTCTCTAGCCTTTATTTTTCTCTGGATTTGATGGATAACAAAAGCTTAAGGGTTTCCATTATTTATAAGATTGAATTGGGGCAAATTCACATTATACAAGGACTCTAATTATCTCATAAAGAAAAATTCAAATTGCACATGGACTTCAATTAGTTAACAAGAGTAAATTCACATTAGAAAATGACTGCAAATATTTAATAGGATTTTACAAGATTGCAATCATCTAAGTTGTCCTTAACTAGGACTTTCGCACTTATCCGATTGTCATCTTATCTAGTTATTCAATTGTCACCTTATCCAATTAACAAATAGTTAGGGTCCACAATTTAACAACCTCCCAATTGAAGACTAATTCACCATGAATAACTCCTCTACAATGGCACAACAACTCCTCTACCCTTAAAAGAGAAGTTTAGCTAAAGTTGCACACAGCTTCAGTTTATAAATTGGAACACTCTTCATCAATTCTAATGTCTAATCGGACAATAATAAGTTCATCTCATCTCACATTGCTAATTCTTGCTTTGACTGATTCATTAACTTGTACGGCTTCACTATAACTTTCTGGTTCACCTCTATTAGTCAATAGGATATAATGCAATGCTATAGAATATCTATGTGGAGGTCTAACAATTTTACTAGATCTTCTGGGTTGAGTTACAGAGGTGCTCTAATGTACTTTTAGTTCTATGTTTTTTTGATTTTCACAATCAATATTCTTCAACTCAGTCACTAGAAGAACTTTCAAATAGATCACTTTAGGTTTCTTTATTTCAGAACATGATTCTTCAGGGTCTATTTTCAACATGTCTTTATACATCACATTTTCATAGAAGGCCACTATTGTGCAGCTCGATCGCGAGGTTACATCTAGGAAAGGCAGAACCATTTCAGGCTAGTGCATGCGATTGCTGCTTGTGATACCACATGGTGGCGTGGGTGTTCGGCCAGTGAGATTTTGTCCCTAAAAATCAGAAAATTTGCTTAATCTCTTTCCTAATTGAAATGGTTCTCTTCCCTACCTATATATACCAGAGGCAAGGCACGAATTAGGGGTTCTAAATCTCATTATTCCATACCAAAAGTCTACTAATTTCTTGAGAGAGCTAATTGGAGCAAAAGTAAGATTGAAGATTCAGTCAAATGAAGGATAATATCTCCATCGGGGTCATGAATTCTAGCATTTCTTCTTGTTATTTATCTTCATTTATATTTATAGGTTAGACTAATTTATGTTAGAATCTTGATGAAACTTTTATTTTTCGATTTACGTGTTTTGATAATTGTTTAATTTAATGCAATTTATAAGTTTGAGCCTTTAAACTTGTTTTAATTGTCATAGAGTCAAATAAGGATAGAAATATACCAATATGCTTTGTGTAATTTTTAAATATTCATAAATCGTTAATTCTTACGTATTTATTCGTATTTGTCATAGAAATCTAGGCAAGTCACATATAGGAATATGTTTAATTACCATTCAAAATAGGGTTTTAAACAAGCAAGGAACATTTATTTTTAAATTTCATGAATTTTTGTTTGACATTTAAATGATCAAGATATGACTAATGGAAATAAAAATTGATTCTCGATTCTAGCATATTTCTCTCATAAATTTTATATTTCGAAAGTTATTTACTTTTTAGTCAAATCAAAATCAAATTGATATTTTTATAGTGTCGGTTAAGGTTAACGAGTTAGAACATATTTTAACTTAGTCTTTGTGAGAAAAATTTACGGACTCATTGTCCACGTTATTACTTATGTGATCCCGACCGTACACTTAGGGAATGAAATCAAGTAACAAGTTTTTGATGCCCCACTTATTTTATCTGGCAGTGATGTACATAGGAGTGCATATGCAGTACAGACTACTTACCTTTCTGCTTTTTATTCCTGTAATTTTTTTATTGCCGCTGCTGCATGTTACTTGATAGTTATAGCAATGATTTGAATGGGTCGGCAAAGTTATTCATTCCCCTAAATTTATTAAAATAAGACTTTGTTATTTGTTTATGTGTGTGCGCTATGAATGGTAAAATTTGATATTAATCTTATGTAGACTCTTTCATTAGGCAAAACAACTCTACTCTATATCATCTCCGAGGGCCATGGAAGTTGTAAAATTGTGACGATCAAAAAAAAAAAAAAAAAGTTTTAAAATTGCTTATAAATTTAGGAGAATCTCCCACTTGAGGATTAGGAGTTGCTAGATTACGTACTTAGAATGAAAGATCATGGTGTTTACCAATTTGAGTAGTTTTGTCCATTTGAAAACACAAGTCAGTACAATATAAAAAATGTTTTTACCTCTTTGGAAATCATGAATTAATTGGCTTACCTCGTAGTAGTCAATTATGATGTCATCAGCTGTATATATATATATATATATATATATATATATATATATATATATATATATATATATATAATTGCCTTATGTTGGCTGCCTTGTCCCACTTTAAAAACCTTTTGGGACATTTTGGGAACCTATATGGAACATAAATTGGTTAACTTCAAGTGTACTAGGAATAAGGCAAAGGTTGTTAGTATTGTTTGTCTTCCACATATATAGGTCAACTTCAAGTGCATTTAGAAATTTATTTTGTTGAAGAATACATACCAAACTCTATGTGTGATTATTTTGAAATTTAGTTTGTTGGGCAAAACTTTATGTGTGATTATTTCGTTTACATGGACTAAAGAAGTAATTGAGGCTTGAAGATTAATATGATAATAAAAATTAGATAAGCTAACTTCTTATAATATTTTTGGACTTAACATTAATGATTTTATCTTTTTTTATAATATTTTTCTAACTATTATTAAATTAATCCAACAAAAATTAGATAAACTAATTTCTTATAATATAGAGTAAATCTTCAAAATACAAGAAGTTTTACAATTAAATTCACAAGCAAATTTGTTGACGTAAAAAAATGACTTGGGCTCAAGTCACTTTTTGTTAACTCAAGATGATATTCAAAACGGTTCGTTTACAGTATGAGTGGAAAATTTGAGAGAGTTTTCATAAGTGAAATGGCTTAAATTATTAACAGTTTTATTCCCAAGATCTCCCCCCCCCCCACCCACCCACCCACCACAATACAAATAACCCTCATATTTATAGATGGAATTTAGGGTTTACTGTAATTAAAATTAAAAATAGATAATTTTCACCATTTATATTGTATGTAATGATGAATATATAGTTGCCAAATTTGCACTTTTGATACTTCTTGGTGTGTCCCTCTGATTTTGATTGTGTAGAACTGCAATTGCAAAGGTCAAATCTTTGCATAGATAAGGGGATGACATGCTCCCTTTTTCATGGTTAGTGGCTCAATGCACCCCTCTTGCCAATTGGTATGAGCATTGTACGATTATTGAGTCCTTCTTGATGGAGGCAGAGACCTTTAGATCAGTTATTACCAAACTAAATATAAGAGAGCCGCTCTGATTGCCTAGGTTGGATATCGTTGAGGTCGTTGTTCATATTTCCGAGGTGGATTGTACTAGCTTTGTGGCACATACATTTTACATGATGGGTTCTTAAACGTGAACTCCTTCTTTTGCAGTTGTAATAGAATAGCTTTTGACTGCAACTTGGGCTTCAAAATGCCTTTTTAGGCCTTCTTAATGTATCACTCTTTATATAATGGAAAAACTTTTAGTTTCTAAGTATTGAGCAATTATGTTTTTAATATTATTCACGCCACTTAAAACAGAAAATAGTAAGCTCAAGCTTTAAATGATAACTTTGTTTCTCGAAGCGTGTAACTTAACCGAATATGTTTCAAGTATTAAAATATATCTTGGAGTTCGTTGGAATATTTGAAATAATGAGATCCTACCTTTAATAGAATTGAATGCTCCTTTTGATCAGAATTCGTTCACCCCATGGGCTCTCATATTTTTTTGCTAAGTATTTTAGGGACTTTTTAGTCCTTTTTGTTTCTTCTGATGCTCTTCGTGAGATCAGGTATTCCTTCCAATTGTGTAGCACTTACACTACTTGGAGATCCTTTATTCTTACGTAGGGATGTTAGGACCATTTGAACCATCAATCTTCCCATAGGGATTACTGAATTATTTATCTATAAAGTTTGTCACCAGGTCGTAATTTGGGTTTTGTTCCCTTCGTCGAGATTTGAGGCTTGGCCAAATTTGGGACCTCTTAAGGGCTATAGTCAAACTCAGGATGTTTGAGGGCCGTAGTCGAACTCACTATTTTGACGAAAATTTTTATGGCCATATCTAAACTCAATAGTTCTTAGGGCCATGGCCGAGCTTAGTGTTTGGAAAATATTTTTCAAGTTGAATTTTTTCACTTATCATAAAAAAGTACAATTTTATCTTCACAATCATGTTCAACCGTAGTAAAGTTTGAGGTATTCCGCATTCATTGGTGCAGGAGTGGAGTTCCTTCCAAGGTTTGAAGTTCGTATGCGCCATTCCTCGGTACTTTGGATATCTTATATGGTCCTTCCCAATTAGGAGAAAAAGTTCCCACGTTAGGTTCCCTGGTTGCTAGGAATACCTTTCTTAGGACCAGATCCCCTAGCACTAAATCCCTCCTTCGAACTTTGGTATTATAATATCCCTCACTTCTTTGCTCATATATGGCATTTCTCAGTTCTTCGATATTTCTTTTTTCTTCCAAAATGTATAGTTCTGCTAGGAGATATTTGTCATTGTTTTCTTCGCTAAAGTACAGGGTTCGGTAGGACGGGACTCCTATTTCTACTGGAATGACTATTTTCGTTCCGAATGCGAGGGAGAACAATGTTCCACCCATACTTTTCTGGTGGTAGTTCTGTAGGGTCATAATACACTGAGTAGCTCTTCTGACCACGCTCCTTTAAGTTCATTTAATTTGGTCTTCTAAGTGTATTTTATGATCTTATTGATAGCTTCAACTTGGCCATTTACTCGGGGATGGTTGGCGGTAGAGAAATGCTTCCTTATGTTAAGCTCATCACGTAACTCCCTAAGTCTTTTGTTTTCAAATTGTTTGCCGTTGTCGGTGAAAATTGAGCGAGGAATTCCAAAATGGCAGACGATTGATTTCCATATGAAGTTCGTTGTCTTTTGTTCAATGATTTTGGCCAATGGTTCTGCCTCTGCCCATTTTTGTAAAATAATCAACTGCAACATTTGCGAACTTCACTCCTCCTTTACCCATATGTATGTTGCCAATTAGGTCTATCCCACACTTGGTGAAGGACCAAGTGCTGATCTATAGCACTCGTGGCATTTTTGGCAAACTCAATCGCATTCTTTTTTAGGGCAGGCCAACAATACTCTTGTCTTAATATTTTGTGAACAAGGGCTTTCCCTTTAGTGTGATTCTCACCAACTCCTTCATGGGCTTCTCTTAGGGTATAGTAGGAATCTTCCTAGTCGAGACATCTCAAAAGTGGAGTAGCATATCCTCTTTTGTATTGAACTCTATCAATGATTATGAATCTTGCGGACCTTATTCGTAATTTTGGAGCGAGACTACGGTTTGTGGGGATATTTCCATCTTATAAAAATTCAAAATTTTTGTCCATCCATGTTCGTTTTCGATCCATTGCCATAAGTGCTTCTCTATTCGATTCGTTTAAAGCGAACTGCAATCTCCCTATGGGTATATTATCCAGCTACCTTAGTCCTTCGCTGCTTGTTAGTTTAGCCAATGCATGGCTATTTTGAGTCTGAGGAATTTGTAGTACCTTGGAATTCACAAATGAGCTCAATTCCTTCTATACTGCCTTTGAATATTAAATCACACGTTCTTCCTTAATTTGATACATTCCTTCTAGATGATTTACCACGAGCTGAGAGTCACTATGGGAAATGACTTGGTCTATGCCCATATCTTACACCATCTTGAGTCCTGCTATGAGGGCTATGTATTCAGCTTCGTTATTGGATGCTTTGAAGTCAAAACATAAAGCATGATAGAATATTTTGTTGTCAGGACTTTTCAAAAAAATTCCTGCCCCGGATAATAATTCGATTGATGAACTGTCAACATAAAGTCTCAAGGGTGGCTGGAATATTTTTTTCCTTTTCAATCCCAGGGCTAAATTACGCAATGATGTCTGCTAATGCTTGTCCTTTTACGACCGTTCTTAGCTTGTAGAACACTTAGAAACTGCCCCCTTCACCATCCTCCCTAATAAGTCCACCTTCTGGAGGATGTGCAAAAGTAGGTAGTTTGTTAGGAAATGTGTGGGGTGTTCTAAAATGTAGAGACTCAAATTTCTGAAAGCCATAATTAATGCAAATGCGAACTTCTCCAAGGGAGAGTACCTTAATTCTACATCTTGGAGGGCGTGGCTTGTGTAGTAAACTGGAAACTAGGTTCCTTCTTCGTCTCCAATATAACTAAGATGACTGAATGTGGAGGTACCACTAAGTATAAGTACAGGAGCTCTTTTGCCTTAAGTTTAGACAACAATGGTGGTTTTGACAAATATTTTTTGAGCTCCATAAAAGGGTGCTGACAATTTTGATCCCAAAGGAGATCGTTTCCTCTTTTTAGCATTTCAAAGAAAGATTTACACTTGTTGGTTGATTTGGATACAAATTGACTTAGTGCAGCTATTATCCCTTTTAAGCTTTGAACTTCTTTTGATTTTGTTAGGCCTTCATTTTCAGTACTGCTTTAATCTTTTTTGGATTGGATTTAATCCCACGCTGATTGACCATGTTCACAAGGGATTTCCTCGAGCTAACCCCAAAGGCACATTTTAGTAGGTTCAGCTTCATTTTGTATTTCCTGAGTATACCGAACATTTTTTGCAAATGTTTCATGTGGTCAACAGATTTAATGCTCCTAGTGAGCATATATTTGATTTATACCTCCATTGTTTTTCTATACATGACATCATTGGAAACTTAAAATTTAACAAGGTATTGTGTGACCTCGGAGCAAGTACAAATCTAACACCCCTATCTTTGTACAAGAAATTGGGATTGGGTGAACCAAAGGAAAGCAATATAATATTGCAACTTGCTAATCGATCAATTTGTTACTCATACGAAGTTGTGGAGGATGTGTTGGTGAAATTTCATAAATTCATATTCCCTGCTGACTTTGTCATTCTCGATATGTAGGAGGATGAGCACATTCCAATGATATTTGGTCAACCATTCCTAGCCACTACACAAGTACTAATTGATATAGAAAAAAGAGATGTAGTGTTGCAGGCTAAAAATCAGGAGATAACTTTCACAATGAGGCAATTTAATGCTCATGAACCACAACTAGAAAATTGCTCCAGGATCGATGTTGACTGGGAAATGAAATGCTGGGAGAGATATGAGTACAAGGTTAGATGAGATGATGAGGCTTCACCATCAAATCTAAAACCACCTTGATGATTATACCAAAAAAGTCTAACTCTAGACTATAAATGAAGCGCTTATTGGGAGGCAACCTTATTTCTCGAACCCTTTATTTAGTTGTTTTGTTTATTGCTTTTGTGTGATTTTATTGTTTAGTTCCTTCGCATTGCGTTTTAGGATCATTAGCTTGTTAAAATTCACATTTTGACATGTTAGTTTAATTGAGTACTTCATTGCTCCTATTTTGCATGTTTTAGCACTTTAATTTCATTTCACTATTATTTGTTTTGTTGTTTAACATCACAATCTTCAACATGAGAACCTAGCTTAGGACATGTAAATATATTTTAGAAGTTGGTTGCATGCACTTGGAGGTATTTAGGAATCGAAAACGGGATCAAAAACTAAAAAAGAAAAATTTCATGTGACCGCAATTTTCAACTGTGCGATCGCACGGCACATTTTTGGGAAGAAACGGCATATTGCTTTACATTGTGCAAAACTTGCATTATAACCCCCTTTAAACCCATTTTTATTCCCCCCAAATAACCTAACATTTAGTCCCCAACTATTCCACTATATTTGCACATCATTTTGACTCAAATTCATTTCTTGCATCACTTCAAAATCATTCCAAAGGTAAGACTTTTTCACAATTTTCCAAGATTATGCATAATCTTAGTGTTCTTCATAATTTGTGTAAATTGAAATTATGGGTAATTGGTGATGGGTTTAGGCTAAAATTGGAGTATTGAATTGTGAGTTTATATATAAATTTTTTTGGCTCAATTCAAGTCTTCAAATCTTTGAAATTTTTTATTTCTTCATATGCGTACAAGGTGTTCGATTAAATATCACAATAAGTTTTTGTTGAGTTTTTACAATTCTTTTTTGATGATCAATTTCACCACATGTCATACATCATTTGTGCATTATTCATTCATTGTTTACACTTATTTAAGACATTAATTCAACATGAACATCATTGCACCTCATTACAAGGCAGCAAGCACCATTGCACCACATCACCTGATTTCAGCTTCACTGCACCTACTTCATCACATCTTTTCATGACCCAAATGAACTCCAAACGTGTTAAATTCTTTATATGATGTAGAAAAAGTTATGTATTTCATATGCCCGGGACATGTCTGGTGAAATTTTGACTTTTTCGTGGCTATGTCAAGGGCTGAAAATAATTGGTCGACCATTTTTCAAAAATCTCAGAATTTTTCTAAGTCCTAATTTGGGTGTGTTTAGTTGATTTGCTTCAGTTCTTATGCAATATTTATGCATTCTAATGTTATTTACCTATATTTTGCATGGAACACAATATGAATACACCTTGGACTGACTCTTTGTTATTTTATGTTTATTTGATTTATTTACTTTGAATACTTTGAGGACATTGTACACTTCTAGTTTGGGGTGGGAATCTCATTCATGTTACTTTGTTTACGTATTCATTCAATTTTAAGGTAGAAAATTCATAAAAAATTGAAAAATCTAAAAAAATTTGTTACTTATTTATTGCTTATGACGTGATTTGGATTGATTTTTGTGCTTTAGCTAGAAAATTGGGCAACGTGTGAACTTAAATTTTCTTGACTTTTATCCATGTGAGACTTTATTTAAACTTGAGTACATAGCTATTGTCAGATAATTACTTGTGTAGGGAAATTCTTGATATATGTGGAGGTAAAATGATGCAATTTGAACATAGGATTGACTAAAAAATTTCAAACCTTAAGAATTTGCAAACAAACTACTCAAGAAGCAATTTGGGGGTAGAAATATTAGTATAAGTAGGCATTGATGGATTGAGGGTCTGAAGTTCCTGGTTTTGCACCAACCACCTTTGATTGAAGAGATTTAAGTCAACATGTATAAACCAGCAATAGCATAAAAATAAAAAAATAAAAAAGTCTTATTCTTCTCTTCGTAGCCTTTTTGAGTCGAGTAAGTAAGCTTCAAATGGTCTTTAAAGCCTGGTACCCTAAATTCAACTAAATTGGGAGTTATTAGCTCAAAACTCGTTACAGAGATCAATTAGAAAGCTTAAGGGAGAGAGGTCTTAAACATAAGAAGCTAAAAAGTCTTTTACTTTTCTTTATCGCCTTGGTGACTTGAGTTATTAAGTCTTTATGGATTCTTTGAATCTGATACCCTAAAGTCGTCTAGTTTGGAAGTTACTAACCTAAAGCTCGTTACATTGGTCATTTAGGAAGCAAATAAGAAATGTACTGCATAAAAGATGGTAAAAGACATGGACATGAAAAAGAAAAAGTCATCTAAATGAAAAAAAAAAAAAAAAATGAATAAAATGATTGGTATAAACCTGGTTGACTGAGATTTCTAACACTGAAGTGTGAGCTTGGGGATAGATTACTTTTGGTCTGTTGTAAATTTTTATCTAAGCCTAACTTCCTTGTGTGGAAAAATGAAATATATAAATTATTAGAAACCACAAAAATAGAAAATACCTCAAGATATGAGAGAAAAGAAGTAAGGTTGTGATCATCCATGATAGCAGTAAGGAAAATCAAAAGAAAATTATTATTTGACCACATGGGATTCAAGCTTATATATGCATGATTAATCACACAGTGTTAAGTTTATTTTTACATGAGTGGCTATTCACACACACACACAAAAAATAAAATCGAGCACCGGATAAATGTAAATATTTCTATGTTGTTCATCTTTCTTTTCTAAAGTGAAATGTTAATCTGAATTGTTGAAGCTCTTGGTAAATAAGTTGACAAAACAAAACCATTTGTTATTTGTATTTTTATTTTGTAGTTTAGTTTTATTTTTGTTCGAGGACAAACAATAGTTCTAGTTTGGGGGTGTTGATAAGTGTATTTTATATATTTATTTCTATCCTAAAAGTAGGATTTTATTTGTTTGCTTGAGAATATTTACTATTCATTTTGATATTATTTGTTTATATTTCAGAAATATTCCCAAAGGAGAAAATAAAGGAATTGTGGCAAAATCAAGTCAATTGGATGATAAAAGAATCAAATTTTGGAAATGAAGAGTTGTTGAAGTGAATCAAAGGGCTAATTAGAAGAAAAGTTGAAGAAGAAATCAAATTTAGAAGAAATCAGAAGTTCAAGGACCAAATTGCAACAATCGAAAATTTAAGGACTTGCATTGCAATAAATAGATAAGGACCAACTTGTAGCCATTCAAAAGATGTAATTGCATGGTATACGGAAAACCATGCCATCGCAAGAAATTCAAGGCGCAATCACGTGGTCGACCCAGATTTCAACAGTGCGTAAATGTTATAACAGCACGATCGCGCGAGTTTGTATCGCAATTTTTTGGGCTCCAACGTTGGGCTTTTTCACAAACTTTCACCTAAATTTTTATCTCTTTTGACCTAGATGATAAAAGATATGAACATGAAAATAAAAAGTCGTCCAAATGAAAAAAAATAAAAATAATTGAATAAAATGCATGGTATAAACCTAGTTGACTGAGATTTCTAACACTGAAGTGTGAGATTCGGGATGGATTACTTTTGGTCTGTTGTGCATGCTTATCTAATCATGATTTTCTTGTGTGGAAAAATGTAATATATAAATGATTAGAAATAGCAAAAATAAAAAAGACCTCGAGTAAGGTTGTGATCATCCATGAAAGCTGTAAGGAAAATCAAAAGAAAATCATTGTTTTACCACTTGGGATTCAGACTTATTTTTGCATGATTAATCAAACAGTGTTAAGTATATTTTTACATGAGTTTGCATTTGATTTTTGGCTATCACTCACAAAATAAAGTTGAGCATCAGATAAATGTAAATATTTCAACGTTGTTCATCTTTCTTTTCTAAAGTGAAATGTCAATCTGGATTTTTAAAGCTTATGGTAAAAAAGTTGACAAAGGAAAAACAATTGTTATTTTGTATTTTTATTTTTTAGTTTAGTTTTATTCTTGTTCGCGGACGAACAATAGTTCTAGTTTGGGGGTGTTGATAAGTATATTTTAGCTATTCATTTTACTATTATTTGTTTATATTTCAAAAATACTCCCAAAGTCGAGAAAATAAAGGAATTGAGGCAAAATCAAGTCAATTGGAAGATAAAATAATTAAATTTCGGAAATGAAGAGTTGATGAAGTGAATAAAATGGCTAATTGGAAAAAAAGTCGAAGAATAAATCAAATTTGGAAGAAATCAGAAGTTCAAGGACCAAATCGCAACAATCGGAAGTTGAAAGACATGATATGCAATAAAATGACAGGGACCAACTTGTAGCACTTCAAAAGATGTAATTGCATGGTATATGGAAAACCACGGGATTGCAAAAAATGTAAGGCGCGCGATCGTACGATCAGACAAGATTTCAATAGTGTGTAAAAGTTACAACAGTTCGATCACGCGAGTTGGTATCACGATTTTCTGGGCTCTACTGTTGGGCTTTTTTGAGAATTTTTAACAGAATTTTCATCTCTTTTGACCTAGCTTCGACCTAACCTATGTATACAAGTCATTAGGCATTTTTGGGGGTTTCCAACTACTTGAATTGGTGCCAAAAAACTGCTCAAAGATTGAGGAATCCATGTGGTGCCAAAAAACTGCTCAAAGATTGAGGAATCCATGCAAAGTCGAAGGCAAGATTGAAGACCAAGAATCAAAGAGATGAATAGGGTGAATTTTTTTCATTTTTCTTGTGAATTATCTTTAATCATGTATCTAGGATAAGTTTTTCAGTGTTAGGATTATGATAAAATTTTAGCTTTCAGATTCCATGTTTTAACTTATTATTTAATTTACGCAGTTTATGGGTTTGATGCAATTGATATATGTTCTTTAATTTTAATGCAATTACTTGATCACTAATTGTGAATTTGTGGTAATTTTCTATATTCGAAAGAGTAGGAGATTATTAGACTCGTATCTTAGCAACAAAGTTCGATGGGAGATAGAAATATACCCCTATGCTTTGTGTTATCCTTGAGAGTGTTCTCAAATCCTTTAATGATTTTCTATTTGTTTAATTGTCATAGAAATATAGTCAATTTGTATTTAGGAAAATGTTTTTATACATCGCTCGAAAGGGAACTTAAATAATTTTAGGAACACGGATATTCAAAACCCATGAATTGTATTTAAATTATTTGGTCAAAATATAAATTATGTAGTTAAAACGGATTCATAATTCTAACGTGCTTGTTTTTCATAAGTTTTAAATCAAAATTTTTATTGCTTTTTAGTTTAATCATTAGTTAGATTTTTCAAACAAAATTCTCAAATCAAAGTTTTCTTAATTCCGGTTAAGGAATATAATCTAAAATACAATTTACACAATTCTCGTAGGATCGATACTTGGACTCACATCCACTTTATTACTTGTACGATTAGTACACTTGCAGTAAGCAACAAGTTTCAGGGCCAAAGTTCCAATTCAAACAATTGCAAATGTCCTGAGAATTCAAGAACCTAGAAACTCCCAAGAGGCTTCAAGATTTTCTTGGTCCCTAACTCGGTTAGATCCATTAACGGACCTTTTTAAGGAAAATGATGAGCCCACCAATCAAGAGTATAAAATCTTTGGATTGAGTGAGGACCACGCAAAGACCAATTGTTCTCATTAAAGCAAAAGAAGAGGGCACCTAAGAAAATGGTAGGGTTTAGACAATGAGGAACTTTACCTAAAACATATTCATCACTAAAAGCAAGGCCCAAGCTAAAATGACTCTTTCCAAGGTTAAGAGAGGTAAGTAACCAACAGTGAAAAAGTATTATCTCAATAAACCTTGATAACCCCTAAAGGTGGAAATACAAAAAGTTATACCAAGGGTTTCAGAGAAGAAAACCAAGGCTTGAAGTAAGAGGAGGGAAGAGGCCCTTTTTATAGAGGTATGACAGGTAAATGAAAAGCTGAAGGACACCTCTCAAATATTAAGATTTGAGTGTTATTTTCGGCTAGATGTGAGATTTACGAGCATTATTGTAATACCGAACTTGAAACTAAAACTTGGCCAATATCATTCATGCATCACATATTATTGATATTGCCATTTGCATTTACATTAATAATTAATTGTGCTTTCTGTTTAAATGATACATTCAATTATTGAGGTTTTAAGATATTATTCATCGAACTTCCCGACTTAGGTAATCAATCTCATGTTGAGCTACGGTGGAAAATTAGGTTGATCGAGTGGTGGATAATGAATTGTTACTCAACGATAATTTGGAAAGCATCGTACTTATGATCGGTGAGATCTTACGCTTTTGTTTCAGATTGATTAAGGCTATCCTAAAACCTAGTAAGTATGTAACACAATTTGGAAATTAGGTATAAGATGGTATGATCACGATGTAATATTATTAGGCTCAAGTGAAGCGATATGTATTGTAATGGGAAATATAGAAATCGGCGGAGGATCGGATGTCAATTGGGAACGGATTCGAATTAACGGTTAATAAAATTACTTTATAATCAAAATTAGGATCCAATGATTATTAAATTACATGGTAAACATATTGAAATGTGTCAAGGATGCGTGATTTGGACATGAGAATGTTGGTACAAAATCAGATTTTAAAAGAAGTTGCCACCTCATGCTTGCTTATACACACTTGTGCTTTCGTAGTTTGTTACTTAACCCCTGAGTAATTCTCATGACTTCAGCTCCTATAAACCTTATCCCTACCATTTAATAGACAAAACAACGCCCTAAAGACATCCTCAAATGCTCCCAAGTGAGAGAGAAAACTAGGAAGCTGAAGAGAAGTGGGAAAACTGAAAACTGGGAACTGAAGTCCTTCACAAGTAAGCATCACAGTTTTGAGGTTTTTAATCCATTAATTTTGAGTGTTTTATGACATATTTAATATATGAACTTTCTTGAAGTGATGTTGGTATGTTTTTCTGAATTTATGATGACAAGAGAATGGTTATTGATTGAAAGAAAGTGAGTAACACCTTATAGGCAGAAACTGGGAATAGATGACCTTTGATGATTTAGCAATTGGTTTTGAATTATGTCATGAGTAATACCCTATTTATACATTTTAATGTGTTTATATATGATTTTAAAGGTGTTGAAATTAGTTTTTGGGGGTAGAACCTGACTTGAAGCATGACAATTATAGTAGAGCTCAAAACAGCCTTTGTGAAATTCTTAGTTTAATATACTGTAAAATGAATTGTTTTTGAGGCTTTAAATCCTGGAATTTTTGTAATTTTGGGACTTTATTACCTTCATATACATGTCAGTAATGTATGGTAAAAATTTGGGAATGAATGGATATGATTAAGGGTGTGAAAACGTGAATGAAACCAACTCACGCAGCAGCGAAACTTAAAAACAGAATATGTCCATTTTCAGATTTTACATAGTTTCACCCTTGCATATTTACCATTCACCTCTAAATCTTGGGAAGTTGATTTGAATGAGTGTTAGGACATTATTGATCCAAATAAATGTGTTTTGCATCCATTGAACTTGGAAATAGGGGGAAGTTTTGGGTTACTACTTGAAGTCCTAGTGTTATCTAGATTGTCTTGACATTAATGGTCATAGTGAAGGAATGTGTGTATTAAGCTTGTGAACTTAAGAGCCATGCTTGATACTAAGTAACAATACAGGTTATTTGACGCCTTTAAGTGCAAAGAAGGACTTGAATTACACCCGTAGAGAACACACACAGAGGCAAAAGGTAAGTAAAAATCCATTTACAACTACAATGCAAGAGCATAGTAATTGTTGGAAAATTTTATATCTTATGTTGAACACGATGATTAAATATGTGTTCTAGATATCATTTTTATCATGCATTTTATGTATGAGCATTGGCACATGCATGCCCGACCATACTATAAAGTTTGATATCTAGCATGCACGACATGATTCGAGAAGTGAATCGTATTATAAGATTTTTTATTAACTACTACTAGGTCATCGAGGCATACGAGGCATGCTATGATATTTTTTGGAAAGTAAGTGAGACATCTTGATGAACACAAGGAGAGATAGGGAGTCCTTGGTAGGTTGCAGGAGGGTGGACCACTTGACTATGCCTTTGTTATATTATGATTATTGACACCGTGTGTAGCTGTAGGATACTTTTTGGGTGATCATAGAGGCCGATAGAAGATGTACCTCTAGTGGTCACAAGAGGCTATTTCACTCGACTGTGTCGATGACATATTGGCCATTTGGATTATTTATATTGATTTGTTATTACGCAGAGCTCTTTCTGGTGCATAGTAGATTAATCAAGGGCCCAGTGAAAAGAAAGGATTTCAATCAAAATGTTTTGAGCTAATCTTGGTCAATATTTGAATGTGATACATTTATAACCTTATGTTTTTGAAGGAAATTGCACGATTGTGTATTCATAATTATGGCATGCATGATTTTTACCTATTGGGCATTAGCCAACTTCATAGATGATCTTGCTGGCTGTAAAGCTCTTACAGGATTTCAAAGGTCAATGTACATGGATGAAAACCTATAGAGTTATTTTGTGGGCTATCATTTTGTTTAAAATCTTTTGTACTGTATTTTGAAATTTTGTAATGCATGTATATATGACTTATAAAGTGGGGTTGTTTATACTTTTGTAACTTCAATGTAAAATGTTTTCACTAAGTCTATATAGTCTTTTATCTTGATATACTATTGTTATATTGTGAGAATGCTTATGCAATGTTTTAAAAATAAATAAATAAAATTGATCGCATATTTAGATCGAGTAATTAGTTTCAGCCTTTATACACATATACAAATTTTCTATTAAAAAGGGGTGTGACAATCATATTCGACGAAGTTTAAGAGATTCAACTCATAAAGGGGACCCTAAATGGTGCATAGGTAATGATGGTGACTTCTCATTGATGTAAAAGCATTAAATGCAGCCGCAATTGAAGGATATTGAAAATATGGCTTTAGAACTAAAGAGGTAAGGGGATGTTCGCATTCATTGTTAATTAATACTGCTAAATTAAATAATAGAGAGGGCTAATTGTTGACACACAAAAATTTTCAAAATATAAGCGAATACGATGTTGATACCTGGATATTAGAAATAGTCAGTATTGGACAAAATTCCACTTGGCATAGAGAGTGAATATGCCCAAACAGGGGCAAATAATGCAAGGAAGGATTTTCCCAACTAGGGCAAAGGAAGTAAAGAGGCACATATACCTTGGGCGAGATTTGAGCTGGACATGACCTAGAAAAGAGAAGAACATGAGGAAAATTGGCTGAGTAATTAAGCAATTACTATCCATGATTGTCCATAATTGGGTGGTTGTTACTGAGCAGATCATGGAAAGCAGTTATTGAGAAGATGCAAATGGTGAGATTATTCAAACAAGGACATGGTGGTTTTAAAATCTAATGACTATTTCAAATTAAGGAACAGTTACAAGACATATAAAAGCAAGAAATCATGACATTTTGAAGGACTAATAAACCAACTCTTAAAATAGATAATGTCATTTCTTTTATTTTACTTTTCGCATCTAGTTTCTATTTTCTTGTAATTGTGGGATTGCATCCCTTGGAGACGGCGATTCTATTCTCAAGTGCACCTCTTTTTAAGACTTTGTCTGAAGAGGTTTGTTCATGCATACAATCGTTAGAATTTTTTTATTTAATTGTTCTTCATGAAATCACGCCCGAACATAATTTTCTATTTTTTTGGAGTTGAACTTCATGCATTGACCACTATTTTCTTTCCTCATACTTCCATACGCATAATGATTACTAATAAATTAAATTGATTCGAACTTTGCGGTATGATGTTTTTGTAGGGCATTAGATTCTTTAAAGAAAGAAAATATTACTCTGAATGAAAATGTGTTTTTATTATGAATTAACCTTTTTTTTTATTATTATACACTAGCTAAAAAACCCGGGTCTTGTTTTAAATAAGATGATCAAGTGTAAGATTTAACGTCATCAAGGATAAAAAAAATTGATTTTGTTTAGTCATTACACAATTTGAGAAACAGGCAACATTAAAACATTTAGTTATATCTTCGACTTGTATAACTAAACTTGGTGTCGGATTATTGGCTTAGAACCAAACAAACAAGCCCTTAGAAATGCTATCTTGTTTAACATAAACCTGTGTGGCATTTCGAGGATTACTTAAAGTAATCAGGGCAAAAATAAAAAAAAACGGGCTTACGACCGTTAAAACCAATTGGGAAATAATTTTTAGTAGTTGCATAAATTTGTTAAAATGTTTTTACAAGTTAATTTTTGGACTTGGGTATTTTTGCAAAATGTGGTCAAGTTTTATAAAAGGTGCAACAAGTTTTTTTTTTTTTTAAAAGGGGTGGTGTATTTTTTCTAGAAAGGTTTCTAATGTTCTCTCTTCAAAAATAGAACTTGGGGTTTTTTCTTCAAGAGAGTCAAGAAAAAGTTTATCTTCTTGATTGGATTGAGAGTAGATGATTTTGATTTCCCAATGGTATGGTTGTGAGCCTACATTTCGGTATCGAATTCATTGATTTTGGTGTTCTTGGAGAATTGTTCTTGGTGTTCTTGATTTTGTAAATCAAGGTAAAGATCATACACTTGGTTTTTGCACAATTAGGAACAACTATTCAGGTATTACTACCAAAAATTGTTGACTCAAAGATTTTTCATTGTTGAAGTCACAACATGATAAGTTGCTATAAACTACTGTCAACAGAAATATTCTTACTAATCGATTGCTATTTTTAAATAAGGTAGGTGAAAGTTATCAACGAAAACATCATTAATGATCGACTGGAGATGCTAAATGTACAATGGGTGTAAACTCCTCGGTACCAGTAGATTAATCCTTGATCAATTGTTATTTTAGGGTAGTGGAAATTTACTTAGGAGAAATCTATTTGTAGCTTTCAAATAAATATTGATTGTAAATGTGCTGCTTTTACCAATTGACATTGACTTATAAAATCACCTAAGAGTATCCGTGATATATCTTCAATCTCCCAATAATTAAAGTATTACAACAATTGATTATAGATTTTGGTGATTGACCTTAAAATGTTTTCCTCTAAGTTAGTAAAAAAACAAAAAATCATTTATAAACAAAGAATATGATGTTTACTAGGTAAATGTAATTAAAAAAAATTGTTTACAAAAATATGCGTGATTAAAAATTTATGTTGCCTATAAACTTATAAGTTTACCAACTTATGCTTAATGTTATATACTAAGCTGAGCTAAAAAATAAATTCAACGGTCAAGGAGTCAATGGTCAATACAAATTCAAGTCAGAGACGTGGCCTAAAGTATTTCAAGGTGACCTAGATGCCACAAAACTTTAACGCAGGTATGAACATAGAAAGTTGTAGTACAACTACCAAACTGTGGTGATTTATATGATCGATGTGATCTCCACAGGAGAGGTGATTTCACTTGCACGGGGTGAGATTATCAGACCCGAGGTGAAAGGGTACAAACTGAGGAGAAAATGGAGCCTCTGTGGAATGGTCAAATCAACTGTATTATGTGTTAGTAATCATCATTAACTATAATGTGTCAGTATAACCATTTGATATGAGTCTATCAAAAATGTCAATCACCAATATCAATCACATCCTGAAGACGTGATGTATTGTACTAATTATGTCTCACCTCCTATGTTACTATAAATAGGAGGCAAAATGCTTATTTATGGGAAATTAATATAAGAAACCCTCTCAACTTTCGTCATTTGAATATTGTTTATTTCGATCTGAGTATCAGATCAGCACCGAACTAAACATAAATTCACTCCGTTGTAAATTGTTTCCACTTTTAATGTAATTACTTGTTTATATAAGTCATCCCTCTATTATTATTTAATTCCAATTATTGAAGAATGATCTCTATACTTAACCAAAATTTCAAACTCAAATTATTCAAACGCGAAAAGTCAAAGTCATATTCAATATATTTGTTGACTGGCTTGGTGTCAAAAAGTGACGTCAAAAAATTGATTCTAGAAGGAGGGCCCGAATCCTTGTGCCCAACAGCTAGATATCTACTTCACATTCACAATGATTCACATACACAGTTCAGGAAGTCATAGGACACATCGTAGCGGCGTTTCACATCGAAGCGGTTACGGATCCAGAATTGCTGGTACCTCACGATCTCCGGTCGACCCAAACATGGAATTAGTTCTCAACCGGATGGAACGGATGCAAAGAGAGATGGAAGAAATGAGAAGGGATTGAAATCAAGTTCGCCGACATGAAGAGGATGAAGTGCAGTCTCAACCCCAAAGAAGTGAAAGTCCATCTTGTTACGATCACCGGATAGATCAATATTCGGACTGAACAAGGAGCGCAGTGGGAGAAAGTACGTCTAGGTACCATCATCATAGATCTACAGGTCGGCAAAGGCAACTGGAAGAGAGTGTATTCAATAGACTTCGAGCGCATTTGGAGAGGCGAGACGGAGATGTAGGCGGAGGTGAAATTGTGACGGGAAATGGGGACAGGTCTCCAGTCAAAAGATGAAGTCTGGAAGATCATCTGGCCAGCAGTTCAACTTTTCATTTGAATCAAACACCAGTCCCTCCATCAAGTAAACCGGAACAAATGGAAGTTGAGCAGCTTAATATTTTACCATTTTAATGAGATTTTTGTATTTAGGTATAATTACAAGTTTAATATCATGCGATTTTCTTTTATAAGCTCCCCACCCCCCCCCCCCCTCTCACCCTCAATTTGGTCGGAAGGCTATCCCAGGGGCACGTGGGACCTGGAGGTTCTGATCGGCCTTCCCTCACATGGGTTATCAAAAAGGTGGAACCCCCACCTTAATTAAGGCTCCCACCTGCCCATGTCTTGGAGTCTCAGTTAAGGACGTAAATTACTGGATGTGTCTCAGTGAAGCAGAGTTGAGAACTTGTTGTTTAAATGTGCTTGCAAGGAGCTTCAACCATACCAAAGGTAGGATTCGAACTCCCACCCTACATCTGCCACCTCAATTGAGATTCTTCACTTTCGCCTTTCAACCACTGAGCTATGCCCCAAGGCCCTCGCATGCATGGATTATCAAAGTAGGACCACTCACATTGTTTTTGTTAATTTTGAGAGAGTAACTATGTGCCAGACATGTGGCAATGCAGAGATTACAGAAAGATGCGAGGCATTAGGGATAGATCTGGTGCCTGGCGGTCGTTAGTGTGGGATTCATCGAGAATAGTTTTTTTTTTTTTATCAAATTATATATATTTATAATTTCATTTATTTTGAAAGAGGATTCGTGTTCAATTTTCTAAGAGAGAAATTTTTATACATTTATTTTAGTTCAATATTTTTCACCATTTTAAAGGATTAGGGAAAGCTTAAGTATGACACTGGGTGAATTTAAAATACAAAATTAATAAATTAATAATATCATAATCCCTTCCTTAAAGCTTTGTTGTCCAATCTTTTCTACACCCTTTCTTCTTGGTATTAATCTCATGTGACCAAAAAGTTTATGGAGTTATTTTCTACAATTAACTGCAATTTTATACAATTCATTCTTTGTAAATTTACCCCAATAGATTAAATTTCTTCATTCATATCATAATGAACTTTTAAAATGAAAAGTGATAATATTTACTCTTATAATAATATAGCCCCTATTTGGTAGAAATTTAAATCAAGATTCTAATCTAAGTTAAAATTAACAATTATTATTAACAACACATTTCATGGTCCCACAACTTTTTCGATCACATATTTCATCAACTTTTATCAAAATCTACTATAAATCTGATTTTAATCTCCATCAAACAGGAGCGTAGTAATATTTACTAATTTCAACTCCCCGATTTCACCTACAAAAAATAAAAATTGCTGATCGAGCTCATGAGAAATGAAATTATTAACCTCTTTGATGACCTCAAAGTATACTATTATTTTTATTACAGTCTTAATTTGACATTCAATGACAGCTCATGCTCATTCGAGATCTTGGATCCGCCTTTGTGAGGCACATGATTCCACTAACCATGCCAAATATTGGCACTTGGGATTTCGAAAATGTACAAAACTTGCTTTTGATATGAATATTGATAATATAGCGTATGTTTGAATCTCGTATTGAAGAGTTTTTTGTCCTCTAATGAATAGTATTTTGATTTTTTTATGTGCCAGCACGTGGCGGAAATGAGGGTAATGCAGTCAACAAATTTGAACAGCTACTTCACAACAATTATGGCTTGTCCTGCAATCTTGACTTTGAATCAATATTTTATTATATAAATACTGTAGTAAAATGCAAAAAACTCATTTTATAGAAAAACAAACAGATGCATAATTCAACCAAGGATGAATGAAATAATGATTCTCTCCCTTCGACCTCAAAGTCAAGGTATCTAATTTCATAGGAAGAGGGATTGATGTAGATAATTAAATTGTAAGGTTTTTGAGAGTTAAATTTGTTTTGTTGGTTCCAAAAACTAATAATTAATGCAGTTAAACAAAAAGCAGAAAGTAAAAACTTGCAGAAACTATAAACGAATAGAAACAAGATTTTTAACCCACTAATGAGAAGAACAGAAAATTACATAAGCTGGATTAGAAATACAAATTCTATAGAAAAACAAATGGAAACATGCATAAACACAAATTAGACAATGATACATATTTTCCTGGTAGACAATCACCTAATTTGTATAAAACCAAAAGACAAATTTCTATTAAAAAACAAATGGAAGTAAATCTGATATAATAAATGTAAAAGGTGCTTGTGTTAATAAAAAAACCTTTGAAATTGTCTTACCTTTATTCGGGTGTAGGGGATTCTGTTCATGGATGTAGCCATGTATCTTACAATGTTTACCACACCATTAATCCAAAACCATTCTCTGCATTGTGACTGGCCTTTTTTTCCTTTTTTCCCCTATGATTTTTCTCCCATAACATTACACTCGAACATATGCATGTCACTTTATCTCAGAAAATTTGATGGCTAATATGCTTGTCCCGTTATCTCAGAGCATTTGATGGCTAATATGTGTGAAGCTATCATTGGCATTCTGATTTTAGTTTGATTTGCCAGGTTGTTACTCTGAAAAATGATATAATGAAGCTTTTTGATGGTGTTGAGAGATATGGTACATTTCAAATTTTTTTTTTTTTTTTTTTGGGGGATAGATACATGTTACTTTTTTTTTTTTTTTTGCTCTTATCAATTCTTTAATTTTGGGTGACGACACGACACATGAGCTTCATAAAACTGCATAAACTCATTTCTCACCTTCAATAAGTTCCTGAAACGCCACAGCATGAGGAAAGCTTGAAACAGAAAACCGTGTGGTAATGAATTTTTACAATATGCATTACCCAAAAAAAAAAAATCTTTACTTTTTCGACATACCCCATCCTAAGTAGACAAATTTCTTTATAATTGAGCAATAAGTCAAAACTATTAAACAAATAAAAAAATCCCCAATAAATAAGTTGTGTGTCATAAAGACACAATGCAATACCCTAAAAATAGATAATTTAAAACCATAGAACACAGTCAAATCATCAGAAACACATAAGCTTTAGTAATTGAACAAACTAAGATGAAATGGAAAAAGGGAAAAAATTTAAAACCAGACCTGGCCCTTGACTTTGACATTGATGTGTGACAAAGAATCGCAAGGCTTCTTGTCTTCATTCTGACCGGTGCTAGACATTCTCTGATTTGCCTTAGATTTCACGATGACTCGTTTCAAGCTTCAGTTTAGCCTTCCAATACCACGCACAGAGACTCAAGAATTTTCGAAAGACAAGTTCATTTCTCAAGGTGGAAGCACACTGCTACATGGATAGCTGTAGCTTGATAATTTAATATATAGAATGCCATGTAAATTGCGCTCGTCCAAGTTCCTTATACCATAATTTGAAAGGGCATTGGACATAAATATTAGAAGGAAAATGTATATTGCATCCTATCAAATAATAATATTCAAATCATAAATAATATTTCTAAGCACAACCTTGTAAACAATAATGATCGTTTGGATTAAAGCAGAAGAAAATAGAAATATCAAAATAGTTACTGTAGGAAACCATTTAAAATCGGCAGTGTGCAAAATAAAAGAGAATAAAACTACAAATTTTCACTTTCACGTTGTTTGAAAGTTGAAGTATGAATATATTGGAAATCTGGCAAACCTGTTGGAGGTTCCTAGATCATTTATGCAGTAATGTATATCTTGCCATCTTTTCCACCAACATAAAAGAAATGCTCCCCAAGGTCCATTGCAATCGCATACATCAACGCACGGGAAGACAAAGTTTTTTTAAAGTTTTCCTTTAGATAAGCTCCATACTTGGGATAAGTCCATAATTATTAGAAGTGATAACCTGAAAGCATGAATTCGACATCATGAGATGGTAAAGCCACTGACTCAAAAAACTACACAAAGTAAGATCATGCTCTTAGAACTTCCAAAGCTCTATTACTTGAGAATAATCATCTCTGGTACTAAGGGGTTAGTTTTAAAGATGAGAATTGAACAATTTATCTTCCAAATGTATTATACTCATGGGGATGCTTTGCTCCCTCCCTATTTGCACCACCAAAAATCCTAAAATTACATATAACTTCAAGTATTTATCTAGCAAATGTATTATGCCAGACATAAAAATGGAAATAATGATTACATACATGAAAAGTGACCAAACTCGAACATATCCATCATCTGACCCAGAAATAAAAAAAAAGACTCATTATCATCAAGATTGGAGGAGAAGTTGAAGTGTGTTCATCAACCCCCTTACTTTCTCCATCCCTCTCTGTAAGGGAAATTAACGCATATGTCAAATTTCTATGGCAAATAAATACCACTAAAGACTTCCATTAATGCAGCTATAGGTTTTTCATAAATTAATTAACCACTGCCATCGTACCTTAAGTAATGCGCTAGCGTCAACAACTTGGAAGGAAAAAACATGATGCCGCTTCGTGAAGCGACGATATTGTCATTACAAAGCAATGCAGTGATAATACCAACTGAAGACATCCCTAAGATTTCCTTTTTATTCAAATTGAAAACTTTAAAAAATAAACAAAACCCCTAAAAAAACCTATAGTTAGTCCATAATGGAATCTAACCTTTGAAGGCTCAACTGGTGCTTCGGCAGCTTACTATACCCCTTCTCTCTAGCAGTCTCCGGCTGTCGTTCCTCTACAATGTCCTCGTTGACGAATTGCCCAAAAGCTGATTTCAAGCTTCCAGACTTCCTTATCCTCGTCGGAAGCTTCACCGAAATCTCATCAGAAGCTGGCTCAATATCTGAGTTAGTTCGTAACTGAGCGGGATTTGGTTTTTGTAGCCATTAGGATGCAGGGTTTAGGGAAAATTGGAAAAATCCATAAACTATCCACGACAGAAAATACTAACAAACACCGGCAGCATCAGACCAACACCAAAAATTAAAAAAAAACTGCAGTGCAATCGGATTTAGAGGGAAGGGAAAGTCTCGAAAAATTGGAAAGCAATTCAGATCAGAGGATAGGGAAAGTCAGGAGGAGGGAAGGAAAAGTCTAATTTCTTCTAACCGGCCAATTTCTAAATTCTAATCAATATCGTGCACAGTTTCAGAGGCAATATTGGTTTGAATTTTGAAATGCTGATTTCTTAGGCGTACAAAATTTATTTATAATTTTTTTTTTTTTGGGTAAGGGAACGGTTTTGGGGGGAAAGTTGGGCGGGAATTTCTCTCTCAACTCTTCTCCTTTTATATATTAAATAGATTCCGTTGTTTTAACGATTTTGTTGCATGTATTGATTTATTATTGTTCTTAATGCTTGAATTGCTTGATCACCAATTAATGATATATTGAGTTATTTTCATAATCCGAGATGTGAGTTAATATCTTAGAACGTGGTAATAAATCCAGTAATTGAACAAGAGATAGAGATATACTTTTGTTATTAGTTCGGTCGTGTGTGAATTCTTGTGTTTATTGCATCTAGATAAGGAATATTCAGACCCGCTGTAAAGATACATGGTTGACTTATTTATGTAGAATTGATTTAAACTCGAGAGAGGAATTTCAATTTAAATTAGTGAATTCGACCGAATGCATATTTAGAAAATAAAACTGGAATTGGAATTGATTTAATTGATTAGGTGAAATCGTGAATCCCAGCTACTTTACAATCGTTTTTAAAAACAAAACAAATTTCGCAATTTTAATTATTTAAGCATTGTCTTAGTTTTAGTTTAAAATCTCAAATTATTTCGTCCCTTCAAATAAGGTATAGAACTAACATATTTCGATAATTAATAGCAGTCTCCGTGGGACGATAATCCGGACTCTTAGGTCCACTTTATTACTTCTCACGACCCGTACACTTGCGGGGATATCTTGCATCGCGAGATATTAGTGAACAAGTTTTTGGTGCCGTTGTCGGGGACTGTTAATTAATATCGATACTCATTAGTTCTTATTTTACTTTGAACTTTATTTTGCTTATTTTTATTTTTATCTTTATGTTTTTAATTAGTGTTTTATTTAATTTATGTTAAGAAGAACTAAATCGTGTGATTCGCTTCCTCTTGATATAGAGATTGAACGCACCTTTCGATAGAGGCGAAGACAACAGTTGGAAGCAAAGCAACAAACAGATTTAGTCATGCCAGAAATCAGAATAATCAGAATGATCTGCCAACAGCTGTTATTGGACAGCAATAGGATCATGGGAGGCGCGTTTTGAGAGACTACATGGTTCCTCCTGTGGGGGATATTGGGACCTGTGTAGTGCCGCCAGCAATACCAGCCAGAAATTTCGAGATTAACCTTAATTTCTTTGATCCAAAATTCTGCTGTATTCCACGGGTTGCCATCCGAAGACCCGCATGCACACCTCCGGACTTTTCAAGAATTGTGCGACATGCAGCATTTGAATGGAGTTCCAGATGATGCTGTAAAGCTGAAATTGTTCTCATTCTCATTGGCAGACAAAGCTAAAGCTTGGTTCTATTCCTTACCTCTACACACTATTACCACCTTTGAAATCCTGAGCCAAAAATTCGTCGATAAATTTTTTCCACCTGGCCGGATGTCAAAGCTTAGGCGTGAAACTGCCAGGGGAATCCATTTTTGAAGCCTGGGAAAGATTTAACGAACTCATTAGACAATGCCCTACCCATGGAATAACTGATTGGATCTTAGTCCAGACATTCTAGAATGGGCTGACAAATGAAAACAGGAAGTAGGCCGACTCAGCAGCTGGAGGATCAGTAATGGATATGACATATGAAGAAGTATCTGAGATTTTTGAGAAGATGGCTGGGAACAGTTACCAGTGGTACTCAGATAGATCTACACCAAAGTCTGGGGGAATTGTTACAGCTTTGAGTGCTAAGCTGGATGCTTTAACAAAGAAAATCGAAAGTATGGCTGCGCAGCCAGTAAATTCAGTACAAACGGTTTTGTGTGATTTTTGCTTTGAGAATCACGCTGTAAAATTTTGCAAAGCAGGTCAACTTCATTGGGAACAGACAGCAGAGTGGTCCATATTCACAAACATACAACCCAAAATGGAAGAATCACCAAAAAATTTCTTGGTCTAACAATCAGACTGTTCAGCGCCCACCTGGATTTCAGCAACAGTAACAACAACAATCTCAGAAAAACATATCCGAGAACATACACTAGTACAGAAATTGGAATACGCGTCGGTTGGAAAATGAAATACGTGTCGGTTGTAGCGGCGACGCCTATGACGCAGACACGTAAAGTCTCGACTTTAGGCATCGGTTGTAAACCGACGCCCAAAGTGAGTTTTGGGCGTCATTTCTAATTTAGAACCGACGCCTAAAGTCAAAAAAAAAATTAACTTTAAGCGTCGATTTTAATATAAAACCGACGCCCAAAGTATGTTTTGGGCGTCAGTTCTAATTTAGAACCGACGCCTAAAGTTAAAAAAAAAAATTAACTTTGAGCGTCGATTTTAATATAAAACCGACGTCCAAAGTTAGTTTTGGGCATCGGTTCTAAATTTAGAACCGATACCCAAAACTTTTTTTTCTTTTTTTTTTTCCATTATATGACCTGCAATGACCATGTCACTACAGGTCGTGGCTTACAGTGACCTGGACGTGGCCTGCAATGAACCAAGCCACTGCAGGTCGTGGCCTGTAGTGACCTGGACGTGACCTGCAATGATCCAGACCACTGCAGATTGTGGCCTGCAGTAACCTGGACGTGTCCTGCAATGACCCAGGCCACTGCACGTCGTGGCCTGCAGTCACCTGGACGTGAATTGCAATGACCCGGGCCACTGCACGTCGTGGCCTGCAGTGACCAGGACGTGGCCTGCGGTAAACTAAACATGCGCATCACCAAATATATATATAATCGGCATATACGTAATAAAATTAAATTAACAACAATTATACTTACAAAACTGTTAATTTAAGATACAAATTAAATATATATGTAAATGCAAGTTTGATTACGCTTCGATTTACCCAAACCTATGAACGAAGTATTTTACCCATAAGTTTTGAATCTCGATTACTTCCTCCGTTGAATAATATTTTTTAAATGCCTACAAACAATTAAAATGAATTATTAGTTATTTTTTCATAAAATATAAAGTCATTATTAAAATTCTCATTTTCAATAACTTATACATTTTCTAACGAAATAAGTTGAAAGTGTTCTGTGACTATCTCATACAAATTTCTCATAACGTAGTAGCCACACTCAGACCCTCCAAGTTGTTGAGGACACTGAAATATTCACATTGAAAACTAACAATATTAGTAATCAAACTAATAAAATATAGAAATAATTCAAAGATTTTTAATAAAGTTTAAATCCGTGTTTTCACGTTTTTCCACGTTGTATTGAATTTTGTCCTCATGCCTCCAACTGTCCAATACGTTTTGAAAGCCCTAAAATTTCAATAAATTATATCAACAAGCTACAAAATAATAATATGACTCAAATTTTCTACAGAAATTTTGGCAGAGTCTCCCCTATAAATTGAACATATCCAACCTGTAGGGGGACTCTACTATTCAAAACTATCAACTTCTTAACAATCACAACATAAATGCATCAATTTCACCACAACTCCACAATTATTTCATGAAAAGTTTCCTAACTTACGTGTTCAATATCAGCTTGATATCCAAGTCACGCTTTGATACAGCAGCTGAATCTAAGAAGTACACCGTATTCTTCTCAGGAGAAATAATTAGCAACATCCAGTGATTCCTACGTATTATGAACGTGTAAATACAACTTTAAATATCATATCATTCAAATTAGGTTAAAAATTAGAGAATATCAATGGTCTTACTCCTGAAAATACGGTGCTAGAATGCATTTCTTCGTTTTCATTGCCTTCATGGTGCTGGCCAAGTAATTTATAACACCATTTGCATTTGTTCTTACTGAAACCGATGCAATGTGTGTCGAAGTAATGAATCCAATCGATTCAATACCGTATTCTTGACACAACTCATGGAGGTACCTAAAAAATAATAATACCAATAAATAGAAATAAAATAATGATTTAAATTAAAGTTATAATTTTTTATTAGAAGTATTACAATGAAAACAATTGTAAGATAGATGTATCCAACCATTGCATCGTAAGCAAGTCGGTGATGTCTCCGACTGTAACATAAAAACCATCCTCGAATGTAAGATTGAACACGGCGGCATCAACAGGCACTTGGTAGAAGTCATCACCAAGAGGCAATTGAATGACCAGAGTGTGTAACATTTTACAATCATCACCCAGATGTTGCAACGCCTCATCGTCACCAATCGCAGGTCGCTGTGTGGATGACATTTCAAAACTCTTGGGTGTTTTTCCTTCGTTCAATTTTTTTGCCTGTTGTGGTGCCTCTTCCTGCAACAAGATAATTTTTATCATCTTCAGTTGTTATACAAATTAAAAAGAAATTAGTATTGACAGAAACTTTTATATAACTAACTGTTTGGACCTCTCCAAAAATCACCAACTCCTTGGGCCATTGCAAGAAGTTTCCAGTAGCTTCCCCCCACTGTGGTGTGGTATTGAGATGACACTGGAATACAAAATACTTCTGCACCATCGACAATGTGGTCAATGGACACCTTAGCATGATCAGGCCAAAGAGGTTGATGATGCACCACTGTGTCGAGTCTGGCTGGATAAACCATCCTGCTCGCTACTATTTGTTTCTCACCATTAAGACTTATGACGAGACGTTATCAATTAACCATGTATGAAGTGATAGTACCTTTATTTCTTCCCACATCATGTGAATACGGGCCAAACACCCGACATAATTTTTGAAGTTCCCCTTGTCTGGTCCGATTGGCCTATGTTTTTCATCGAACTCGATGACATTCACTTCCCCGGCCTTCTTCATGTTTTTGCACATTGTTGGCCCTTTAGTCCTTTTTTTCTGGTAGTACGATGACGATGATCATCTAAAGATGATGAAGACTCGGAAATTATATTGAGACCACTGTGAACGTACCTACACATATAACAACGTATTAATATATATATATATATATCAAATTATTGTTATCAAAATCACAAATAAAATTATTAACAATGTATAGAGCATATATGAAAAATAAAAGAAAGTTATAAGCAAAGACTGTGTAAATAAACTCACACAATTAATAATCAGGAACGACGGTTAATCCATAATCCTTCTTCATGATCCCAACGCATATAATTTGATTCAATGTTATCTTCCCCTAAAGTTGCACTCCCTTGTATACCGATAGAAAATGGAGGAGTTTCATCAAAATGATCATAATCTTCTTCATCTACTACATCACCAATCCCAACAATGCGTCTCTTGCCTTGAAGGACGACTGACCACTTAGTATCGGCAGGATCAAGAAAATAAAATACCTTTTTGTCTTGTGATGCAAGTATGAATGGCTCGTCTAGATAACCCAACCGTCCGAAATCCACCATAGTGAATCCTAATTCATCCACTAGAACACCCCGTTGGTTATCAACCCATTTACATTGGAAGAGAGGAAACTTGAACTCCCTATAATCAAGTTCCCAAATATCTTCAATGATACCATAATAGGACATCGAGGCATCTACTGGCATGGTATCTTTAGCATTTGAAAAATCTCTTGATAGTGCTACTTATGTCACTCCACTGTTTTGCACCACACTCTTATCATCTTGACGTTTAGTGTAAAACGTATACCCATTAATGTCATATGCTTCATATGACCTCATAATCGTGCTAGGACGTAACCACTTTACCGTTTCAACAATGGTATTCGGTGTTTGTGACAATTCTTTCATGACTTTATCTTTGAACCATTTTGCAAATGAACGATTATGTTCATTTGTTACCCACCTTTCAACTTTTGAAGGATTCTGCTGCGTTATGATGGACATATGCTCGTCCAAATATGGATGAACTTCAGGAAGGTGTTGTAATACAAGGAGGTGTGTTTTATCTGGCAATTCAACATTGGGGACGATTGACTTGCATCCAATAGTACCTTTACCTTCAAGTCTTCCATCATGTCGAGATTTAGGAACACCAATAATCTCAACGTCATCCAAGTAATCAGTACAAAATTCAATAGCATCCTCAACAGCATAACCTTCAATGATACTGCCTTCAGGTTGAAATTGATTTCTCACATTTCCTTTCAATATACCCATGTATCTCTCAAATGGATACATATACCTCAAGAATACTGGACCACAAATCTTAATTTCTCTCACCAAGTGAACAAGTAAGTGCACCATAACGTCAAAAAATGATGGCGGAAAATACATTTCAAATTGACATAGAGTGATAACAATGTCGGCCTGCAAATCATCCAATGCCTCAAGGTCAACAACTTTGCTGCAAATTGCATTGAAGAAAAAACATAGTTTTATAATGACTTGTCTAACATGTTTTAGGAGAATGCCTCGAATTGCAACTGGTAACAATTGTTGCATTAAGACATGACAATCACGAGACTTCATACCAACCAATTTTAAGTCCTTCATCGACACAAGACTTTTAATGTTTGATGAATACCCAGATGGAACCTTAATAGCATGCAGGCACTCACAAAAACTTATTTTCTCTTTTCTCGACAAAGTATGGCAAGCTGGGGGTAAATAAGTACGCTTTTCCGACTCTTGCGGTGCTAATTGATCCCTTATCCTCATTTCTACCATGTCCTTCCTGACTTTAATACCATCTTTCGTCTTTCCTGGAATGTTCAACAATGTCCCAATGATGCTATTACAAACATTTTTCTCCACGTGCATTACATCAAGACAATGCCTTACAGATAAGTGTTGCCAATAAGGTAGATCCCAGAATATGAACCTTTTCTTCCAAAGACTCTTCTGAGGAGGCTTAAAAGATTTTCCAAACGAAACATCAAAATTTTAACTCGTTCATATACCTCACCTCCTGTTAATGGTAAGCGAGCTGTTCGAGCTTCGATTTTTCCATTGAATGACTTTTCTTCTTGTGATAAGGGTGGTCAGTAGGGAGAAATCTTCTATGACTCATAAAGACATTTTTCTTGCAGTTTTTCAACCAAAGATCAATCATGTCTTCTTCACAAACGAGACATGCTTTAGGTCCTTTGTTAGTATAATCCGAAAAGTTACTATAAGTTGGAAAATCATTTACGGTGCAAAATATCATAGCTCGTAAGGTGACATTCATCTGAGTATATGCATCAAACACATACACGCCTTCATCTCACAATAGTTTTAAATCTTCAATTAGTGGGGCTAGATAAACATCTATGTCATTCACCGGTTGTTTGGGCCCTGATATTAACAAAGATATCATGCTATACTTGCGCTTCATACATAACCAAGGAGGAAGATTGTAAATCGTCAAAAGAACCGGTCAAGTGCTATGTCGACTACTCATATTACAGTGTGGGTTCATCCCATCTGTATATAGTCCCAGCCTAAGATTTCTATCTTCGCCCCCAAACTCGGGAAACAGCCTGTTAATATTCCTTCATTGAGGAGAATCAGTGATGTGTCTTAGTTTTCCATCTTCTTTTCTCCTGTCGGCATGCCACCGAAAGTTCTTTGCATCCTTTGCATTGGCAAACAAACGTTTAAATCTTGGTATTACAGGTAAATACCATAACACCTTTGCCGGAGGGCTTTTCTTATCACCACAATTATCATTCACGTTCTTTCGTTTATATCGTGATGCCCCACACTTTGTACATAGACGCAAGTCCTTGTAATCATTTCGTATTCCAAAAAAAAATTACGAAAATTTCATCGTCCTTTTTTACACGTCGATTTTTTGAAAAACTGACGTGTATTCCCCTTTTTATGCTTTTTTGTACTAGTGATAGAAGTGTTAATCTAGTTGGTCAAGAGTCAGAATGGAGAATTAATGAATCAAGCTACTGAAATAAAAAATTTAAAGAAACAAATGGGAGAGCTGGCAGCTAGCAGCTCAACAAGACAGCCAAGACAGTTACCGAGTAATACTGAAACTAACCCTCGTGAGCATGTTAATGTAATAACAACAAGGAGTGGGGTTCAGCTATATGAAGTGACTGTAGAGGAATATGAAAAGCAGAAGAACCAAAAGAAAAATGTGGTGGAAGAGCAAAAAAGTGAAAAAGAACAGGAGTCGACTCCTGAAGTTCAAGAAAACGTTGAAGAAGAAAGTCGAGTTAGACCGCCAGTCAAAGTTTATGTGCCTCCAGTTCCATATCCACAAAGACTGAGAAAGCAAAATCTGGAGCAGCAATTCGGGAAATTTTTGGAGATTTTCAAGAAATTACATATAAACATCCCTTTTGCTGAAGCTTTAGCCCAAATGCCCCTCTACTTGAAATTCATGAAAGAGATGCTGTCAAATAAAAGGAAATTGGTTGATCATGAAATAGTAGCTCTTAGTGAGGAATGCAGTGCCATTATTCAAAAGAAGTTGCCATAGAAACTAACAGATCCAGGGAGTTTCTCGATCCCTTTTACTATTGGTAAATTTACTTTTGATAATGTATTGTGTGATCTTGGTGCAGTGTCAATTTAATGCCCGTGTCTGTGTACAGGAAACTTGGTTTGGGGGAGCCTAAACCAACCAATATCACACTGAAACTGGCCAACAGATCCATTCAGTACCCGTATCGTATTGTTGAGAATGTGATAGTAAAAGTAGACAAATTCTTATTTCTAGTTGACTTTGTGATTCTGGACATGGAAGAGGACACTCAAATGGCCCTCATTCTTGGAATACCATTTCTTGCTACTGGACGAGCCCTAATCGATATTGAAAAGGGGGAAATCATTTTTAGATTCGAGAATGAACAATTCACTTTCAGTATCAAGCCAAGACAGGATCTCGAATATCTAAAGGAAAGTTGCTTCAAGGTGGAAGGAGTAATTCAGAAACCAGAAGAAAATTTGAAGTAAGGAATAAAGTTAGACAACACTTCAAAGAGAAATGAAGGGAAGATGGAGATGAAGAAGAAAGGAGACAACTTGAAGGAGGAGGAAAAACCAAATTTTGCTCAGTTCCCAAACAATGGAGTCATCAAGGTCCAAAACAAGGTTGAAAAGTGCAAAGCAGGAATTTGCAAAGTGTGCAGGGCCTCAAGAGGATCATTCAAGCCTCCATGATAAAGAAGTGCAAAAAGTCGAGCTTTAGACTTAAAACGGAGCGCTTGTTGGGAGGCAAACCAACCTTTCCTCCCTTTTATTTACTACGCTTTAAGTATTAATTTCTTTATTTGTTTTAGATATTTGCATGGTAGGTAATTTGTTTAAGTGTTTCTCATATTACATATAAGGACACTTTTGCATGTTAATCTATTGTTGCAAATTTAGGTATGTTTTTAATTTTGCATGTTTTCATTAGACTAGGTTCTTAATTGTCATCCCAACTCACACACACACTATTTTGGATCATGAAGTTAATGTTGGAACTTCATTGCATAAATCATGAAGTGATTAGGGGGCTAAAAACGATTTCGAAAATCAAAAATAGGAAAAAGTTTCATAAATGCCGGGAACTACGCGATCACCTGCCAAGAGGCTATAGTGATCGTGAGTTTACATTAAAAAATAACATGTTTTAAAACCTTGAACCACATGATCGCGTGGCCACACTGGTAGCAGAACCGCCTGTTTAAATGCTTCACTTAATTCTTTCAATCTCAAACATTACAAACTCGTTTTCTCTCCCCAAATCACTCCAAACATGATTTTCATTTATTTGTGTATGCCATCAACACTTCTTTGCATCAACTTCATCGCTTCTTTCACTTCAAAATCAAGCAAACAGTATGAAATTTATCACTTAAATCAATGTATACTCAAAATTTTGAAATTTTCTTTGAGTTCTGGGATTTTGAAATTGTGAATGGTGAAGAATGGGTTTAGGTTAGATGTTGGAGAATGTGATTTGTGATTTAATAGGTAAAATTTTTGGGTCAATAAATGTTCCAAATTGATGCACTTTCTTTGATTTTTGTAATGCACATTAAGTGTTTGATAAAATACTCCAATGAGATTTTTGTTCAAATTTGAGAGATTCTTCCAAACATTTATCTTCGTGACATGGTTATTATTGAGTATGTATGTTTGGTTCATGAATTAGTACACTACATCGCATGAAAATCATGAAAACTAACATTGCATCAAGGCAGCCCCATTCCAGGCCACTGCAGGCCATTGCACCAGAAATTCAATTCACGTCACCCACTTCTCCATAATTTTTCATGACCCTATTGAACTCCAAATGACCTGAATTTTTAATATGTTGTAGAAGATGCTGTGAACTTTAACATATCAAAAGATGGCTCGAAATAATTTGTGTTTTTCTAGGCGATATCAAGGGTTGATTATGAGTGGTCTACCATTGTTAAAAATTCAAAAAAATGTTGCTTTAACTTTAGTTCGAGGGTGTGGTACTGAACGTCCATTATTTCTTATTGATGTTTATGACTTCTAACACTAAATCTCTCTTATTTGTATGGAAAACACCAATCAAAACACCCCAACCCAATTTGAACAATACAAAGAAAGGGTCGATTCATCCAATGCAGTGCAATAGGAAGTTTCAAAGAAATACATCCTCTACACTTGGGAAGTTCTCATTCTTTTTTCTTTGTCGTGTTTTACATTTTTGAATCTTTTCAACAAACATTGAGAACAACGTTCATTTCAAGTTTGGGGGTGAAAATTCATTGCATTCTTCATTCATTTTATATTCATTCGATTCTTTAGGGACCAAAAAAAAAATTGAAAACTGTGTTGACATGTTTATTGCCTAAGATATAGTATGAATCAATTTGTGCTTAGATTTGAAAATTGGACAACATGAAAGTATGAACTTATTTTGAGAACTAGTTATGTTTTGCTAGATTCATATTCATTGCGCACATAGCCAGTGTTGGATAATTGCTTGTGTAAGGGATTTTGTTTAAAACATGTGGGGAAAAATTTATGCAATTTGAACTTAGGAATGACTTGAAAATCCTTAAACTTAGATCGTTAGACATCTCATCCCTAAATTAGAACCAATCACGCTAAAAGGTAAGTTTGGGGGTAAAATGGTTGGAATTTGTATGTATTGACGGGTTGGATATCTGTGGTTCTTGGTTTTGCACTTTAGTCATTGCAGTTTGGTCAACTGGTATAAACCATTTCCACCATAAAAATAGAAAAATGCTGAAGGTCTTATTCTGTTCTTCAAATGCCTTTTTGGCTCGAGTAAGTAAGTCCGAGGGGTCCTTCAAACCTGGTACCCTAAAGCCAATTGGCTTGGGAGTCATCGACCTAAAGCTCGCTACATGGGTCAATTAGAAAGCAAGTACGGAGAGTGAGCTTACACATAAGACATTATAACATCTTTAACTTTTCTGTTTAAGCCTTTATGACTCGGGCAAGTACGTCTGAGGGGTTCTTTGAACCTGGTACCTAAAAGCCAACTAGTTTGGGAGTTTCCGATCTGAAAGCCTGCTACATGGGTCATATAGAAAGCAAGTATGAAAAGTTCTGCATGAAAATAGTAAAAGACAGGGACAATTAAAAGAAAAAAGTCGTCCACCAAAATAAAAAATAAATAAATAAAATATTATTGCATGGTATAAGCTTTGTTGACTGAGCTGTGGTGGTTGAAATTGTAGAATTGGGGTCTGCTTTCTTTTGATTTGTTATGCATGCATATTTCTAATTCTAACTACCTCTTGTGGAAAAAGCAAAGAATATTTTTAGAAACCACTATAGATAAAAACCTGGGATGTGAGAGAAAAGCAGAAAGTGGTGATCATCCACGAGCATTGAAAGGAATTTCATTAGAAATCATAGATTGACCACATGGGATTCAGGCTTGATTATGCATAATGAGTCACACAGTGTTGAGCATAGCTTTTGCACAAGTGTGCGTTTGACATTGGCTATTCACACACACTGGAAACTCTGGCAGGATATAACTTGAAATTATTTTGCATTGTTGTTCATGACTCTTGCTTAGAGAGTGAATTGGTTTGGACTATGGAGGCATATGGTAAACATGTTAACACAACAAAAATAATTTCTCTTTTATTTCTTTGATTTTTGTAGTTTATTTTCCATTGTTCGAGGACGAACAATAATTCTAGTTTGGGGGTATTTGATAAGTGTGTTTTATACACTTATCTGTATGTCAAAATTAGAAGAAATTATTGTCATTTTAGAATATATGCTCCTTAATTTGTGTTTATTTATTTACTTTTCAGAAAATGTCCCAATCAAAAAGAATGAAGCAATTAATGAAAAAAAAAAGGCAATATTGATGTTAATTGGAGCATAATTGAGCAAGTGAGAGATATGTGACGTCAACCGGGAAGGTTCATGGTGCTCAAGTGAACAAATCAGAGGTTGGAGGTCCCAATTGAAGGAATTGAGAGCTTAATTGAGAAATTCAAGAAGAATATAAAGTTTGGGAACTAAATCGCAACAATTGAAAGTGGAGGACTAAGGCTACAATTAAAGGTCGTGGACTAACTTATATAGCAGAGAAAAGATGGAAATTACATGTCACGCGATCGCTGAAATCCTACTGCGCGATCGAGAATTACCTCAAATTCATATCTCGAGTGTTTTAGTGTCTACCATGCGATCACTAGGGTTTCTACCCCGCGATCGCGCGGTTATCTGACTGGGCCGTAGATCAGATTTTTCTCGTGATTTTTAACAGGCTTTGGGCTTTTTGACCTAGGTTTTCTCCAAAACCTATATATAGAACACATGAGGCACGAAATCTGGACCTTTGCCTCTCCATAGAACGAGCCACAATAGAGAATTCAATATCAAATTATTGGGGAATCAAGCGTTACAAATGAGCGTGAATTGAAGATAATTGAAGAATAGATACTTCGTGGACGATTTCCATTCTTTACACTACTTTCAATGAATGCTTATATTTACAGTTTTTGTTCTTTATCAATGATGTGTAACTAAATTTTATGTTGGGATGAAGGATGTAGCCTAGTCAGATTATTTTAATTCCAAATTCCGTTGTTTTAACGATTTTGTTGCATGTATTGATTTATTATTGTTCTTAATGCTTGAGTTGCTTGATCATCAATTCATGATATATTGAATTATTTTCATAATCCGAGAGGTGAGTTAATATCTTAGAACGTGGTAATAAATCCAGTAATTGAACAAGAGATAGAGATATACTTTTGTTATTATTGCGGTCGTGTGTGAATTCTTGTATTTATTGCATCTAGATAAGGAATATTCAGACCCGCTGTAAAGATACATTGTTAACTTATTTAGGTAGAATTGATTTAAATTCAAGAGAGGAATTTCAATTTAAATTAGTAAATTCGACCGAATGCATATTTAGAAAATAAAACTGGAATTGGAATTGATTTAATTGGCTAGGTGAAATCGTGAATCCCAACTACTTTACAATCATTTTTAAAAACAAAACAAATTTCGCAATTTTAATTCTTTAAGTATTGTCCTAGTTTTAGTTTAAAATCTCAAATTATTTCGTCCCTTCAAATAAGGTATAGAACTAACATATTTCGATAATTAATAGCAGTCTCCGTGGGACGATAATCCAGACTCTTAGGTCCACTTTATTACTTCTTACGACCCGTACACTTTAGGGTGCAAATTATTTCTTTACCATTTAAGGTTATTTTGGTATAGCCTTTATGAATTTCTATTTCATAATCATCATCTAATTATTATATTAGATTTTTTTAAAGTCAAGAACGTATCTAGTTCCAATTAGTCTAAGGTTATGATTGTTCTCAAGTGAGAGTTTGAGATTTCCAATACTTTTTTTTATCTAACAGTTCATGTCATCCCCTATCTGAACTTTTCCATCATTTAGGTCAACAAGATCAGTGAACTAGTCCTTTATAGGATAAATGTGGAACGTATAGCTTGAATCAAGAACTCATTCATTTGGATTTCTAGTAGATGCATCAACAAGGACAACACCTTGCAACTCATGATTGTTGTGATTTTTTCAAGCTATGGATGTAGAGTCATCTGTATTAGGTTTTTTTTTCCTCATAGCAAAGTTTTTTTTAAAGCAATCTTTTATGAAATGACCATTGCTTCAAAAGTAATAGCATTTCTTGATTTTATCCTTGGATTTAATTTCCTTTTTGTATTTTTTTTCTTTCAACCTATCATTTTGAGTCTTTTCCTTATAAGAGATAGCTATTAAAGATATTACTCTTATTAAGATTCTATTTTATCCTTATTTACAAACCCTTTCTACCCTAACATCTTTGAAGTTAGATTTTAATTCAAGTTCTCTGTTCCTCAAATATGAAATTATTATGTCAACGGTTAATTATTCTCTTTCATATTATAGGGCATGTTTTTATTTATATTTCTCACCTAAGGCATTTAGAAGATCTACAAATTGTTGATCCTCAGAGAATTTTTCATTACCATATATATGCAAGGTCCTGAATTAATTTTGCAAACTTATCATAATTTTCTTCAAGGCTTGAGGTAGGATTAAACCTAAAATTATAAAATTGTCTTAGGAGATAGCATTTATGAAGAAATGTTTTATTTAGGTACAGAGATTCTAACATAGCCCATAAAGCTTCAGCAGCAGTGGTTTTTCTAGCCTTTCTAATCACACTATCAAATAGGTGAAGGAAAATAGAACCCTAGACAAACCTCATCTAATTTCAACCTCCTATAGGCACTAATTTTATCCATCCATTGATCAATCAAACCCCTAACATATATTTGCTGTAACAGCAGAGCCCTCATCTTTTGGTGCCAGAGATTAAATCTCCAAAACCATTCTACAAATCAATCTTAAATTTACGTGAGGTAGACATATTAAGAGATAAGATCACAATCTCATAGATATACAACACATAGAGTACATATAATTTAGGAGTTTCAAAATATTTGAATTATGTGAAGGATATCAAGCAAATATACAGCAGAAAATGAACGTAACATGATAACATGAATATAAAATAAAGGGATCACAATTATACAGTTACAATTATTTAGATAAAAAAAGGACAAAATAATTTAAAATGTTGGTAGTTTGATTGGGTTTAAGGGGTGAAAACCATTGGATATCATGTTCCATCAAAATCCTAGATACTCGCATGAGATCTTAAATAAATGTAACAGAGGTAAGCATCTTACCTTACTAACCAATTCCAAAAAGAAGACCCTAAAGTTAGGATTTCAAGAAGATATACCAGAACCACAGTGAGCCAAGATGACTAAGTAAGAACTCGTAGTGAGTCAAAGAAAACCAGGAGAAAATCGGAGTGGGTCAAGAAAATAGAAGAACTCAAAGTGAGTCAACACAACTCAACAGTGTCAAGATGAGCCAGAGTAGATCTATCGAGATCATTATAGATCTAGCCTAAAACACAAAGTTTTGAAACAAGGTCCAACCAAAAGTCCAATCGAAGAAAGATCGCACGGATCCTTTTTGAAAAAACTTTTTATTTCTTCAAAAATCTTTCAAATCAGGACAATCATTTACGAAAAGCAAGTATAAAAAAAAAACTGATTTAGGGTTTTACAAAAAATCAACAACAGAACCCTCAATTTAAAGAATCGACTCTGATACCACTAGTTGAACACAAATAAACTAATAAAAAGTGCGTTTAAAAAAAATTGCAGAAATCAAAAACTTGCAGGAACAATAAATGGATGAACACAAGCAGGCTTGGACCTGATGGTAGGCCCAGAAGGCCGCCGCCTTGGGCCCAAGTTTTTGGCACAATTTTGAGGGCCCAAAATATGCCATCATCTAAAAAAAAAAAAGAAGGCCCAATAAAAAAAAGACTGACCGAGTCCAACTGTCCAACAAAGCCCAATACCTTAAATTCAATACCATAAGTCCATAAACATAATCAAATTCATAGTTCTCAGAATCAAAATCAACGATTCAACATATAAGCCCTCGACCTCTACAGCTCTACTACTCTCCGACGTACGCGTCGGTGTCTCCACAGTCCACTCAAACTCAACCATTCTTCAATCTTCAAGACTTACGTTGCGTTCCGCGGCCTCGGTGCTCTTAGCTCTATTGTTATTTTCCGCTCACTTGATCGACATCGACGCTCAACCACCGACACCGAGCTACGGCCAGACGGACCAGTCGGCCGACGCTCACGGCTCGCTTGGTTGGGAAATAGAAGGTTCACTTTCAACTTCTCAAAATTTCAAATCTTAGGCTTAGTTCCATAAGTTATTAAGTTCCATAAATCAATTCCATAACATTTTTTGCTTTTGTATTACTATTAGCGCATCATATTTGATATTACTGTTTAGAGGAAGAGGCCCAGATTGTAAATTGTAATTGAATGTATATTCATCAGTTTTGACTCTGTCTTGTACTCTTGTTGACTGTTGAAACTTGTTGAATGATTGAATCTTCAATAATTTATCAATTATTAAATTGGTTTTTGACATTTTGTTTAATTCTTGACTTTTAGCTTGCCGTTAACTGTTGAGTGTTGCCATAACATCATCCATGTTGCGGGTTTTGTTTGGAGTTTGGTTGGGAAATGGGATTTTGTCATTCTGATTTTGAATTAGAGAAGGCCTTAATCTGGGAGGTAAGTCATAAGTCATAACTATCTATTAATTCTATTTTTATTGAATCTGTTTGCCAATTTTTATATTATTATTTGCTTAAATTGAGATGAGTTCTTAATTTGCTTGAGTTGAGATGAGTTCTTAATTTGCAGGCTTTGGGTTTGTTAGTTTGCTTGAATTAAAGGGGTTCTCATTAGTCATTTAGTAATCTATTTGTGTAACTGTGTTTTCTTTGAAATTATAAATTTGTTAAGTCATTTTTTTTTATAGAATTTGTTAAGTTATTGAAATGCTTTATTATTATTATTTTCTAGGTTCGTCCGTGTCCGTTTGTAGTATCTATATAAAATGCCTCCTAAACATTTGTCCGGAGCTCAGAAAAGAAAAAGAAAACAAAGACAAGAGGCATTGATTCAAAGTCAAGCGGGAGATATCAATAAGTACTTCAATTTCAGTAGTAATCAAAGAATAGACAGGGAAGAAATAGTTGAAAATTTGGTGGATGTGGATAGACAACAGACTGTGCATGAAAATGAAATTTTGAATGTATCCAATGAGAATAACGAAGAGATAGGGCCTACTAACGTGAATGAGTCGGATATGAGTGATGAAGAACCTCCTAATGTTCAACATGAACATTTAAATGAGGAGAGTTCTTCGAATTTGGAGGATCCCGTAAATTGGAAAAATATTGATCAAAAAATGAGGGATTATTTAGTTGAGATGGGCCCAAAAAGAGCTGATTGCGTCTTTTATCATAAAGATAGCATAGGCAGACATTTTAAGTCATCACAGTATAAGAGGCTACTACCAAATGGATAGATAATTGATAGAATATGGCTAGTGTATTCGGTTTCTTTGGATAGAATATTTTGCTTTTGTTGCAAGCTGTTTAAATCGCAAAACTTGATGAATAAAATTGGCCGATTGGGTAATGAGGGATTCAAAGATTGGAAGAATATGCATAATCGTCTCAAAAGTCACGAAGCCAGTAAGGAGCATATAGATTGCATGAATAATTGGGTTGAATTGGAAAGCAGGCTTGGAAAGAAAAAGACAATTGATGAAAGTTTGCAATTAGAAATCAACAAAGAAAAAGAACATTGGAGAAAAGTGTTAACAAGGATTATTACTATTGTGAAAAGACTCGCAAAAAATACTTTAGCATTTCGAGGAGATGATGAAAAGCTTTTTGGTGAGAATAATGGCCTTTTTTTGCAGATGATTGAAATGATTGCTGAGTTTGATCCTGTAATGGAAGACCACATTCGGCGTGCTCAAGCTCGTGAGATTCAGTACACATATCTCGGTCCTAAAATTCAAAATGAACTGATACAATTGTTGGCAAGCGAGGTTAAAAATTCAATTGTCCAAAAAGTCAAACATTCAAAATACTTTTCAGTCATTCTTGATTGTACTCCAGATGCAAGTCACGAGGAGTAAATGTCTCTAGTAATACGATGTGTGGATGAATTAGGAGATTTTCCAAAGGTAAAAGAATTTTGGGTTGAATTTTTGAAGGTAGATGACACATCAGGATATGGACTTTCAATTGAGCTTATAAATGTGTTAACCAAACTTGGGCTTGATATTGATGATATAAGAGGGCAGGGATATGACAACGGATCTAATATGAGTGGGAGATATAAAGGTGTGCAAAGCAGATTACTTGAAATAAATCCCAGAGCTTTCTATACTCCATGTGGCTGTCACAGTCTTAATTTGGCAATTTGTGACATGGCAAAATCTTGTCTTAAAGCGAAGTGCTTCTTTGGAGTGATACAACGTATCTACACATTATTTTCTTCTTCTCCAAAGTGATGGAAAACTTTCAAAGATAAAGTAGAGGGGCTGACACTTAAGCCATTGTCACAAACACGTTGGGAAAGTCACGTTGAAAGTGTAAGAGCTATAAAACAGCAAGCTCCTCAAATAAGAGATGCTTTACTTCACTTGGGAAATACTAGCGATTATCCTAAAACAACGAGTGAAGCTGAGTCTTTAGCAACAAATGAACTTGAAAGTTTTGAGTTTTTGCTTGGCATGACAATTTTGGTACAAGTTGTTGCATGCAATTAATACTGTGAGTAAATTTCTTCAAAATGAAAATATGGATATCGAACTTGCTATCAATCTCTTGCAAGGACTTGTTAGGTTTCTTGATGAATATAGAGAAATTGGGTTTGATAATGCTATGGATGAAGCTAAGGAAATGGCAAGTGAAATGGGTATTGAAGCTATATTCAAAGAAAAACGCATCATTCGAAGAAAGAAACAGTTTGACGAAAGTGGAAGTGATGAGGTATTGCAATCAGCTGAAGAGTCTTTTAGAGTAGATTACTTCCTCTTTATAGTTGATCAAGCTCGATCTTCGCTTCAAACTCGATTTGAAAAATTTAAGCAATATGAAGAAATATTTGGATTCTTGTTTAAACTAGAGAAGTTAAAAAAGGAGAGTATTAGCATTATGCTAAAGTCTTGTAAGAATCTTGAAGAGTATCATAAACATAATGAAATTTCAGACATTAATGGAGATGATTTATGTTCAAAGTTAACAGTTTTGAGGAGCTACTTTCCAGTTGAAGCAGAAAGAGCAATTGATGTGCTACATCATTTGAGGAAAATGAATGGTTGTTATCCACAAGCTAATGTTGCTTATAAAATCTTGCTAACTATACCAGTTACAGTGGTATCCGCAGAAAGAAGTTTTTCCAAGTTAAAGCTCATCAAAGATTATCTCCAATCAACTATGTCACAAGACAGACTAAATGGATTGGCGATGCTATCAATTGAGAAAGAATTGGTTGAACATCTAGATTACACAAATTTGATTGAAATTTTTGCTTCTAAAACTGCAAGACGGATTTTATTTAAGTGACCTTTTGAAACATTTTTAGCTTTATTATTATATTATGGTATAAATCTTTTGAATATAAATTTTGTTTATTGTTTTTTGTTAACATAACATATTTTGTTATTAATGTTATTATTTAGTCTGGTCGATTTCAATCTTTGTCAGGTCTTGTTTAAAAAAAAAAAATTGTATATGGAAGGGCCCAATTAAGAAGTCCGCCTTCAGCCTTCACAACCACAGGTACGGCACTGAACACAAGATCTTCACCCATGGGTCCAATGTTTACGTACTAGCGATATTCACCCTTTGAGCATCTACTGGAAAGATTTGCTCCAAATCTACTAAAATTAGCCAAGAAACCAAAATTTCATAGATTGTAGGAATCCAACAGATTTCAGTTCTTATCACATTACCACAATTTTTACCTGATGAACATACTATCTAAAACTATATATACACAAAGTATAAACTCCCAAAGATCTACTAAAGATTACAGTTGGAATGAAGACAAATAAGAGAACCTGAAAACCCTATCCTCAAATCTCAAGAGTAGAGAGAAAATACAAAACCAGACTCGAATCCACAATAACCAACCCAAGAGTCAAACGCTTAAATATTAACCACCCCAAGAGACGGAAATCCAAGAATCAAAATGCAGCCACTTGTAGGGCCAGCAGAAGAAATGCACCAACTAAAAGAAGCGCATTTAAGAAATTTACGCATTTTATCATAGCAAAGGTCACATGTTTGAATCATAACCGCATCAAAGAATTCGTAAGAGCATATCCAATAGGACATGGTCTAAGCTAAAAAAATATGTGTCATTTGGCATCAATTAATTGAGCTTCTAATGAATGTCTAATAAATAGACATTGAGTCAAAAAAGTGATCTCCAATACATTATGTCTACAGCCAAAAATTAATGATCATGTGGCATTTATTTATTTAAAATAAAACTATTAAACTTGTAAAATTCAGTTTCTGTTATTTTTTTTTTTTGAACGATCACTTTCTGTTATTTTGTAACCAAAAGAAAAAACTTCCCGTTATTCTTTTCTTTCTGTTCCGCAGTCCACTTCAGGTTTAATTTCTTTCTCCTATTAATTTCCCTTTGTTTTTTTCTGTATTCATATAGAAACTCATGGAGTGTATTATTTGTAGTTTTGTCTGTTTAAGTAATCACGTAATCAATGAAAATTGCAAATAATCAACATATTGTCGGTTTTAGTATAAAATCAGAATATTGGAATCACCAAATCTATTTATTTAAATTGATTATTGGAATCCGATTTAATAGTTACTTGGATGTAAAAGAAAAATATTTTTCCCTCCATCATTTGCCAAGTCAGTATGTTAGACTTGTCTTTCAAAGTTAGACATGATGTTAGACAATGTCTAATTTTTTTTTTTTTTTTTGCCACATCAGCCTTACATGGGATGCATTGGAGAAGAAACTATGTTGACATTGTCTAATTTGATGATATGGCATGATAGACATTCTCACATTAGAGATGCTCTAAAGCATTTTTCAATTGGATAACATGTTTGCATCTTCTAATTTAAATCAATGATTTTTCAATTAGCACTGTATAATAAAAACATAATTTTTTTTTAAAGGCCGGTCACATTTTAAAACAATAAAATATATAAAGGAGGTTGATTCGAATTAACAATCATAACTTTCTTTTATACGTCATTTTTCACATTGAAAATGGTGTGTGCATGATCAAAAGTTTCTAATATATAAGAAGTTGAACACATCAAAATAGTCCTTCTGAAATGGTAAAGGGCCAGAGACACTAAAAGTGACATTTTCTTAAATCAAACTTCATATATATATATATATAAACAATTTTGATTTACTCGAATACCAAATAGAAGGAAATAATGTCAAAGAAACTGAGTGTTAGGAACCCGGGTTGTTCTACTAAAAAATGTATTGATTTTTTATGGTAGTTTATCCCGTTAAAAGATTTTCTGTTTTATGTATTTAATTTAGAATAAATAATTTTGCGCACACAAATAAAAGAAATGTTACCCTTGTAGCGTACTTTTCAATAACCTCTTTTCCAATTGCTTCTGGATTTTACCAAAGCTTCAAACCCTCAAACTTTTCCTGGTGTTCTCCAATGGCAGATGTCCAGGTGTTTAGTCACCTTTCTCTAGGTCTAGGTTACACTAGGATTGGTTTTCTTTGTAAAGGGAAAATACACACTGCACACTTTAGTATGTGTCTCCCCACTTTGCAAATTGGGTTAAGAAAAATACCCTTATGAGATTATTTGTAACCTCTTTACACTCCAAAACCCTACCAACCCTAGTACCATAACCTAGGTCCATTTCTACACAACCCAATACAGGTAATAAGCCCTTATAAGCCTATTTTAATAAAGCCGCCGAGGGAACCTGATCGGGCCCAATTAAATTAAGCTCCAATAAATTAATTATAACACGGTCAACTCTTGATGAGTCAAAATTACTTTATTAATCATGTTCTATTGCACTAAAAGAACGAGATTGCGCTCTTAGTAAAATTGAAATTACTGAAACAATTAATCAATAATTATATCATGTGACTTATCGTTCTTAAATGTTATCCTTGTCGATCAACTCGAATATTCGAAGCAAATTAAAATGACCAAACTGCTCTTCTCTAAATATTCATAAACTCTCAACTCTCATCTTCTATATAACAGTTCGATGTGATTACATCACGCTATAAAATTCAACAGTCACTGTCGAATTACTGAGCTCAGATTCAACTGTCCACTAGAAAAACCAGTGATATTATGATCATTCCTAAAAGGTGACAGATTCCATAATACGAATATATGTTCCTTGTTGGTTTACTTTAATTCTCAAAGTACCGAGATATTGATCAGCAATTTGATCTCACCCATTGATATGTGATAGAACTTCAAATTAGTAATCGAAGTCCATTATCTCATTAGGATTAAGGTCCCACGTACGATAGTCAAGTGAAATTAGATTTGTATGGTCAATGTCACAAATTAATTTCACGTGGTCCCGTCCAATACGTTTCAAACAAACTCTCAATTTCCAAAGTCAAAGATAGACTTCAATAAAATCGAGACGATCTTATCAAAATAAATTGTCCATATTCATTTACTAACCGTGAACGTTAATTTTAGATCGAAATACAAATTGAATCTTTCTATGTTTAACAACTTAAACACTCAATCTGTAATATCAAATCAACCTACAGACAAACATAACTTCATATTAATACAATCAATTAATATTTTATTTCAAATATCGTGAATTATACTCTATGGACATATATAATCCCAACAATGAGATCGTTGAGGCAAGATGTCGACCCTTTTTCTTCAAACGTTAATGCCTCGCAATGGTTTGGCGGTGCTTCGTCACTCTCCTACCAAAATAAATGGACTCGATTTGTAATAACAACACCCTAAACTACAAGACCTAAAAAAACATTTTTTTTTATCTCTAAATCGAAATTGGACTTATATATACAAGAAAATAATATTTTGGAATGAAATGGAGAACACAAAATAGTGAGGAATGAAATGAATATTATTTTTATTGAAGACATCATGGAATGAACAGTTCTCCAACATGTTTTGGCACCAGATTGGGTTCAGAAAATTGCCCAGATTCCCATGATGTCTTCACGGTCGGACTTACCTGTATGGAAGGAGTCCATGGATGGATCTTTTAATACTAAAGCAGTTTGGAATTCAATTCCAGCCGGGAATACTGTCCAAACCGTGTATTAATTTATATGGCACCATTTTGTTCCCAAAGAATTAAATTTTCTATTGAAAGTTATGGAACAAATGGGTGGTTGTGGACGAAGTTATTCAAACCAGAATGGGGATTTCTCTAGCATCTCAATGTTCGGGTTGTGCTAACCTTAAAACAATTCAACACTTTTTTATATCCTGTGAAGTGGCTCAACGTGTTTGGGCTTTCTATGGTGATCATTTTGGTGTGAACTCAAGGGTGGGAGATTCCATCTAGCTTTGATTTCAGACTTGGCGCTATTCAGGGAAGTATGTTACTTATGGTCACATTCGTACCTTAATCCCCCTATTTATCTTTTGGTTTCTTTGGTTGGATAGGAACAACGCATGATATAATGACGTTTTTCCTTCTCTAGACCGAATAATTTGGCAAGTGCGCTCTCTACATCAACTTCACCAAGGTTGTCACTTTAGGTTTGAGCAGTGGAGATGAGATCGTTTGATTAGCCCTTTTTTGGGATTACCCCACCTCGGCCATTTTCTAAAGCACCATTCATTGTGCACTGGATTCGTCCACCGATGGGCTATCTTAAATTTAATGTTTTCGGGTACTCGAAAGGGAATCCGAGTTTAGCAGCAGGGAGAGGCATCATTCGTGATCCTAATGGAAGTGGTATTAAAGGCTTTTGTCATTTTTGTGGGATATGTTCAACTCTAGCGGCTAAGCTACGGTCTATTCTTGATGGGCTTCAACTTTTTCTTACTCTTGGTATATCTCATGCGGTAATAGAATTTGATTCCAAATTATCTATATCTCTTCTTTGCCAAGGAGGTGGTCCTTTGATTTTTCAACATACCATTGACCATATTCATCATTGCCGTAAGAAATTATCCAGCGGACTGGCTAGCAAATGAAAGTATTCGTGTGCAAGGTTACATGGAGTTTGGTGAATATCCTTTCCCTCGGCAACTAAAATCTCTACTGATCTTGGAGGCACAAGGAATTCCATATGTTCGAAGTTTGGTTTAGTCTTTATTTCAACTTCTAGTGCTAATGATTAAGTGTAATGGAAGTACTTACAATTTCTTTCATTTTTAGAAATATATTTGAGTGATTATTCACGTATGGTCTTGAGGTAAGGTTTGATGTCCCCCCTCATGTGATGTAATATTTTCATAAGCTAATAAAATTCATATCTCAGGCTTGGGTTTTCAAGCTGAGATATTTATTAAATAAATGAATGAAATTCATGATTTGGGAGTTGATTTATCCTTTGAGCAACTTTGGGTTATACATAAAAAGATTATTGTCTTTAAGATTATACAGTTTCCCATAATGCCACCAACATATTTAATTCTTTATTACAAATTGTTAGTGAATATAAATGTGAAAGTAAAATTCGTTCATTTACGCTCGATAATGTTATTGTAAATAAACCCGTTGTAGATACATTATGTAGAATTCTTAATACTGAATTTGGTGATATTTTATCCCATATTATATGTGTATGTTATATTTTGTTCAAAAATGAATGAAACATATTAAAGACCAAATGGATAGAATTATAGAAATATACTAGTTTATATAACTACTTCACTAAGTAGGAAACAATACTTTGAAGAGTTGTGTTTACAACGATAAAGATGCTAAAATTCTATCACCAACATAAGGCATAAGTGGAACTCTACATATTTATTAGTTAAATCATGTGAAGGTTATAAACACATACTAACCAAGTACTATAATAGTAGAACTATTAGAAATGAAAATGAGTCTGTATTAATAGAAGAAGATTGAGAATTGCCTTTAAAGTCAAAAGATTTTTGACAAATTTTTATGATTCAATCAACATATTATCTAGAGTATAATACCCCACTAGCTCAAGAGTTATCTAGTCTACTTGCAATACCTGATTTTAAACAAGAATTACATAGGAACGTAGATCTTGCTAATTCTTCACAATTTTATTTACTTTAATTTTGGCGAACAAACGAATGGAGATTTCAAATTGTTTTCATCATGGCTAAAAGATCTAATAACACTTCTGGTTAACACGTTAACTTCGGAATCTGCTTTTAGTGCAGGTCAAATGACTTTTTCGGAAGTAATGAACTGACTCAAAAAAGATATTTTTAAAACGTTAATGTGTGTCAAAGATTGACAGGATGCTCATCTTTTCATATAAAATAAGTATGTTGAAATCACATTTAGTTAAATAAATGATCTTTAGTTATAATCTCTTTATTTTACTTAATCATCTTTTCCCTAAATAATTTTTTAGTTCAAAACAAAAAATTTATATGTAACGGTTGTTCGTATTCAATTAACTCCGCATACTAGAAAATTCAATTAAATAGCCGGTCTCAAACCTGAAAAAAGGAGGAGGTTTTAAAAAATAAATTGAATAGCAATTTTAACCGAGAATAAGAGTCTAGGTATTGAATTTTAGAAAAATAAAAAAAATTTAAAACGGCGGCTTATTGGCCAAGCTCGGCTCGACCCACATGCCCTGAGCCAAGCCAAGCTCTCGTTTCCACATGAGTTACTAGCTCGACTCGTCTACCAGACGAGTCAAGCATAGTGAGTAATGGGCCAAGCAGGCTCGACGCATTCCCACCTCTAGGCGTACGTAATACAGCACTAACTTTAGATTCAAATGAACTAAAGTTGTGTTTGCTTGAAAAGACGAAAAATTGGTGGAAATAAAATAATTTTCAGGAATTGAATTGCCTGAAAATTAAGTTCATGAAAAATATAATTGAAAGGGTTCAATTGGAATAATTTTTTAATTGGGAAAGTTTTCAAGTTTAATTTGTTGTTTGATTGATATTATTTTCCATGTCCAATAAAAAAATTTAACTATTTTAATCAAACCAAATTATGTTTTGTCATACACTTATACTTAATTATAATAATGTTAATTTGTTTTTAAAAAAATAAACCAATTAAAAACAACAATTAGGACCAAACGAGGTGAAAAATATTTTCTCAATTAAATCTAAAGAAAATATATTTCTTATTTTCAAGGCAAATCAAGATAAGATAGAAAATATTTTTCATAACAAATAAAAGCAATCAAACACACAAAAAGTTGAAAAATGAAACTTTCAAGGCATATTCTTGCCAATCAAACAGGGTCTGATTGAAATACTTTAAATGTGTGTTTGGTATTGTATAAAAAGAAATTTTTTAAATGAATAGTGATTTTTAGGAGAATTAATTATTGAGATTTGGTTGAAAAGTCAAATATTGTGGGTTTGATTTTTAAAAAATATAATTAATATTGAATTATGTAGAAAAAAAATTTAAAGAAAATCAAAGAAGTGTTTAGTGTTGAATCTAGATTCTATAGGTTCATACATACACACATATATCTATTATGTGTATATATGATACATGTTTGCCACGTCTGCTAAGTTAGGAAATAACACTATTCTGGAAGAAATTTTTCCCACACTCAAAGAGGTGTGATCCTTTCAATATATATATAGAGGAAAAAGAATCTAACTACAACAAATTTACAAGATATATATATATAGAGGAAAAAGAATCTAACTACAACAAATTTACAAGTGTGCAAATGAAAATACGAAAAGGCTACAATCCCACACGTGAAGGTAGGTATGGTAAAACGGTTCGTCGGCTAGGGTCGCTCAGACTCGGTTCGAAAAAAGTTCGGGCTAAGCTCGGCTTGCGGCTCAAGATTTCGAGCCAAAGCTTGAACCGAGCGTTTTTTTTTTTAGAGACGGGCTTTGGCTCGGCTCGGCTCGAGCAAAAAAAAACCCGCTAAAAAAGCTCGATGGGAGTTTGAGCAATGAATTTCGACCACAAGCTCGGCTCAACTTGCTATATATATATACACATTTTCAATAAAAATTCTATGAATTTTTACTATAAAAATAAAAATAAAAAAGTAAAAGCTTGGGATTGGTTAGGCTCGGCTCGAAAAAAGCTCGAGTCTAACCTTATTTTTGAGGATGAGTTTTAGCTCATCTCGACTCGGCTCGAGCCAAAAAAAGCTTGAACCAAATTCGAGCATTTATCTTCAGCTCGGGAGCCAACTCGGCTCGACTCGTTGACATCCCTACAAGAAGGGAGTGGTACATTGGTACCCCTCACATGTGTGCTTCACCTTTTTAAGAGGGTGGTGCCTGCAGGCACTGTAGCACGCTCAATGAAAATAGGGAAATTCTCCCCGTACTGTAGGAGGGTGCGGGACCCCCAAATAGTGGGCCCCACCCCCTATTGTGAGGATGCGGCGGTACATGAAACACGGCTCATGAAAATAGGCCAACTATCATTTACATCCTAGAAAAGGGTAATACACAAATGAAAATCTGTTACAAAAGAAATCAAGCAGCAAGGAGAAAGAAGAAAATAACAAAAACGCAAGTAAAAAAAAAAAAAAAATTTCGAAATAACCAGAACAGCACTTAATCCTTTGTGTTGCTTGAAGGCTTGTAATCAAGAATAAGAAGCAGGTTCTCCTTCGCACTTCAACTCTGCTGAAAAGAACTCTATAGCACCAGAGATTGCTAAACGCGTACACACACGGATATCACAGAAATAGGCCATGCTCCTCAAGCTTGATGCTGCTTATTAGGTTGATTTTCTCTTCCATTTCGGGCGTCAAATAGTTCTTCCAGTCCCCAACAACACCCTTCCTGAAGTACAAACTATTAGGTACACTGTACACAATAGATTCATTCTTGTTGACCTTCAAATTTTTTAGCCTCTCCAAACTGCATCTCCACAAAACCGTATCAATTTCCTCTTCAGTTGCAAATGGCTTCCCAAGAAATTCAGCAAGTTTCTTGACCTCTCCCTTGGGATCCCTTTTCAGTTCTTCATATTTCAAGAACAGTATTTTCTGCGGATTCTTCCGGCTTTCCAACCAGTACTGTAAAACATGGTCGAAAAACGGTCCGTATTGATGAACCCCAGATAAGAAACAATCGACTGTTTTTTCTAAAGGAAAAGGGTCTTGATCAGGGTATAAAATGGAGTTGAAAAAGTGCCACATGGATATTAAAGTGTCCTTGGGATTCCGGGCAATGTAAACGATTTTACAATCTGTGTTCTTGACTGAATCTGGGAGAACGGTGAAGGGTAAGTGGGTGTGAAAAAGCCTAGGAGAAGGAGCTTTGTAAAGATCTGTATGGGGTTTTGTGCTGTAAATTGTGCTTTCAATTGTTGGGACATGGAAATGAGGATTATCCTTATCTAGAAGATCATAATCCTCGTCAGTTTTTGGGTTTTTAAGGATGCAAAGACAGAGGGATTTGAGCCATGTTGTGCCTGTTTTAATGTTTGATGTTAAGACAACGTCTTCGTTTTGTGCTTGAAAGCATGATCTGAAGGTCATGGCGGGTTGAACAAGGCCGGGTTCGAACCAGAAGCCTTCCCACTGGATAATATCCATGACATCCATGAACCGAGCTTTTGGGAGATTTAGATAGTTTTCAGCATTGCTGGAATTAGGGTTTGATGATAAATCCTCCATGGATGATATTTGTTTGAGAGGACCCAAAGAAAATTTTGATTAGCAGTGAGTGAGATGTATATTTGAGAGGGCTTCTTTACTAACTAGGTTTATTTATATTGGTATGAAGAGGTTTGGGGATTTATCTGCTACTAAAAATATTGAGAGCATGTACTGGCAATATTTAATTTTACTAATATATTAAAAGACAAAATTTCTAAATGTATAATTACTATATATGTTATCCTTTTGATTATAAATTCCAAGTTATGTAACGTGATTTCTAAATCTATGTATTTATTATTAAAATAAAATGTATAAAACGTATTATCTAAAGTTTCTTCTTCTATAATTATACTTAATTCTTCAATTTTTCTTCCTATATTACAAATAGTTCTTTGAGCATCTCTTATGATTTTAATTATAGAAGGATTTACAAAAAAATCTCTTTCTTTTAAAATAATTATATCATTTGTAAAGTCTTTTTAAATATCTTCTTTGGTATTCTAATTATTCTTTTATCTCTTCTCTTAGATTTATAAAAACTTTAACAATTTCAAGTGTTAAATCAATTAAATTTTCTGAATTCATGAAATAAATTTCTTAAAATAGTATATAAAACAAGATAATTTAATACGATCTTGTCTCGCTAACCATTTCCCTCACTTTATCTTAAATTATATAATTTTCTTCTCCCCTTGATGAATGAACCCAAGGAAAGCATGGAACTCTTAACGAAAGAAGAAGGATCACTAGACTATACATTAAAAATAGATTAGTGCTTGAAATGGCATGGACTCCTCCCTGATTAGTGGATTCTATATTTTTTTAATGAATTCTAACTATTGACATTCTCCATTATGGAATGGAGACGTGTATGTAGCCTCATTCTTTGGAAGATCTATCTCGTTTTTGGTTGCATGGTTCCACTCTACAAGAACTCCTAATCATTCTCTTGAAACTCATTCTCTTCATCATAAATGACTTGCTTGCCCCCGAAATGACCTAAACCAATAGGGAAAGGATTAATTAGACTCTACACTAGTTCTTTCAATCCTTCTTAGATAAATACATTATTAGAAACTATTTAGAAAAATTTCGAATTCTATGAGAGGGAGTGTATTATTTAATTGACCTCATTAATTATGGAACATATTATTTAGTGATGTAGTTATCATTTATTTATGAGATTAAATTAAGGGTGTAATTACATTTAAAATTAACTAATAATATATGAAAATTACAATTATTAAATTAGTTTAATAATATGGGAAGTCATTATTTAGATCGAACGTGATATTATGAGCTATGTAATTTAATTAAAATCACATACAATTCAATATACCTCAAACTTGGCTTTACATGGAATGAAATATTACGAACAACCCCAGCACTTTCACTATGTATTACATCTATTGTAATATTACACTCAGTGATACTGTATAACACTCTATAGATTCATGAGGTAAAATTACATGCACTATAGCCTTGCAATGAATTTAATTTCACTTTATCTAATATTACAGACTCTGTAATGTAATGAAAACATCGTCATTTTGTGATGTTAGATACACTGTAATGACAACATGTATTATAGTACATTACACGACGTGTAATATTAGCAGCAACAATGCAATATTACATAAAAATGGCAGGAATTAATTAGTACACAAATATAGAAGGTGCTTAATTTATGTCAAGAAAGGAAACGAGTGGCTAAAAATTTTTGGCTAATTGAAATTGCCAAATTTAATAGCTAAGTATTTGGTAACTTCCTTAAATAAAAGGATTTCTAATTAATCTTGTCAATCAGATATTACATTCTCTCTCTTCAAAATTTGATATTTTTCTAAAGTTATGACAAGAAATTCAGTAATATTACGAATAATTTGGAATTTTGGTATTTTTCAATTACAATACATTACATCTAGGTAGTTTACGTAATTTTCCCATAGTCCCAATTCATTGGGCCTTACAATACAATCAAATAGAAAGCCCCAAGGGTGCGGTCAATTCTATTTCTTAAATTATTAACTCTGATTTGTGTAAATCTAGGAGAATTCAATAGATCTATTCTTTCACGAAGCCTTCTTCTTCTAAATATATTCTATTATTTCTAGATTCAAAATTTATTTCTTTAATCTCCTTCTACAAATTTTAATTTCTCTTTCAATAGTTAGTCCGAGTATAATGAAAACAAATAATCAACATATATAAAAACATCTAAACAAGATTATAAACAAGATGATATAAATTAAAGAACATAAGTAAATTCTGATAACAAAATTTATATTATAAAATTAATAATAAATACGATATATAATCCACCATAAATAATTAACAATACTTCTTTTAATCTATGTGTCTATCATGCTTCTTTGTAAATCTAATTTTAAGAAGATATTGACCAATTCTCTTTAGTTATTTTTCTAAACATTAAACAGTTCTCTGTAGGAGATTGTTGCTGCTCGAAGGAGATTGTTGCTGCTCGAAAGACGCACTCTAATACTTTCTGTTTAATATTTAAGAAAAACAATTCAAAAAGATTTAGCATAATCCAGTTTCGTTTCTTACCTTTGGATTTACTCTTTTAACAAAAGTTTTATAAAGTACCTTATCGACTCATACATAAATAGAGTAAGAGTATCATTAATTATCTAATGGTTTCATATATATCTAGATGGAGTTTAATTATCCATACCTTCTATTAGTTGTTTCATAAATGATTTGATGAAAGAAATTGTTTGAACTGGGAAATGAAATGAAAAACAATAAATGGACAAAATATAGATATTATTGATATATTTCAACTGATGCCTTATAATGAGGAGAGGCTCTTCTTCTTATAGTTGTCAAAAGGTAAGCTAAGTGATAAGATCAGGGCATAAGGTTCTCTTACTTTTACATATATAGACTAGATTTGAAGAAGATAAAGAAAAGATAAAGCTACAACAGTTTGTCCTCTTTTTCTAAAGTTACACGTGGGTTTGGACCCTCATTCTTCAATAATTTAGATCAGAAAAGGTATGTCTCATCTTCATTGTAGTTGAGTTGGTCCCCAAAAACTTTACACTTGTAGCTTGTTTCCATTTCTATTAGTTGGTAATACTACAAGAAAATGGCTCAACGGCGACGACAAAAGTCGTTGCTGAAAGGCCAAAAGTCGTCGTCATTGAGAAATAGCAACAGCAAAGTCATCTCTAATAATCGTCCCTCTAGGTAGTGGTTGACGCTCAATAACAACAACTCCGTCATCACTATTGTGTTAAGTGGCTTTAGTAACGACCAAAAGTCGTCTCTAAAAAATGTATTTTTTATTTTTTGACCCGCTCCTACCTAATTTCAACCTGACCCACCAACCCCTACATTTTCTTTATTTTATATGGTAATTGTGTAATGTAGGGCTTCGAACCCTTGACCTAAGGGTTGAGGGGTGACTTTTCAACCATTAGGAAATTTGAATTCTTGTGTTTACTTTTGTTTTAACTAATATTTATTGGTTAGCTAATTTTATAAATATTTGTCCCATTGAATTGATATTTTTTTTTAATGAAATTAAATTTAATATTGTTTGTAAAGAAAAAATAAATAAAATAAAATAGTGAGGACTCAGAAAAGTCGTCGCAATAGGGTATACTTATTGCGACGACTAAAAATGTCGTCGCAATTGTTGAAGCCTATTGCAAAGTCTTCTATGAGTCGTCCCTATTTTCTTTGAGACAATTCAATTGTCGTCTCAATTAGTGAACATATTGCAACGACAATTTTGTTGTCGCAATAGATAAACCCTTTAGTGACGACATGATTGTTGTCACTAATGTTCGTCATTGTCGCTCCAGTTTCTTGTAGTGTGTAGATAATCATAGGCTTCTTGACTCATGTCTAGATTATTGATTAGGATATTTTTAGCATATTTTTTTAACTTCCATAGTTGACTATTGTTTTGTATCACTCTGGCAATACTATAGATCAATAGCTTACAAACATTAGATTCGTATACCTAAACATTTGTTTGTGTGAGGGTATCTCTTAGTTCTGTATCTAGAACTCTATATCCAAGAGTACTTTTTTCTGGAATAGCTTTGATATGTTCTTCTTTGTCAAATGGTTTAATTTTTGGTTCTCCAAAGATTGTTTTCTTTGTTACTCCAAGTTTTATAATGTGTTCTACCTATAGATAAATTTCATCAATAAATTCTGGGATGGCTGGGTAAATCATGAAATAGATCTTATCTGCTTTGGTAATTCCAAAATATGTCTTAACTGCAGCCTTGATGGGATTAGGTAGTAGAGATTTCTTTCAAATCCTTACTGTGGTAAATCGCTAAATAAGTATTTGGTCGAACAGTCCTCTAACTGCTCTTGGTTCTATTCCTGGTAGTATAATTGTCTTGTTGATTTTTTGGTGGCCAATTGCCCTTAGCCAATTTCCTTATTTTAGCCTTTTGTTTAGATACTCTACATATTCAAGTATGTTTTTAGTTTCTTCGTTTTCTTCTCTTGTTCTGATATTTCTTTTATTTTCAATGCTAGTTTCTTCGCAGATTCTAAAAAAGTCTTTTAGATGGTTCAATAGTTTTGCCAATAGCTTTCTCTTTGGAAAATGAACTTCAAATATTTATAAACTTGATACTTCTTCCTTAATAGGAAATTCTACCGATAGTTTCTTCACTAAAGAAGATTGAGATCCTCCCTTATATAATTCCTCAAGAGAATTAACCCTTAATTTGTAAAAAGATAACTCGTTACTAATTTGTACAAGTTGTGCCGTACAAGTAATCACATTGTTGGATAGATTGGTATATTTGATATTCATTTGACCAATGACTAAATTGATTTCTTCTATCTTTCTATGTAGATCCTCCATGCCTCGATAGATAATATGTACTAATATTGTCATTTCCTTTAATGTGGATAATTTCAAAATTATAATGACTAAGTTTTACTTGTCATCTTATTAATCTTTTGTTAGCAATAGTTGGATCAATATCCTTAGTTAATCAATATTTAACTTGGGTATTGTCAGTTCTAATTTTGAACTTTTTAGTAGTAATAAATAATTCAAACTTCTTAATAGATAATTTGACATGTATTAATTATTTTTCGTTGATACGATAATTGACCTAACCCAGAATAAAACTACGACTAATATATTGTGCAATTCTTTCTTCATCTTCTTTTGAATAAATATACTCAAGTAATACTCCTCATGTTGTTTCACATTCATCGGTTTCTATTATCCATTCACATTTTTTTTAATAATTCTAATTCTGATTAATCTTTATAAAGATCTTTAATTTTTTTATACTTTTTCTTCTTCTTCTTCTTAATCTTTGGACCATGTAGTCCATTTAGTTTTTCCCCACTACAACAAAAACAGCCTACGACAACGCGCAAAAATTGTTGCAAATAACCTTTTGTAGCGTTCATGTGCATGTTACAAATTACAGTGTTGCCATAGAGGGAAAGGATATGACAACGTTCATTACGTGTTGCAAAAGAATGGATTGTGCGTTGCGGTAGAATTTTGGCAACGTTCACTGTGTGTTGCGGTAGACCTTTGGCAGTGTTCACTGAGCGTTGCGATTGATACTTTGGCAACGTTCTATGCATGTTGCAGTAGAACTTTAGTAACGGTCTTTGCGTGTTACGATAGACCTTTAGCAACGTTCTTTACGTGTTGCGGTAGATACTTTTAACAACGTTCTTTGCGTGTTGCTGATGATACTTTTGGCAACACTCACAGTGCGTTGCCGTTGATACTTTTGGCAATACTCATTGCGCATTGTCATTGATACTTTTGGAAACACTCATTGCGCGTTGCCGTTTATCTTTTACATTTTATTTTATTTTTCGTAAATAAATATAGATAATTCCCCCGATAACCAACAAATTTCTCAAACATATACGTATATGTAAGATATGAAACACGCGTGCTATAAAAATAAATCAACTATTTAAAATAAAATGCAAGCATTTTAAAGAAAATTAGACCACATATATTTTAATATAAAACAAAAATTATGGTACTTTGTTCTCCTACATTAAAACAAAATCTGCAATAGTGGTTTTTCACCTATTTGATTGCACATCTAAAGTTTGACATTTACTATCCCTCTAATCATCATGACTCCAACAGCATTGAATGCAAATATGTAGAAATAAATCATACTAATTATTAAAATTGTCATTTTCTATTGTAAAACTTTACAGAAAATTGGACAGAGTC